>OZ010736.1:76443418-76476156 GCA_963932295.1 Tipula lateralis | reverse complement strand
CACCAGCACACTCACGGCAGGAAAATTGCAGTAGTATCGAATACTTTTCAGCATGTTTAAGGTTAGAAAACGGAATATCTCTATAAATCAAAAATATATTTAAAATAATTATTATTAATTATATATACCGGGTGTTTCTTTTAAACTGAGACGGTCAAATATCTCGATAAATAGCCACTCTACGGAAAAAATGTCCATAATCAAAATTTAATCATACCGCGGGGGAAATACATTAGTGCAAAAAATTCAAATTGCCTTCAATTTTATTTCAAAAGTATTGCAGAATTGAATGCAACACACGCATTCAAGAAGAAATTGAAAATATTGAATTTCGTCGATTACAACGCCATCTATCATGAACCGAACAAAATATTTCATTCAAATCATACGTACTTTTAGTCGTAGATTCCGTATCTGCAATAAAAAATATGGCTTCCTATCTTATTTTAAAAGTTACCCCCGCCCCACCTATAAAGCGGGTGTGGGGGGACCACTTTTTTGCACTAATGTATTTCCCCCGCGGTATGATTAAATTTTGATTATGGATATTTTTCCGTAGAGTAGCTATTTATCGAGATATTTGATCGTCTCAGTTTAAAAGAAACACCCGGTAAATATATATATATATATATATATATATATATATATATATATATATATATATATATATATATATATATATATTTACATATATATATATATATATATATATATATATATATATATATATATATATATATATATATATATATAAATATATATTATATACATATATATATATATATATATATATATATATATATATATATATATATATATATATATAAATAGAAAAAATCAAATGTTCTTTGACTTATTATGCAATTATAAGTAAAATATAGTAAAATGAGTAAAAAAAATAAATAAATATAGTAAAATATAGTAAATAAATTATAAGTAAAATATAGTAAATATAGTAAAATATATAGGAAAATAAGTAATAAGTCAGAGAACATTTGATATTTTCTATTTTAATTTGTAGAACTTAGGGAAAATTCGATTGCTTTAGTGAATATCAATTTTTGCTCATATCTCTGAAATCATACACTTCACAAAAATGACGTGTGAGCAAAAAGTGTTTACTTTTAGTTGCTTAATAAAAACAAACACTCAAAAGTATAGGTTCTAATTTAAAAAACCTAACTTTAGCCTAAACTCCGATACTTATGAGTTTCAAGGTCATTGAAGATCACCACTAGACGTCCCCCTCGCCTCTAAATAAATTTCATAATGGGTAATTTTCTCCTATCTAGCACCGTTCTCGAGATAATATATATATATATATATATATATATATATATATATATATATATATATATATATATATATATATATATAAATATATATATATATATATATATATATATATATATATATATATATATATATATATATATATAAATATATATATATATATATATATATATATATATATATATATATATATATATACATATATATATATATATATATATATATATATATATATATATATATATATATATATATATATATATATATATATATATATATTTATATATATATATATATATATATATATATATATATATATATATATATATATATAAATTTATATATATATATATATATTATATATATATATATATATATATATATATATATATATATGTATATAGATTATACATTGTATATAGTTATATATTATATAGGACCAATCGCTGGTCTAAGTGTGCGATAGCAGCCACAACAACCTAACCTAACTCCCTTTTTATTGTATATTATGTATACTGTACTAAATTTTATAATGATATTACAAGTCTATATATATAAATAATTAAAGAAGGCGGAAATAATTCCAGAACTCAATGCCGCTAGAGGCCCACGGTTCAACCCACATACACATACAGATTAAAAACACCCAATCGTGATTGATGAATCGTCATCACCCCGGGAATCGAACCCGAGACCCCCTATTGACAGAGCAAGTACGTTACCTTCTCTGCCACGAGAGCGACAAGTCTAGATCGAAAATCAAGACAACTGCACATTTTTTTAATCAATTTGCATTGAACAAATTACTACTAAAAAAATTAACCTAAAAATTTTGCCTTGATTGAGTCGCATCGATTTTCGATCGACATTGTATCTGTTCACTGTGAATTCTTACTCCTATCTTTCTTAAGTCACGTCAACGACTTCATTGAAAATATCGGTCGATTTTTCTTACATAATTGCAATTCAGAAAAAGTGGAAACCAATTCTTAAGTCAACAATTTCGCCAATTTCTGATATACTCGAGGAGTATTAAGCATACTTTAATAACATCAGTTTACCAAAAAAATTCCGAACGGATAAGTTAATTGATTTATCGATATAAAAAAAACGCACAGTAAAATTTAAAAGGCGAAGGAATCAAACATGAAACATACCAAAATCTTCTGTGAGTATTCATCAATATCAAACCGAAACGCACAACATACTAAATCACCAACAAACTTATTCATCCAATTAAATTTGATTACTTGAGACATATTAAAAAAAACTACACAATACGGCACGAATCTTAATATTCAACAGCACTAGTTCAATCGACAATGTCTTTGCAAAGCGTATTACTACACTGAGCCGGTTTGATAATGTAGCGTTAACGATACACATATTGCTGGGTAATCAGTATGACTTATTGACATTAATTCCTGTCACACTTTAGATGTTTTATCGAAAACAATCATACTCAGAACAATCGTTATATTGGATCACATGTTGAATATGTATATAAGTTTTTCAAAATGGCTACTTTGTAATCAATCCGGTTTTGATCCCACCAGAAACCGCGGATAGGATCTAGTCAGATTAGGGTTCGTTGGTCGAAACTATTAGAATTGATTAAACATCTCTTCCTACTGGAACTCATTACATGCAGTTAACTCACTCTCATATCACCTCACGCGATGCCCTTATTTCGGCATTACTATCTTAATTCATGTTCACGAAACCAAAATCTATATTATTATTAACAAAACAATGTGATATAAAAGAATGTATATGACTTTAAGTCCCCAATTGCATATAATTATATATATATATATCCCCAATTACATATACATAACAATAGTAATTATATATATATAAAGTCCTTATTATTAATAGAAATAGAATTATATACTTAAGATTTATTTCATATAGAGATTGACTCCATTCTTCTGGTATTACAAACTCATAAGTGTGTCCATGTGGTCCCATTCCTGTTGAGCTGAACGCCAACCACCAAATTACTGTGGATTTTGATTTATGCACCCGTAGTTTTAATTAGCTGATCATCCAATTTTTTTCAAACAAGGTTTATTTGATTTTGTGTTTTATAAATGGTATTTGTTATAATTCAAGTTCAATCACTATTTATATTTTATTTATTTAGTACATGTTTTTGTTTTTTATTATACATAACTAAAAAATTTTTTTTATTTTATTAATATACAATATTAATTAAGTATATTTTATTATTATTATTATTGTTGTGTATAAGCACTACTGGGTTCTTATTTTACAAACAAAAAAAATATTTTTATTTTCTCCCAATATAAAAGAAAAATATGGATTTGTTTTTTTTTTGTAAACAATTATATTATAGAGTTATATCTATATAGATAGCTATTTGATGTTTTTTTATTGATTTCTCATCACCGAATGATCAATCCTCCCTTTTTTTATCTCTTCCACTTCTATCTTCAATTTTTAATTTTTTTTTCTTGTTTTATTTTAAAAGGTATAATCTAATTTACATCTGGCGGTAAATTATTATTACAACGTGAACAACTTATTGCATGTTAGTTAAATCAATTATGAAATAGCGAATCCGTCAACAGCTGTCAATTTCAGAAGAAACATATGCCGCAGTACTAGTTGCCGGTTGTAGCTTAATGGTTAAGAGAGTTTCTCATCACGCTGTCGTCTCGAGTTCGATTCCCGTTTTTGACCAAAAATTAACATGCAAGAGGATGACATAAAAACGCGTTTGTGTGTAAAAGCATTCGTTGAGCTGACCACCTACAATGTGCAAGGTCCTCATGTGAGACGCGGTAAGGGCCGTTTACGGTCTCTAAGCCATAGATTATTTATAGAAGCAAAAGAAATCCTGCAACTGATATCTTTTACGTCAGTAGGAATGCAAATAATAGACGTTCTAATCTAGAAAACTAAATTCAAGAACTAAAACAAAAATTGAAGAAATGAAAACAACGCGAATTGGTTTTAAAAGATAAAACAAATTCAGAAACGGAAAACAAAACCATAAACAAAGAAGTGTCAGACAACAAAGTACAACCTAACAGGGCCAATTAAAAGAAGACTGAATTCTGAAACGACGGACGAGGAAGAGTAAGGAATGGAAACTAACTGGATGTTAAAGAAGGAAAAAAACAAAAAACCAGATAAATAAAAATAGAAATGCTAAGTCCTCACTAGAAGTAGCAAAATCACGAAACGGCAACCAGCTTAACAAAATGAAGCACAACCAAAGTAAAAAGCTCCACCACTGACTTATGCAGTAAAAGTAACCAACTATTTAGACATCCAAAGGGTAATGAGTTCTCATAGCACCTGTGGAAGTAATTCAATAATGGAATAAGGATTTAAAATTCTTTATGCTGTTAACATTATTAAAAATTATAAATGAGATACGGAGAGAGAAGTTTCTAATAGAGGACTTTCTCAGTTCATGCTAAAGTTAGATAAATCCGAATAAATAGAAAAACTTTGCAATATAATTGGCATACTCAACCTGCGAGTAAAAATCGAAAATGTTAAAAGAGGCAATACAAGAACAATACAATATAAAAAATGCCAAGGCTAAAACCATACGCAAGGATATGTCAAATCCCAACACAAACGTGCAAACTATATAAAGAAGAACCAGTAAAACAAATATTGTAATGGGCAGCATCCAACCAACTACCGAGGCTGTGAATTTGTCAAGCAGCTACAGAAAATGAGCACGCAAACCCGTTCTAAGTGATCCAAACACATATGCCTAGGGAGAATTATAAATATGCGCAGGTCTCTTCAAATTCGAAAAAAATGACACCAACGGAAACGAAAAATTCGTCTGAGCCTAACAAAATCTCAGACCTAATAGATTTCTACATTACAAAAGGCATACCGGAACGCTACATCTTAGAAAATGGTAAAAGTCTAATATATGATCATTTTCTGGTTATTATGATGGTTAGTGAAAATGTTAAAAAATCATCTAAGCTTACAAACAACAAAACAAATTGGGAATTGCTTAAGCAGTAATTAGAAGAAAGAATAGAGTGCCACTTCAAGTGCCAATCAAATGTGAAATGAAACGAAAGAAAAACTAGAAAGGCTTCTTGATATCATACAATGGTCCAATACTGTCTAGGAAAGAAAACTCCGTTATTCACCCAATAAAATTAAAAGAACTAGTGCAAGAAAAATGAAAAGCCCGAAAGTAATGGTAGACTAGGCGTGCGCCGTAATATAAAACCACCTTAAACAATTTATACATCAAACCTAACGCACTCATAAAAGCTGTGAAAATAAAGGATTATACTGCTGGGAATAGAGAAAAGAAAGCACCACCTTAATACAAACTTTTCAAAATAAAGTGCTACGAGGTACAGTTAACGCTCCGTGGTACATTAGGAAGATGAGTTCCATAGGGACTTAAATATTCAGACGGTTCAAGAAGAAATAAATATCACTTGCAGTAATTAAGAAAATGAAGAACTTCGTGGTATGTTGGACACGTCACAAGCTGTAGGACGATAGCTGAGATTTAATTAATTAATGACACCAATTCAAAAACTATTCAGTAATTATAATAAAATGCATTATTATAATTTCTAATAATAAATCATTTTTCAAATAATAAATTTTGGATAAAAATAATATACTTTTCCGGAGAAAAGTTAACTGAAATCGCTTATTTTATTGTGTTAATTATGTGAAACATAGAGGAATTTTGTTTTTTTATCATGACATCACAACTTTTTTAATATATTTGTAAACATACTCTTTTAAAGAACTATTCTGATTATCGCAGCTTAAATATTTAGCTTTGTCGAACGCATTTTCAAATGTCGGAAAGAAAGCCACTTTTTTCTAATACACTACGAATTCTTTTCTAATACACTACATTAATTTTAAAAAGAATTAGAAGCTTTTATATTTTGATTCGCAAGGACAGAAATTTTTACTCTAGCTATTTTCGATAATTGTTGGACCGGCAATAACAAAACAAGAATGGCTTAGGACAATTATTCAGCCCAGTTCAAGATTGGCTATTGTAATCGCATGGTTAAAACGGTTACGAGAAATATTTATACCGAGGGAAATTACAGGGCGGTCATCTCTGGCCGGCTAAGCTCAGGGTAATGGGATGTTTTCCTGAAATTTGTTACCCGATCTGGCTAGGACCGCTCAATTTTCATTACAAATAATCTACAATATTATTTTTATGTTACATATCTCATCCCATCTAGTACTTTACCTTTGGTTCACTTCCTAATGTCTGCCCGAAATTATCTCATATTTCTTAACTTATTAAAACGTATAAATTCAATTTTGATTATAATTATTAAATTAAAAATTTAGATTTAATATAAAAGTAAATTAATAAAAAAAAAGTATTAATGCTAGACTTAATTAAATTTTTAATAACTTACTATTAAACTAGGCTGATCAGACCATAGTTGGGTACCATTGTTGTATGTGTGATTTTGGTGAGGACGTGTTATACAGGACGTGTTGTCGTTATGAAAGCTTATGGTGATGGATTACACGATGATTTTTTTTTTATAATTAATTTAAGTAGGTTAAGTTCATTTAAATTATTTAATTAAATTAATATTAAGTTTATTATTAGATTAACTTTATAGTTTTATTTCATTGTTCTAATTTAATTGTAAATATGGATAGTTCCAATTGTACAAATTAATTGAAGTCTCTCACTATCATTGCAGTAATCAAAAATAATGATTTTACACTCCGCATGGTTTTCACTCCGTATACCGGTATTTCATCCGGTATCTTCACTGTTTCATAGTTTTTATTTTTATTTCACGTGAATTTAAATAGTTATACTATTAATTATTATTTTAGATTTATAAACTTTAATTTAAAGTTAATTTATATTATATTTAATTTAATTGAAATTAATTTGTATTTATATTATTATTTATTTAATTATTATACACGTTTTTTCGGCTTCATCCACTTTTTCTCCAATCCATCTCCATCAGTGGTTTTATCTCCACTCCCCGTACAACACCTCACACCGTTTTCTTTTTCCGACCCAAAAAAACTCATAACAATCCAACCAAAAATCGTGTCTTCCCGTTGTTAATTCTTTTATCTAAATCTACCTTCGACTTACAAGATCAATGTACTGGAATTCTCATGGACCAAATTTTAATCCATCTCTTGTGCTAGTATTGATTTCATTCATATATATAATCCCGCAATAACATATATCTACAATATTAGTACTTTCATGTTTCAATGTTTCATATAATTGCACATAATAGTTTTGATTTATGTTACAAATAAGTGATTATTTAGAATAGGTGGTTGAATCGAAGCTAAGGCAAATCGTTACACTATGACATTAAGGTAAGATTCAACTTCTTTGTATGTTTAAAAAAATGCACTTGTCTTACAATTTTGTCGATATTTGACCACTCGTGAGTCGCAGAAAAGTCTGCCAACAGTTTACAAATGTTTACCAGTGAGCGTGCACTTCATCATAAAAGAGACGGCACAGACAACAATTGATTCAATCAGATCAAAAGAATTTAAAAACAGTCAACAAAAAAAATGTTATGGACGTGGCAAAGGCTTTGCAGAAACAAAATAAAATAGTTAAACTAATTAATTTTTTAATAGTTTTAATTTTTTTTGACGGCTTTTACAAAAAGATGCCTCTACGCCGTGGAGCCATTGTCACCGACAGCGACCTCTTCGCCTATCGAAAGGCGGCTTTCCCTTCAAAGATCGATGTATCATTCGGTTCGGATCAGCACGCAGAACGTGACCGAGCTAGCGTACTCACTGTCATTTGATTTCAAGCACGATATCAGGAATTTGCATTAAACTCGTTATGTGCCATCAAAGTTGCGTTTTGGGCCATAAATCACACGCATGATAACATGAGCCACCTTTCGTACTAATCCGTCAAGATCCATCTCTCACATTCATTCATGACAACGGGTCGGATCAACACTCTGTACAGTTTCAGCTTATCCGCATTCGCAAGATATTTTGATTTCAGCAGTGGAAGTAGACGATATAAAGCACGATTGCCAGCAGCAAGACGAAACTTAATATCCTCTCCCACACTATTATCGTGAGTGATGAGAGATCCAAGATACTTGAATCTCATCACTCCTTCAAACGTGTGGTTACCACTACTGAAATCAATTGCGTCTTAGTCTCTAAAACCAGAGATCAGATATTTGGTTTTGGAATCATTGATTTTGAGACCAACGGAAGCTGAAAACTGTTCCAGTGGATCAAGTATCTCTTTCACTCCGTTGCCATTTAATCCAATTACACAGATATCATCTGCATATGCAAGAAGTTGATTGGATTGTCGGAATAAGATATTGTCCTGAGGTGTTTCACTTTTACGAAGGATGTATTCCAACATGAGATTAAAAAGTATCGGGGACAGCGCATCTCCTTGTCGAACATCGGAATTGATTGCAATAGTTCTCGATAGCCTTTTCTCAACTTTAACACAGCATTGTGATTGCGTTATAGTCATTTTACACAGATGTACGTATTTGTTTGGTATTCCTAAATATTCAAGCACAAAACCATAGCCTCCCTCGATTGATCGAATCATGGGCTTGCTTAAAATCTAGGAATACCTGGTGTACATCGCGAGATGTTTCTTGGAAAGAATCATCCGTAGCGAAAAAACTTGATCAGTGACTGACCGATTTGGACGGAATCCTCCTTGGTAGTCACCGACAGTTTCCACTGCCAGATTCATGAGGAATAAGATCATTTCGCCATACCAATCGAATAAGGTTGTTGATGATCCAGTGATTTCATATCTAAAAAGTAAAACAACAATTAAAAACAAGAAAATTATCACAACAAAACAAATACATAAACCAACCTTGAACTTGATCGCTGTCCTGTACGAAGCTGAAATCAAACAAAATAATAACATCAATGAATGAAATGTGAATTATTATTATATTTAATACTCATCTTAATTACGATTATATTTATATCCATTATGACCGTAGCAATCAATTTATTATATATTAGCTATGGAAAAATATTCGTTTATTAATTAATCTTTGAATTATATAAATTTATTATATTTACCTTTATGAATTTCCACTTTATGTATTGTCAAGTAATTGACATTTATCTAATAATAATTTGTAAAGATTTTAAACCCTCACCAATATTACAGTAGCTCAAATATTCATATTTTGAGTGCGTTTTATACTCTAAAATTAAAATACAACTTAAGCATCTAACGGCGATAACATGAACTGAAATAATTGTAAAATATTTGTAAGCCAATGCAAAATAAAAAATATAAAAAAAACCTCTTACCAACCAACCATCGAAGTGTTGATATCTAACCAAAATTAAATTACCAAAATTTCCAAAGTGTTTACTACCAACCAATTAATAAGCATCCGTATCAATAATCAAATTCATATCCAATCAATCAAGAATCCCAATTCCTTAAAGGGAAAGAGTTTATTGAACCAACACCCATTTGTGCCAATTTAATTATATAGTTCGTGGTACCCAGATTGGTACAAAACATTGGTCCTTCGAGCCGGATTAAAAAACCACACATTTGGAAATACATCATCTAACCAACCGCATGGAAAGGAGCTCATATAAATAACAAGGAAGTTCTAACAACCAAAAACCGCAAGTATCAATTTAATTACAATAATTAGTAAATAAAGCGTCTTATCATTTAAAAGCGTTGAAATATCGAAAAAACTACGGGCTAAAACACTATTTGAAAGGTTAACCAGTGATAAGTGATAAAAACCAGTGATAAAAAAGGTTTAATCTCAATAACATTTAAGTGAAACTTATTACAAATGGCGGACTTAATATCTTTAAAAAAGCGTCGTGCGTATATCAAGGGTAGCATGACGAAGCTGCTTAAATATATAAACGAAATAAAAACTACTACTAACGCAGAAGACATTAAAGTCAGATTATCTAATGTAGAGCGGTATCGTACCGAATTTATGGAGATAGAAAATAAAATTGTAACTTTGGACAGCAAGGAAGAAATTGATGAAGATTTTGAAGAAAATTATTATACGGTAGTAGCAGGCTTAAATCTAGCGCTGCGGACAAGAGTGGAACCAGCAATAAACCTTAACGATACGATAGCAGATGCTACTTTAAATGGAACCCATACGGAAGTAAAATTGCCAAAAATCACAATACCCACGTTCTCTGGAAACTACACCTAGTGGCAATCATACCACGACTTATTTTGTTCCACTATACACGACAATGTTAGATTAACACCTTCACAAAAACTCCAATATTTAAAAGGCACGCTGCAAGGTGATGCCGCAGGTCTTTTAAAGCATTTCAGCATAACTGATGCAAATTATATAGAAGCACTGCAGAAATTAAGAAACCGATATGATCGTAAGAAACATACTATCCAAGCATTTATAAAGAATTGTATGACTCAGCCAACTGTAACTACAACAAATAGTGTAAATGTTCGAAGACTGCTTGACACATCCGACGAAATCTTGCGAGGTCTCAAAGCATTAGGAGAAGATGCTCAAACCAGAGACCATTGGCTAATCTACATATTAGTCAACAAATTAGACGACGAAACTAACAGTTTGTGGGCCCAAGCTTCTGCAGATTACGAACTACCTACAATAAAACAGTTCTTCGACTTCCTCATAAAAAGAATAGACGCGCTTGAATCAATAAAAGGTGGCGCAACTGCACGTTTAAGGAACTACAATAAACCGATTATAAAGGCTCATAGTTCTTCTCAGTCTCATATATTACAAAGTTTACCATGCTCATTGTGCCCGGAAGAGGAACACAAATTATATGAATGCAACAAATTTAAAACATATTCTGTAGAAAAAAGAAAGCAATTGCTAATAAATGAAAATCGTTGCTTTAATTGTTTTAACAATAACCACAATATTTATCGGTGTAAATCTAGGTTCAGGTGCAAGAAGTGTAATAGGAAACACCATACCCTAATACATAGTGATTCACATAGTGATTCACTTACTAAACCCACCGAGGATGATCTTCAGCAAAGGAATGAACCAAAAACAACGAGTTTGAACACCAGACTTCAAATTGCAAATTCAATATTACCAACAGCATTAATTCGTGTACTTGATGAACAAAACCAATCCCACTTGTGCCGTGCTCTACTTGACTCAGGATCACAATGCAGTTTCATTACGGAGAATTGTGTACAAAGACTACAGTTAAAACGAAGTTACGCTAAACTAGCAATAACTGGAATAGGAGGAGCTTTGAGTGGATACACTAGGGGATCGGTATCACTATCAGTCACACCAGCATGTAAACCGGTGCCAAAATTGCAAATAGAAGCATATGTTTTTCCCAAATTAACAGCGAAACATTCTACTGTTCATCATATCGACCTGGCATATTTTCAAAACTACCAACTTGCAGATCCAGATTTTCACAGAGGATTAGAAATAGACGTTATTATTGGTGCTGACAAGTTCTTCGATCTACTTCTACAAGAAAAGGTAATCGCTTCAACCAATTTAATTTTGCAAAAAACCAAATTAGGATGGATCGTAGCGGGACATACAGAAAGTCAACAAAAAATCCAATCCATGACCACAACATTAACCAATTCAGAAGCCAATTTAGACTACCAGCTGCAAAAATTCTGGGAACTTGAATCGTTAGATTACCTAAATAAATATAATTCAAAGGAAGAAACATTTTGTGAAAACTATTTTACAGAGACAACTGTTAAAGACATTTCTGGTCGATTTAAGGTACGTTTACCCTTCAAACTTCCTCCCACATCAATAGGTAATTCATATAGATGTGCTGTCCAACGAATGTATTCAATTGAAAGAAAATTTAAAAAGGACAACGAGTTTGCAACAATGTACAAGGATTTCATGGAAGAATACATAAAGCTGAACCATATGAAAGCAATAACGAAAGATGATGAAGACACTCCAGGTTACTATCTTCCACATCACGGTGTTCAGAAAAGCTCGAGCACTACTACTAAGTTAAGAGTCGTGTTCGACGGTTCATCCAAATCAGATACGGGGAAATCATTGAACGATTGTCTAGCAATCGGACCAACAATTCAATCCACATTGTTTGAAATTCTTTTGCGATTTAGAACGTTTAAAGTAGCCTTCACAGCAGACGTCGAAAAAATGTTTCGGCAAGTTCTAGTTGACAGTGCAGACACCAATTACCAGAGGGTATTATGGAGAAATTCACCAGAGACAGCTTTCACGACATACGAGTTACAAACCGTCACATACGGTACAGCCAGTGCTACTTACCTTGCGACTCGTGCCCTCCACGAATCGACAGTTAAATTCGATCAGATATTTCCGAATGCAGTAAATCAAATAAAAACTAATATGTACGTGGACGATCTAATGACTGGAGCTGACTCAATTGAAGAAGCAACCAAATTGAAAGAAGAAATCAATACCATCCTGTCAGCTTCTGGATTCAATTTGAGAAAATGGTTAACAAATAAAGGCGAAATATTTAGCAGCGAAATCTTAAACGACCAACTTACCCTTCTTGAGATAGAGCCATCCT
The DNA here is from genome assembly GCA_963932295.1 of Tipula lateralis. Taxonomy (NCBI): domain Eukaryota; kingdom Metazoa; phylum Arthropoda; class Insecta; order Diptera; family Tipulidae; genus Tipula; species Tipula lateralis. Next base: position 76,463,289 of record OZ010736.1, on the reverse strand, counting down.
CATCATTCAAAGTTCTAGGGTTATATTGGAATCCGCAAAGCGATTGCTTCCAATTCAAAGTAGATCTAACAAAGGTACCAACTGTTACCAAACGAGAGAAGCTAGTAGACTCTTTGACCCTATTGGATGGCTTGCACCGGTAACCATAAAAATAAAAATATTCTTTCAGAAACTTTGGATGGAGAATTTCAATTGGGACGATCAACTACCCCATCATTTGTCCACAGAATGGCTGAACATACGCAACAAGTTACCTCAAATAAGCGACATCAGAATTGAAAGATTTATCAACAGTACCAAACACCAAATTTCTTTACATGGCTTTTCTGATGCATCGCAGCATGCGTACTCAGCGGTTGTTTACGGCGAAGTTAAAATGGAGAATGGTGATGCACAAATATGGATTCTATCATCGAAAACCAAGGTTGCACCAGTCAAGCAAATTTCTATTCCACGGTTAGAGTTGTGTGGCGCTACACTGCTATCACGATTGTTGCACAAAGTAAAGCAGGGATTACAACTAGAGGTATCTAAAACCATAGCATGGACCGATTCTACTATAGTTCTAGATTGGCTATCAACACACCCTGCAAAATGGAATACTTTCGTTGGCAATCGGACAGGGGAAATACTAACAACGATGAGCAGATCCCAATGGAGACACGTAGACTCACATGATAATCCTGCTGACTGTGCCTCTAGGGGATTAGATCCAGAACAACTACGGGATTTTAGTCTATGGTGGAAAGGACCATCATGGTTAACAGACCCAAACAAATGGCCTAGTGACAAACGCGATACTACCACAACTGAAGAAATGCGTTCTCAGATACTCACCATACAAATTCCTGAGCGAAATATCATAGACAATTTAGTAAAAAGAATATCGAGCTATAACAAAATCACCAGAATCCTAGCGTATGTTTTCCGTTTCCTTCAAAGAAAAGCCCAAACTCTCCCAAAATCCATATTACCTTACCTTACCAGCGTAGAATTACAAAAACCTCATGTAATTTTAATAAAGCATATTCAAATCAAACACTTTAAAGAAGAAATGAAATTGTTGGCATCTAATAAAGAGCTTCTATCGACAAGCAAGATTTTGAACCTAAAACCGTTTCTAGATGAAAACGGGTTACTTCGAGTTGGAGGCAGAATTAGTAACGCATCAATTACCTACAACATCAAGCACCCGTTAATATTGCATGCCAAAGACGAATTAACAGAGTCAATTGTACGAGAGCATCATTTGCGATACTTACATGCTGGTTCAACACTAATAATGGCAACGCTTCGAACGAAATATTGGATCTTAGGAGCTCGAAATTTAATCAAGAAAACGGTACGAAGTTGCGTAAAATGTGTGAAGTATGATGCCAAGACCCTCAACCAAATCATGGGCGATCTACCTACAACGAGAGTAGAACTAATCAAACCATTCTACAAGGTTGGCGTAGACTATGCAGGGCCCTTTCCCATTCACTTGATCAAAGGAAGGGGCCAGAAAACCCACAAGATGTACATTTGCATTTTCATTTGTCTTTCTACTAAGGCAGTTCATATAGAACTAGTAACCGACCTAACATCTGAAGCATACATCGCCGCATTAAGAAGATTTATAGCACGCAGAGGCATATGCAAAGAGATCATCAGCGATAACGGGACAAACTTTATAGGAGCCCGCAACCATTTATATGATTTGTTTAAATTTATAAGAGATAATGCTAATAATTTTTCACATTTCTTACTGACAGATCAAATAACATTTAAGTTTATTCCTCCGAGCTCACCGCATTTTGGAGGTTTATGGGAAGCGGCAGTAAAAAGTGCAAAGCATCACCTGCGCAGAGTAACGAACGGGCACATCTTAATTCTCGACGAAATGATAACACTTCTAGCTGAGGTTGAATCAATGCTGAACTCCCGCCCAATTTGTGTGCTATCATCGGACGTTGTCGATTATTTAACACCAGGTCATTTCCTCATTGGACGCGCCACAACTCAACTACCTTCTGAAGATCTCGCAGATGCTAAACTATCCACACTTTCCAGATGGAAATTAATACAGCACATGAACAGGCAATTATGGAAGCGGTGGTCGCTAGAATATTTAACGAATCTTCAACAAATCAGTAAATGGCACACGAAGAAAAACAACATCGAAATAAACAATATTGTTCTCATTAAAGATAACAATTTACCCCCTACTAAATGGTTAATGGGAAGAGTCATCGAACTACATCCTGGATTAGACTCGCAAGTGAGAGTAGTAACACTTAAAACATCCACGGGAATCATGAAACGTCCCATACACAAACTTTGTTTATTGCCAGTAAGTTGAATCATCCGATTCAAGGCGGCCGGTATGTTGATGATCCAGTGATTTCATATCTAAAAAGTAAAACAACAATTAAAAACAAGAAAATTATCACAACAAAACAAATACATAAACCAACCTTGAAGCTGAAATCAAACAAAATAATAACATCAATGAATGAAATGTGAATTATTATTATATTTAATACTCATCTTAATTACGATTATATTTATATCCATTATGACCGTAGCAATCAATTTATTATATATTAGCTATGGAAAAATATTCGTTTATTAATTAATCTTTGAATTATATAAATTTATTATATTTACCTTTATGAATTTCCACTTTATGTATTGTCAAGTAATTGACATTTATCTAATAATAATTTGTAAAGATTTTAAACCCTCACCAATATTACAGTAGCTCAAATATTCATATTTTGAGTGCGTTTTATACTCTAAAATTAAAATACAACTTAAGCATCTAACGGCGATAACATGAACTGAAATAATTGTAAAATATTTGTAAGCCAATGCAAAATAAAAAATATAAAAAAAACCTCTTACCAACCAACCATCGAAGTGTTGATATCTAACCAAAATTAAATTACCAAAATTTCCAAAGTGTTTACTACCAACCAATTAATAAGCATCCGTATCAATAATCAAATTCATATCCAATCAATCAAGAATCCCAATTCCTTAAAGGGAAAGAGTTTATTGAACCAACACCCATTTGTGCCAATTTAATTATATAGTTCGTGGTACCCAGATTGGTACAAAACAAAGGTCGAAAAGACAGTTCCACAAAGTCAGCCTTCCGAATATCAAGAGCTCTGAATTAATGCAATCAACTCCTGGTGAACGATTTTTCTTTAATCTCTGCATGGCGATGTTGAATTCCTCATAGGATGGATCTTCAATGAACATCTCTGCGGTCCGTATTTGAGGGTATTCAAAAACAGCTTGTGATACATGTAGAACATTAAGTAGATCAGAAAAATGTTCACGCCATTTATCGAGTACCGCATCGGCGTTAACACAGAGGTGTCCATCCTGGTCCTGAATGGCAGATGATCGAGATCTTAAGGTATGGTGAATTGTGCTTATTCCTGAGTTGTTTTACTCTTAAGACCTTAGTCTTCCACCATTCGCGCGTTTTTTGTTTTAAAATTCATTTAACTGTCCTCCTAGCAAAGACTGCTTTATTTTTCTTGCATTTGTAAACCGAGTCTGCGCTTCATTGTGGGCTAGTTTTTTTTGCTGAACAGCAAGACGACACTCCTTATTAAACCAATCATTTTTGGGCTTAGTTTTCACTATACAAAGACAACTGATGTTTTCAATACTTCCCAGACACTGTTCCCATCATCAGATTGGTAATTGGATCGCATAATGCTATTGCTGACAAGATCTTGATATTTTCGTTGTGTTTCTTCATTTATCAGACCTTCACAGGAGAATCGCGTTGTATATTCTCCTGTTCTCCTTGACTTGTACGAAAATTTCCATCGTAGTTTTGCAATGACCAGATAATGATCACTTCCTACGAATTTGGTTGACGACCAATACAATATCATGTCTAGGACAATCCGAGCCCGCCCTTTAGAAATCAGCACATGGTCAATTTGGCTTCGGGATGTTTTACGTGGATGTGTCCATGTTTCAAAATGAATGTTTTTATGAGGAAAGAAATTGCTTAGCACTTTGAGACCATGAGCCATCGCAAAGTGCATCATTCTTTCCCCATTTTTTGTCACAGTTTCGTGTCGGGAGTACAGACCTATGCTATTACATTAGTCGGTTTGATTTCTGCCAGCTCTAGCATTAAGTCACCAATCACCAATCTGACATCGTGCTCAGGTATAGAGCCCATCAGATTATCCGAATTATTGTAAAATGAGTCTTTATCTTGGGGTTGGCTTACATCAGTATAATGTAATGTGCAAACGAAGCTTACACATTCGATTATCGACTGCCTGAAAGTCCAGTACAGTCTTTTTTACCTGTGGCCCAATGAAAAATCCAACTCCGAGATTTTCGAGGTCATCTCCACTATGTAGCAACGTATAGCACTTGGACACATGGTCTCCACTTTTAGGCCATCGAGTTTGTTGGAGCGCTACGAGTTCCAGCCGATACTCTTTTATAAATATGATAAGGCTGTCAAACGCGCCAGGTTTTCGAAGTGACAGCACGTATTACGCGCTGATCCTCAATCTCGTTTCCGGGTACTTAAGTGGGAGGTCAGTATTGTTTTGGCGGTTTCCGATTTGTTTTACTTGTTGACATTTTTAACATTTGGCTTTTTTTTGGATACGGGTCGTCAGCCTAGCGATCCAACCAGATTTAGTCGCCTCCTATTACAAGCTCTGGATATTATATTATATGGTGATTATATTATATGGGTTTCATGTTCTGTTTGTAAAATTTACGAAACACGAATACCCCCAACCAAGGGGCTGAAATAGTTTTAATAGTTTAATTAAAAATATAAATTTAATTATAAATGATATTTTATTAACAGACTCAATCGTTAAGTGGATCAACGTTTTTTAATTATAAAAAACATTATACAATCGTGTTAATGGCAGAAGCTGACCACGATTATAATTTCATGATGTGTGAAATAGAGATGGGAGACAAAGTAACGGAAAAATTTTCCGAAACAGGATTTTCGGAAAAACAATGGTTTTCAAATGACTGTTTTAGCTTAAATAAAACATAATTTTAATAATAATTGAATTATGTATTAATATTTAAATATAAAAAAAAATAAAATCTTACCATTAAAAATTGTGTTTCGATATTTTCCTACTGTAAACGTATGAATCTAGTGATAGATAGATTGTTTTTCTTTTTGCTATAAAAATCGCCATTTTTGTTGTGGATTTTTTAAGCATGTGAAGTTATCCCAGTATTTGATCCCAGAAAAATTAAAAAGTTGCATCAGGCAACTTTTTAACAATAATAAAAAGGAACTTTATAATAAAAAGAAACATTATCATCCCATCCCAGTTTTTTTTCGATTTCATGTATTTTATACTATTTGCACCAATAGATAATAGAACTATAGACATTTTATTTTTAGACTATAGAATATAAAGACTATAGATAATAGAACTATAGACTTTTTGTTTCGAGTTGATCATGGTATGGACTTACTCTAGTAAATATAACAGAACCATCCGGTGGTTGGAATTGGCACAATCGAGCTGCGTTCAGATAGTTCCATATAAAATTCTATAATTTAAGACAAACTATTACCTGGCTCCTGAGAACTTATTGGGCCGGAAATGATTCTTGATGTTTTGTATTGGTCATGGTATGGACCAACTCTAGTAATTATAACAGAACCATCCGGTGGTTGGAATTGGCACAATCGAGCTGCGTTCAGATAGTTCCATATAAAATTCTATAATTTAAGACAAACTATTACCTGGCTCCTGAGAACCTATTGGGCCGTAAATGAATCTTGATGTTTTGAGTTGGTCATGGTATGGACCAACTCTAGTAAATATAACAGAACCATTCGGTAGATGGAATTGGTACAATCGAGCTGCGTTCAGATAGATCCATATCTATAATTTGAGACATTTTGGAATATGGCTCCTGAGAACCTGTTGGGCCCGAAATAATTCTTGATGTTTTAAGTTGCTCACGGTATGGACCAACTCTAGTAAATATAACAGAACCATCCGGTGGATGGAATTGGCACAATCGAGCTGCTGTAGAGTTACGCTTTGGAACATAAACTTTGTGGGACATAATTAAATGTAGCATTGAAAAAGGTACTAACATTTACGTATGTTGATTGCTAAATTTATTATAAGATGGTAAATCGGTTCATTCGACTAATTCATCTGCTGGTGCAAATATCAAAAACAAAAAAATAATATCATAAATAATAAATAATAACTATATCCAGTAATTATTATTAGAAGTTTATATTGTTTTAATAAAGTCGCAAGTTCGAGATCATCTAAATATCGATTTGGTGAAAAATATATATATAGCTTTGTTCCCGCTTAAAATATTGAAATAAATATAGCTTGTCTATATAAAGCGCTGGTTTTCACGAATACATACATCTTTCGGTACACATATAATTTATTCCCGTTGGTGGTAAGTTGATTTTTTTGTCTTGGTTGGAAATCCTTCTAATTGTTTTATTGTTGCATAGTGTCATTGTAACAAATATTGTTGCATACTTGTGGACGGACCACAATCACCAACGGTTGAATTTTTTAAATTACATAATCACATATATACACGGGTGCTTTGGTTCACCAATTGGATTCTAATTGGATTGTGCGGCTGTAGCGTATCGATCCACGGATAAAAAAATTATAAACAATCAAGATTCAAAACAAATATAGACGAATACGGGGTGTCACAGAAAACCGTAATCAAAAGTTCCGGGGTAGTTATACCGTGCATCAATTTCTACATCTTTAGCCGCCATTGCCGAATTATTTTATCGTAAAAGTGTTAATTAGTCAGATTTTAGCAATTAAGTTCTCAATTAATTAATTAAGTTTATCAGAACAAATTCGGTGGTAGTGGGTGTAAATAATATTTTGTTTTAGCAAATCGGCTTAAGACACGAAAAGGCCTTGTAGTGGACTTAAAACCGTAAGTTTTTGCAAATGTTTTTTTTTAGAATAACCACTTTCCTTTTTTATTATTTTTTTTCTCTATCACTAAATTTTATAAATAAACTTAATTAATCCATACAAGTTAAATATATGTAATTAACTTTAGGATAAACAATTAATTCGAGTTCGTATTTCTTTAATCATATTTTGACGTCACAATTTTTCTTATTAATGGAATAAAAATAATTGAATTATAATGCATAACAATTAACTTGTTTTATACGGGGAAATTTTGGTTCTTTGCGTAAGAGATGGTGGAATTGGTTATTTAATTTTTCGTTTGGTGCGATTGATTTTAATTGTTGGTAGAACTGCAACCCATGTTGTTCAAAACGGACTCTCCATTCGAGGCGAGCTTAACCCTAGCCAGCGCACCAACCTGGAACAACGGCAGTTAGCACCACACTGCGTTCAGATAGTTTCATATACAATTCTATAATTTGAGACATTTTGAAACCTGGCTCCTGAGAACCTATTGGGCCGAAAATGATTCTTGATGTTTTGAGTTGGTCATGGTATGAACCAACTCTAGTAAATATAACAAAACCATCCGGTGGTTGGAATTGGCACAATCGAGCTGCGTTCAGATACTTCCAAAAAAAATTCTATAATTTAAGACAAACCGTAACCTGGCTCCTGAGAACTTATTGGACCGGAAATGATACTTGATGTTTTGAGTTGATCATGGTATGGACCAACTCTCGTAAATATAACAGAACCATCCGGTGGATGGAATTATAGAATAATTAGAAATTATAGAATAATTAGAAATTATAGAATAATTAGAAATTATAGAATTTTAAATGGAACTATCTGAACGCAGCTCGATTGTGTCAATTCCATCCACCGGATGGTTCTGTTATATTTACTAGAGTTGGTCCATACCATGACCAACTCAAAACATCAAGAATCATTTCCGGCCCAATAGGTTCTCAGGAGCCAGGTACCAAAATGTCTCAAATTATAGAATTGAATATGGAACTATCTGAACGCAGCTCGATTGTGCCAATTCCATCCACCGGATGGTTCTGTTATATTTACTAGAGTTGGTCCATACCATGACCAACTCAAAACATCAAGAATCATTTCGGGCCCAACAGGTTCTCAGGAGCCAGGTACCAAAATGTCTTAAATTATAGATATGGAACTATCTGAACGCAGCTCGATTGTGCCAATTCCAACCACCGAATGGTTCTGTTATATTTACTAGAGTTGGTCCATACCAAGATCAACTCAAAACATCAAGAATCAATTCCGGCTCAATAGGTTCTCAGGAGCCAGGTAACGGTTTGTCTTTAATTATAGATTTTTTTTTGGAAGTTTCTGAACGCAGCTCGATTGTGCCAATTCCATCCACCGGATGGTTCTGTTATATTTACTAGAGTTGGTCCATACCATGACCAACTCAAAACATCAAAAATCATTTCCGGTCCAATAAGTTCTCAGGAGCCAGGTACCAAAATGTATCAAATTATAGAATTGTATATGGAACTATCTGGACGCAGCTCGATTGTGCCAATTCCATCCACCGGATGGTTCTGTTATATTTCCTAGAGTTAGTCCATACCATGACCAACTTAAAACATCAAGAATCATTTCCGGCCCAATAGGTTCTCAGGAGCCAGGTAACGGTTTGTCTTAAATTATAGAATTTTATATGGAACTATCTGAACGCAGCTCGATTGTGCCAATTCCAACCACCGGATGGTTCTGTTATAATTACTAGAGTAAGTCTATACCATGATCAACTCGAAACAAATAGGACCATTTCCGGCCCCAAAAAGGTTATCAGGGGCCAGGTACCGAAATATCTAAAATTTCTATAGTTCTATTATCAATTGGTGCATACTATTTTGCATGAAAAATACCTGAAATTGAAAAAAAACTGGGATGGGATGATAATGTTTCTTTTTATTATTATTTATGTCGCGAAATTCAGATAAAACGAAAAAACTGGGATGAAATAGAAAATTGGTGCCTGATGCAACTTTTTATTTTTTTTGGGATGAAATACTGGGATAACTTCACATGCTTGATTTTTTGATTGTTACCATAAAATATACTCGACCCGATAATATTTTTAAGTAAGTTTTACATTTTTGCTCAAACAGTTGCTCACAAAAAGATAAAAAAATTTGTTTGTTTTTATTTCTGTTCTTCTCTTTCAAAAAAAAAAATCACAATGTACTATAAGCGCTTCTTTTTGTTGCGAACATTGTTGTAAAGTCTAAATCGGTTTTGATACTGACAATAATTTATATTTACTGTATAAATTTCATAAAATAAAATACAGTCCTTAACAAAATTATTTGTACATCGCAAAAATTTAACAATTCACTCGAGAAAATTTAAACTGTTGACCTAAAAATTAACTTTAAAATAATAGTGTTGGATTTGTTTTTTGAAATGGCATTTATCTGTATTTAATTTAAAAAAAAATTAAAAAATATTTCATTAAAAAAAAACAAAACTAAATCACAAAATTATTTGTGCATGATAATTTTATCACAAAATTATTTGTGCATCGCAAGAAAAAATTCTCTCATAACGCGAATCCCGATTTTTTTTTCATGTTTTGACAAAAATGTTATAATACCTTTTAGGTTATCCTTTTAGTTATTATTTTTCATTAAAATTTTGTAGTCGATATTTTTTAAAATGGTTAAAACTAAGGAATTATCTTTGGAAGTCAGATCTGCGATTGTAAGGGTCTATTCTGCCGCGATGTCTATAAAAGAATTGGCACGGATGTACAACTGCCATCGAAATTCGGTTTCTTATCAAATAAAAATAAAAAGTAAAGAGCAGCTTGAAAAATGTGCAAGGGAGAGGGCGAAAACGAGCTACAACCGCAAAAGAAGACAAAAGAATAGTTAATCTTTTAAAACGGAACCCTCAAGAAAAAATCCAAAATGTTCAAAATGATATAAATATCACTCGAGAAGTCAAAATCTCTTATATGACTGTACAAAGACGACTACACGAGGCAAATATCAAAGCCTATACCATTCAAATGAAGCCATTCATAAACCAAATAAATAGAGGAAGCGACTCAAATTTTCGTACACCTACCAGTCGAAGCCTGTGGAGTTTTGGCGTTTTATTTGTGGACAAACGAGTCATGTTTTAGTTTGGATGGGACACATGGGAAAAAATATTTTTATTAGACTCCTGAACAAAAAAACTCGCTCTGTTGTTATGCCAACTCGCCATAGTGGTGGAGGTAAAGTTATGGTATGGGGATGTTTCTGCTATAATGGGGTTGGTAAACTTATTATGTTACCTCAAAAGGTAACTTCAAGTACATACTTGGAATTGTTGAACGAGCACGCAATAGTTTCTGGATGTGAACTAATCGGCCAGCATTTTATACAGCAGCAAGACAACGCTCCAATTCACAGAAGCAAAATGATTACGACGTTTCTTAAAGATTTGGACCAACAAACGCTTGATTGGCTACCGCAAAGTCCGGATTTAAACCCAATTGAGAACATTTGGAATTATTTGAAACAAAAATTGGCGGTAGAAATTGGAAGGCAGCTAAATAAAACTTTTGCTGCAATAAAAAATGTCTGGGATCGAATTCCGACACAAATGGTAGAAAATCTCGTGAATTCCATTCCACAGCGTCTTCATGAAGTTATTGAAAACAATGGTGGGAATACTTCATATTGACTTAATTTGAAAATTTATTTTTATTCCTAGCTAATTAGTCAATTTTATAGATTATTTGTACTATGCACAAATAATTTTGTGATAAAATTATCATGCACAAATAATTTTGTGATAGTTTTGTTTTTGTTTTTAACGAAATAATGAATATTTTTTAATTTTTTTTTAAATTAAATACAGAATAAATGCCATTTCAAATAACAAATACATCATTTTTTTTTAAGTTAATTTTTAGGTCAACAGTTTAAATTTTCTCGAGTGAATTGTTAAATTTTTGCGATGCACAAATAATTTTGTTAAGGACTGTATGTACACACAAAAACAAAATTTACATTAAATAACCCAAGTATAACAAAATTCGACTTTTTCGTCAAATATCGAAGTAAAAACTTATATTTAGTTTCGACTTTTACATAATTTTGCTTTCGACTTAGAATAAGATTTCGTATGAAACGTGTCGCGATAAGTCGAATCTGACAAAACTCAATATGGTAAAACTGTGCTTATATATGTGTGTTCAAATGTCAAAAATAAATTTGGCGGAAATATTTTTGTGCATGCATATGTAAAACGTCAAATTCAAATGGTAGCGGGTTAATTAACTAAAAAAAACTACCAATTTTAATGGTTTAGAAACATCAAAATAATTTTTATTAATTTGTAATTGTAATATAACTTAATATGCATTAAACATTTATTAAATAAAAACCAAACTTTAAATTTTTCGAATGTAAAACGTAATTTTAATAAATTATGTATTTAAATATGATTTAAAATTAATAAAGAAGATAGTTTGAATAATATTTTAAATTATTTTTCCGTAATAATGATTATTAGAAAGATCATATTAATTTATTTCCAAATCTGAAACAATATGTCCAAAACAGTAATTTTTCTTAGATGCCAACAATAAGGACGATCTTTCTCCATTGTAATTATGATTACACTTATATTTATTTGAAATCACAAGACACAGAAATTGAAATGAACTATTTGATAAATTGCTTAGAACGGTTGAGTGATGAATGAAAACAAACTCTGTACATATGAAACTTGTGTCTCCTCCCCATTTTTTACCAAAAAATAGGATAGATTTTTAAGGTATAATAAACTCGTTTTATCACTCTTTTACCAAAAAAATTAAATACATATTTTCGAACGAATACTTTTAACTTACAATTTTCACCCAGAAATTTTATTAAAGGACAGGTGTTCACATTTCTTAGAAATTCCAAATATATAAATAAACAAGCAAAATTTTAAACACGTCAAATAATACGCAGATTTCCAAACACAACGCTGTATACATATACGCACCACTACTAAGGTATTTATCTTTCGACTATTTTCGCATATTTCGAAGGGAAAACGATAGCTCATTTTTGAGTTTAGCTTTGTTATACTTGGGAAACGTGAGAAATACTGCTAATGTTCGTTGCTTAATTTCTTTTTTCTAATTAATTGGCAAAAGTGTTGGATATTTTGCTAAAGATAATTTTTTTTATCGCAACCGTGGCGAGAAAATGGAGTTTCCTTTTGTTTTATGATGCTGCTTAAATCATCAATGACTTTTAAAGTAAAAAAGCGTCAGTTGCAATCATAAATGTATTTTTAAATATAAAATTGTATAATTTTAAATATAAAATTGTAAAGAACAAAACGAACAGACAAAACTTTAAATAAACGTATTTTTTATTAACACCAAACAATATATACTAGAGAATGAATAATTAAATACTGATGGACAGTATTCATAAGCAAATGAGTAAAAAAATACATCGATTTTATATTTCTATACATACTGTACGCATAGAATAGAGCAAAACAAGTTAGGTAAACAATCCAAGTTAAACAAAAACATAGAAAGGCTCTAATTTGATTCTCCTAGAATTAATACCACAGAAAATGATATTCCTATTTCTATGTTAAAAGGTTAATCTTATTATTAGTATAAAGAACATTTATGTTTTACTATATATTTCACATTAATATTTATATTATTATTATGGTAATCACCTAACCAAGTCATCTAATCCTTTTAAGTCGTGTGAATTAAATTTTTGTAATATGGTAGTGGCTGTTATTTAATGACTTTTGTATACATGGAACCTACGCGTTTTGATTATAATGATAATTTTTATTAGTTATTTGAGTTGGCAGCATATTTAACTTAATTTTCTCATAATATTACAAACAAAATTTTACTAAAATAAACCACGTATTCGTATACAAATCGTATTAAATTATGTCAGACAACTAGAAGATTTTAGAAAAAACATTTAAACATTCACAATTAAATATTTTACATAGCATATATTATATTATATTAGAAAATATTAAATTTTAAAATAAACTACAAGAAATAATGTTGTCAAATAGATCATACGTCATTTAACAATACTGGAAACTATGTTAAAGAAATTTATGGTTCGCCTAACACATGGATTGTATGAAGATTGCATGGTTTGCAAATGGCTAAAAAACAAGGTAGGTAATATCCAAAAAACTTTTAATTTTTAGTAACATGACTTGTAATTGTCTGAAGAAGAGCCAAATCTACGACTTTATCAATAGGGTAAGTTTCATTTTTCACCAAATTTTATACTATATATAGTGTTCTTCATTGATAATGGGTGGTTAAATTTTAAGGGCCGATGTTGATTTTGAATAAAACACAAATTATTTAGGAAATTATTGTAAATTCTTTTTATTATGATAATATGGTGTGGTTCAATTTGTATGGAACAAAATATCGGCCAAATGGCCGCCACGACCTCGACGGCACACCTCCACCCGATGGTCCAAATTTTCGATGACGCTTATGCATAATTGAGGTTCTTTGCCGTTTATGTGCCGAAAGCTCTTGAATTGTTGCTGGCTTATCGATGTACACCTTTTCTTTCAAATAACCCCAAAGAAAGAAGTCCAACGGTGTCAAATCACATGATCTTGGCGGCCAATTGACATAGCCACTACGTGAGATAACACGGCCATTGAATTTGTCGCGCAAAAGAGCCATTGTTTCATTAGCTGTGTGGCAATTGGCACCATCCTGTTGAAACAACATATCGTCTACATCCATATCTTTCAATTCGGGCCATAAAAATAATCGTTATCATCTCACGATAGCGAACACCATTCACAGTAACTGCCTGACCGGCAAGTCTTTCTTTTAGGGTGCATTGATTTTTCGACAATCACTCTTGGATTATGATTCGCCCAAATGCGGCAATTCTGCTTATTGACGAATCCACTGAAGTGAACATGTGCCTCATCACTGAAGATGATTTTCTTCGAAAATTGATCATCCACTGTTGCTATTTCTTGCCACAAAAAGTTACCTCTCAAAATTTTTGTCATATATTGTAGAAATGTTTAAAAGAAAAAACATCACACAAAAACCAATAAACACGAAAATTAAAACAGAATTAAATCAACATATTTTCACAAGGCACAAAACCGAACTAATAAATAACTTATTGAAAAGAAATTTTATATACATACTCACTAACACTATTTGGGTTTTTAATGTATTCTAGTTTTGTTGAGTTTCGAAAAATTTTCCAAAATCGAAAGAATAATTTTCAGCTCATGTTGTTACATTGGGGAAAGAACGAGAAACAGGATTATTTACTTTAATCGGAACTCATGCTATACCCAAGTATAGCAAATAGAAACATTAAATTTCTACTGTGTTTTCTTTCGAATTATGAGAACACGTTATGAATATTTTCTTTAGTAGTGTGTATACGTATACTGTATTGTGCACGTATCAATATCCAAGCATAACAATATCAAACATTGTTATTTGCCTCTTTGAACTTAAACTGAAAATCAGTTTTAACTTTGCATCTTTTGATTTATTAACAGATTAAAGAAGAAATATTGCCCAAAACCACTTTGATAGTACAAACCAGGATTTAGTTATTAAAAGCTTATGATATTTAATGTAAAATACCAGATAGCCTACGATACCATAAAATAACGTGTACACTAGTTCAACCTTGATCTGGAACGAAAAGTTGCCTTGTGATAGAAAATGTTAAACTGATCAAGATTAAAATAAAATTTAATATCAAAATTGATAAAATTTCATGTCGAAATTGATGAAGCTCCAGGTTAATGAATATATCGTCTTATTAACTAATTGTTCAAGTACAATAATTGATTTGAAATAATTTAAAGACTCGCCAAAACAGTATATTATAATTAATAATAATATTATGTTTTTAAGGTATCCGAAAAAAAACCTCGAATTTCAATAACCTTGTTATTAAACGTTATCAGACCGCTTATCAGACCAGTGTCACAAAACTAAATTGAAATTAAAATTTAACTTAATTGTATCGTTCACAATACAGACATTTTACAAAAATTGGATTTATTTCGCTGATCTTTCGTATTTTTCCGTCAGACATACCATTCTTTTAAGCTATATTTGTATGTACCGGTACGTGTATGATAGGAGCTGAATAAATACTCACATTTAGAATGTTGTCTTTTGTCTGAGACGATACGTTTCTGAACTGAAATAATCTGATATAACTGATATAATCTTTTAGGTTGAAACAATTGCTGAGTTTTGTAATATTCAAGTTCGATAGGGCTTAAATGTGTGTCAATAGTATTATTTAGTTTATTATTAAAATTTTACCTTTCTTCTATTGCTGAAATATGTGGTTATTTTGAATTGATTATTTAAATACATATTAATAATTACAAATAAAATATAATATTTTTAGGCAACATTAAACATATACATATGTTTATAGCCAAGTTCGATTCAAATTTTTTAATTTTAATGAATCCTCTTAGTAAAACTTTAAAATAATAATAAATTGGTTGTGACCACCAGAGTTTAAGCCTACCATATTTACACATACAGTTTATTAATTCTTTTAAATTGCATCTATACTATACTGGTATTACTCAAAACAAACGTTAAGGTGGGTAAATACGTACAATTATATTGCACAGTTAAATTGCGAAAATGTGAGAAAATTATTGTGCAATTGTCATGTACATACGATGAATTTTATTGTGCAATATTAGCTTTAACCCATTAGCTGCTACAATCCCCATTTGGGGATGATTTTTTTTTACTTATCGGTTCGCCACCTCTGTGAGCTTGATTTTATATTATAACGGGATTTATCACAGACATTTGAAATGAATGTAGGGATGCAAAATATTTCAAATTTTATCAGTTGTTTAGAAACTACAGGTGGATAAAGTGAAAAAAATACAAAAAATTTATAATTTATCTTTCATATAAGGGTCATCCAAATATGACGCCTAGATGTCAGCAGTATATAATTTTTACACGTGACATCTTTTCAAATGACTTAAGCCATTTTGTTTTATTAGAAGGTAGTACAGTTTTAACCATGGACAGGTACACATTGCAACAACGCGTTTACATCATTAAAACTTATTATGAAAATGGGCGTTCTTTGAAAAATACCCATCGCAAAATTCGTGATTTTTTTGGTGTAAATAATCGGCCAAATCAATCTTCAATTCAAAGATTAGTGAAAAATTCGATGAAACTGGTTGTGTTACTGATAAACCAAAAAGTGGAAGACCAAAAACTGTACGCACAAATGAAAATATTGCTGCTGTTAGTGAAAATGTAGAAAATGAACCGACAACATCAATTTCGCGTCGTTCGCAAGAATTGGGCATATCTTATGGCTCCTTATGGAGGATTTTGCATAAAGATTTGCATTTACACGCTAACAAAATTCAATTAACCCAGAAATTGAAAGAAAGAGACCATTTACAACGTCGTAATTTCGCTAGTTGGATTATTGAACAACGAACGACAGATCCATTGTTTTCAAGCAAAATTTTGTTTAGTGATGAAGCTCATTTCACAATGGATGGATTCGTCAATAAGCAAAATTGTCGTATCTGGGGTGATAAAAATCCTCATGAAAAATCTCTACACCCACCAAAAGTTACTGTTTGGTGTGCATTTTGGGCAAATGGAATCATTGGGCCATTCTTCTTCGAAAATGATGCTGGAAATGCTGTTACTGTGAATGCTGAGCGATACCAATCAATGTTGAGAGACTTTTTATGGACACAGTTTAGTCATATTGATGTGTCTGACGTCTATTTCCAGCAAGACGGTGCTACATGTCACACAACTCGACAAAACATTACGTTTTTGCAATCAAAATTTCCTCAACGTGTAATTTCACGAAATTCAGATTTCAATTGGCCTCCAAGGTCATGTGATCTAACACCATTAGATTTTTTTTTGTGGGGTTTTTTGAAAAGTCGAGTGTATGCTAACAAGCCACAAACAATTAATGATCTAAAGAACAACATTCAAGTTGCAATTCGTGAAATAACACCAGCAACATGTCGGAAAGTCATTGAAAATTTCGATATTCGGATTGATGCTTGCAGACGCAGTCGTGGTGGACACTTGAATGATATTCTATTCCACGTATAATTGTAATGGATCATACTTTTATTAAATAAAAAAAAACAGCTTGAAAAAATTGCAAATAGTTTGTTTTATTTAAAAGAAACATGTAGGCGCGTTTTTTGGATGACCCTTATTATTATTGTTCTTCAAAATTTTTTTTTATTAGTTGTATTAAAAATTTTTTATATTCTGTTGCATGCGGTTAGTTTATAGTTTAGAGAACCAAAATACAGTACTATATAATTTTAAGTAGTTCAGTGAGTAACGTGAGTATTGTTTATATGCTGATACCCATTTGGGGACCATGGCTGGTAAGTACTATAAGTATTAGTTGTAGTCTGATAACAATTTGAGAATTGTGTTTAAAATTTATTTGTGTTTTTGTTTTAAATGATTTTTTAGAGAGAACTACGAAACAATTTTTTACGCTTGTGGAGTTAGAGGATGCCATAACTAATCCTAATTTTTTAGAAGGATTTGAATCAGATGATGATAATGCTCATTTAAATATAGTTGAGCCTTCCACCGGACAATGTGGATATTCAATCAGATGAAGAAGACATTGATGATGATGTTTTGGAGGATTATATTCTAAAGGACGGACCTGGCAGGTTAGACATTCATTCTGTCACAATGTCAGCATCATCTGCATCTGAGCAAACTGAATCTGACAGTTTACCGCCTTGCGCCAAAAAACAAATAAAAAACAAATAATATGCTCGAAATGGGAAAGAACTAGGCCTGATTTTCAAAACCTAGTATGCCAAGATAGTGAAATATTGGCTACCAGAGACCATATAAAGGAAATTTTAAAAGGGAAATTGCCCGTTGAAGTGTTTGAAGATCTGTTTGATGAAGATAGTATGACATATATTGTAAATCAAAGTATCACATATGCTGTGCAGAATACAGACATGGATTTACAATGACGGTAGATTGTTTGAGAAAGTTCTTGGGCTTTCTACTATATACTGGTTATCACTCATTACCTCAAAAACAAATGTATTGGTGTGAAAATGAGGACGTACACTTAGAAGTCGTCAGAAAATGTTGTCTAGAAATAGGTATCTAGAAATAAAAAGAAATCTTCATTTCAATGACAATTTGCAATTGAATAACAACAAACGCTTTCAAGATTGCTCCACTAATTGATAAAATGAACGAACGTTTTCTAATTGAAGTGTTTTCGAAAAACATCAGTATTGATGAGCAAATGGTTCGATATTATGGGCATCATTACATGAAGCAATTCATACGTGGCAAACCAATACGGTTTGGCTTCAAGCAATGGACAATGTGTTGTGCGGAGACCGCTTATTGTTTTCATACGGACCTATATAAAGGAAAACAAGATGATGTGGAAGAAGTGCACGGATTAGGCGCAAATGTTATAATGAAAAATATTTCGGTAATCAGCAACCCATCAAATCACACGTTTTATTTTGATAACTTTTTCACCAGCTTTGATTTGATGAAAATGCTCAAGGATCGAAATATTGCAGCTACCTGTACTGTTAGATACAACAGAATGAACAAATATTCTATGAAGACCGATAATGAGATGAAAAAGGATAATCGTGGCGTAAAAGTAATAATTGCGTAAAAGTTCTATCAAATCATCAGGCCATTCTTCCATTACAGAAAGTAACCAGATGGTCGAGAACTGAGAAAAAACTAAAATAAAATTCCACAACCTTGTTGTATTGACCAGTACAATAAATGGATGGGGGGTATTGAATAGTTGGATTGGTACATCAATAAATATAGGATAAAAATCCTAGGGAAGAAGTGGTATTTTCCAATTTTTACCCACATGATAGATATGACTGTAATCAACGCGTATGCACTATATTGCCTCGCTAATGAGCGCATATCGCTTTTAGAATTTAGGAGCAGTATTGCGAGAACTTACTTATCTACGTCATCAATGTCTAACCCAAAGAATTTAGGGAAAACGTCTCTACAAAAATTGGCAAACAAGCGTATCCCAGAAGCTGTAAGGAAAGATCCGATAGGGCAGTATCTCATAAGAACAAACGAAGGAAAGCAACGAAAATGTGCTGTTTGCAAAACCAATGTAAGAAAGCAACGTTCTAATGTAATGTGAGACTGGATGTAGAGTGTATGGTTGACTGGCACAAATAAATTTTTATTAAATCTTTTACATAAAAATATGTACTGAAATATATAAAGTATTGAATTAAAATCATTGTTTGAGTTTTTCATTGTAACCGCCACGATCCCCAATTAGAGCTTTGCCAAAACCCCCTTATTATTTTGCAAATTTCAATGTTTATCTAAAAAAGAAGCAAAAGGCAAGAAGATTGTGGTCTAAAAGTTGGTATTTAAAAAGAAGCAATCATTCAGTTATGGAATTTTTAAAAGAACTACATGCCAATGTGGCAATGCCTATAGCGGGGAAGACTATTAAAATTACATGAGAATGGATGAAAAACATTTGCAAAAGTATTTGGATAATGTCTCCAAAAATTAAAACAAAATACAGTGGTAAGACAGGCTATTTTGCCAGCGCAAAGATAAGCCATAACGTTTAGATTTCTGGCCACTGGAAGAAACTTCAGAAATTTGAGATATTCAATGAAAATATCCCATCAATGCTTTCGAGAACAGGTCATTGAAACATGCGAGGGAATAATTTCTAGTTTAAAATAATATATTCAGGTAAATTTTTATTTGGTAGATAAGTATTTTTGTGCCAAAATAATAAGATAATTAAAATATTTATGAAAAATTGTTATTATATTCAGTAACAAATGTTTGCA
>OZ010736.1:76430918-76438418 GCA_963932295.1 Tipula lateralis | reverse complement strand
ATTACAATACATATTATTAAGAATATAATTGTACCGAATCAAATTTAATATATTTAGTGAAGGAATATTTTCTTCTTTCATATAAAAGGCTATAATGAATTGTATAAGTTTAATGTATATAAAATATGTATAATACCATAGTTTATTTCATTGTCATCGACTAAGAATTTCATTTTCTATCTTATCCTGTTTGAAAGATGACATTTTGAACCATATGCCATTTTGAACCATATGCCGTTTTGAACCTTATGCAGTTTTGAAAAATGCCGTTTTAAAAAATGTCATTTTGAACCTTTGTAAACGTTTTGTACCTTATGCAGTTTTGAAAAATGCCGTTTTTAAAAATGTCATTTTGAACCATATGCCGTTTTGTACCTTATGCAGTTTTGAAAAATGCCGTTTTGAAAAATGTCATTTTGAACCATATGCCGTTTTGTACCTTATGCAAATTTGAAAAATGTCGTTTTAAAAAATGTCATTTTGAACCTTATGCCGATTTGGAATATGCCGATTTGGAATATGCCGTTTTAAACAATGTCATTTTTAAATATGCAGTTGTGAACGGATCCCAGATTCGATACCCGAAATAAATACGGAGGCAAACGCTACAATAGTAGTTCAGCTCTAAGAATAAAGCTAGCAATCAAAATAAAAACAATTACGAAGTTCAAAAAACAAATAGTAATCTAAATAACATCGATATCGGACATGACGATGTCACGATGTCAAATAAAAAAATTTCAGCTTGAAGCTCACCCTTGAACGAATTTCAACATCAACTCGTCATATTAAAAGACGAAAAATGCGATAAAATGGTCGAATACGCCAAGGTACTATTCAATAGAAACCACCGCATTACAATAAAGACGTCGAATTTTAATAAAGCAGACATAAAAATAATTTTAAATAGTTATGTAAACAACAAAAAAAAATCACGGCAGTACTTACTGACGATGACTTTTTGAAACTATTTAAAGAAGTTAGCACAGAAAAACCATATAACATAGTTAGAGTAACCTCAATAAAAATGGATGTAGTACTAGTGAGAATAATACACGCCTAGGATAAAAACTTATCTATAACAAAAATAGTGGATGCAGCAATATTTGCGTATAACAACGCCATCAAGCAACCAAATTAACGCCGGTCGAACTTCATAGAGGTCACATATTAATAAAAAGCCTAACTGCCAATATGGATGAAACAGGCAATGATTACTTGTCTCGCATTAGACGCCAATATTTAACAATAGCTGAACACATTGCCAAGTTAAATAACCTGTCTAAAGCAAAGACAATATAAAAACTAAACACTACACGTGATTCACCAGAGACATTCTTCCAAGGAGATAGAATTTTCGAAAAAATCACTACACGTGATAAATTTCAACAAAAATATATCCCGCACACGGTAAAACAGGATAGAGACGTAACATTACTGACCAATAAACGGTCAGACCACAAGAACAAAATTCGCAAAGTAAAAAACTAATTAAACCTTCTCTCGTTAACAGGTCATCCCAAGGAAAAGGAATAGAGGCATTCGACCTAAGAGACAACAAAGGATTAATGGAATTAAATCTCGGCGAAGCAAAAATATTAACATCTTATGTAAAACTATTTCATGTAATAAAATTAAAAGATATGGAAACAAATCTCAACACAGTACAACAATTTGAAACATTATGGAGGGACAAAATAAAAAAGAAACATATAGATTAGGGATACTTCATAGAAAATTTCAAGCAGTCAAACGATCGCTTACAAATATATTACCATATATCCCAGACAGACGAAAACGGGGAAAAACTCATAACAAATAAATAAGGACGGACAATTCGAACTAATTGACCGACTAAACGAATAGGTCAAAATCAACGACTTAATAAATGACCGATTCGATAATATGGCGAATACAATAAACAACATGAGCTTATTGGTGAACATTTATATAGAAAAAAGCATACAGGATGAGAACAAATAATCTCGACAAATTAACAATTCACCCTTACTACATATTAATAGAAGACACTGTACTGACACTTTCAGAGCAGACACAAGAAATTCACGAAATAATTACCTATGCAAAAATTAATGTAATTTCGAGATTGATACTCGATAATACGGAAATAAATTATGTAATGTCAGAATTATCAAAAGGTAATGTAACCTTACATGCTCATGAACAAATCTATTCAGTACATTGATTAAAAGCGTACTATAACGACACAAATTTAATAGTAATAGTTGAAATACCACAATTTTACAACGATAAATTCTCATACATCTTAAAACATATCCTTAAAATAATTTCCTAATCCAAACTCCATCTAACTTTGTCCTACAAAAACATATGTTCATCGCCAAACCGTGTCAATTGCTAGAGAACACATATTATTGCCAAAGAGATCAGAAATCCATAAATAATAAAACATGTACGTTGAATATACCAATGTTAACCAAATCAATAATTAAAAACATAAAGAATATTCAACGGAAACAGGAAACAATCGGCACATACTCGCACTCCATAGCCGGATCAACAATTATGATGATTTTAATTGTAATTGCCACAATAACCATTGTTTACAGCAAATTCGGGAAATCCCTCTTTAACTCGAAAGAAAAATTCACTGAGGACAGCTCAAATCTTCGGGGGGAGGAGTTAAGAACCGTACATCGAACTCGACGAAGCAATTCCACATAAATCATGCGAAATGTCCCACGTCAAATTTAGCATGACACATTGTAGGTCGTCAGCAGTATATAAAGAAAATTTATTGTAAGTACCAGGTTTATTATAATTAATAAAGTCAGTCCCACTGTGTTGAATAAAATTGTGATTGTGTAATCTTTTATTGGTGCTTCGTTCCACATAATTACCAATCTGAAGAAGTAAACAGTGTCTGGCAAGTATTGAACATCTCGATTTTCGATGCTGCATTTTCTCGGTATAGTGAAAACTATCTATTATTTAGTAAGTAAACTTCCCAAATTACAACCTTGAATAATGAACAAGCTTAGAGCTTAGTTATACCATTCAAACTTATAAGACATCCATATAAACGGCTAAAGCAATACAACTATTTTCCTAATGTTATTATAAATATATTTAAATATATATATACATCAGAATATGTATAAAGCTCACTTTCTATGAAAAATGATCTCACTACTACATCGAACCCTACGTTAGATATCGTGAGGAGAACTTCCTCCTATACCTACATAAAAAACGAAAATCTAAGCTAATTCATCTAAATTATTTGGTCGTCTATTTTCTGTTGGAAGTCAAAAAAACAGAAACCATTGCAAACTCATTGATTAAATATTTAATATATGTCTTAAATTCGGCTGTCGAAAATCTGTACTCACTGATCAAAAAGCAAATTTTAAATGTGAACTATTCACTAAAGTACGCACATGTTACCCATATTCTAATCAAACCATAGAAAGTTTCCTTTGAACTCTCATCGAATGATCGAATCTATCTCTTCTTTGGGAGTTTAAGATTCGATGTGGGCTAAATTTAAAGCATATTCGATGTTTCTTTATACCACAAATTCTCATTCTACTTTAACATGTAGGTATCTTTTTTAGTTTTTGGCAGATAAATAGTAATTCCTATTAGCTTTAAAATCAGCAGGATAATGGTATATAGTTATGATGACTTCACAACAGATTAAACATTTCGTCTGTAAACAGATTACAAGATAGCCAAACAAAATTTAATCCTGGCAATGAATAATTTAAAATTAATAGTAACAAAACTAAAACCCTTACTCGATTATCGTAGATGATTGTGTTCTCATAAAATATAAAAGATAAAGAGGATGAAATCTGACAAAAACCTAACAATGTGGGGAAAGTATCATCAGTTAATACAAAAATCAAGATAGCTAATACTAAGAAGATACCACATAACAATTTGATACAATTATATCACCCCGGATTAGAAAAATAACCATGTACTCGAACATATCTGAATTGACAAAAATCAATAAATATATAAATAACACTCTTAAATCTCCTGAGACTTAATTAAATAAAGAAAGGTTATATGAGTAATTGAAGAATTTTTTATTTTTTTTTGTTGATGGTTAGTAGTACCTTAAGCAAATTTATATTAATACTCTACAAAGAGATTTTACTCATTAATTTTATAAAAATTCTAAAATACTTATTTAGTATTTTATTTATTACGAAAATTTCAATTAGTTAAATAATATTATTTTTGTAAAATTTAATCTGGTTGAACGTAAATTAATTAGAAGCTAAATTAATTACTCTGAGTTTATTCTTTCTTAACGATGAAGGTGTTATGTAGTTTAAATATATATTATAAAACGGTTATAGAGATATGAAATTTCATTTTCAATCCATTTGAAAACTCAATAAACACATTAGTTACCAATTAAACAATTTCCAATTTTTGGAGTATTTCGCAAAAAATACATTGATTCCACATAACTTTTCCTCCGTATAAATATTTGTGTGTGAATAAGTATTTATGAGTCGATAGTATTAAAATGGCCTGTCTTCGGAAACAAGGATGCACACAAATTTTCAGCCAGTTGAATGGTAGGAAGTAATTTAAAAATTAAAAAGTAGACCAAACAGATGAACGAAAAAGAAACCAAGTGAATAAAAATGTAGCAATAATCTCGTGCATTCTTGCGATTATAAGAAATATAAGTTTTATTTTATCTGTAAATCATTCTTAAATTTCTTACAAGGAGGGCCAAAAAGAATCCGGTATGGGATAATTAAAACGAAACTGTAACGAATTAAAGTAAAATCAAAAATGCGTGCTGCGTATTTAATATTCTAAGAAAGTAAATCCGTCGACGAAAATAAGGTGATTTATTAATCGTATTTGGTTTTGCCTTAAATCATTTGTTTTATTCAAAGATGATATATATAGCTTAAATATATATATATATATATATATATATATATATATATATATATATATATAAATATATATATATATATATATATATATATATATATATATATATATATATATATATATATATATATATATGTATATATATATATATATATATATATATATATATATATATATATATATATATATATATATATATATATATATATATATATATATATATATATACATATATTGAATTTTTATTTATATATCTTGTGTTATTGATATGATTCTTGGTCGTGATCGGATCTTTAATTATTTAATTAAAAACAATTTTTAATTTAGTTTAATTTAAAACATTTTTATATTTCGCGCCAATTGTGTGACGCATCTTCAGAAAAAACAATTACTATTTATATACAATTAATATTAAGAATATAACATATTATAAATTTTTTTAAATAAATAGAATAAATTATTTTGAAATAAATAGAATAAATTAATAAATATAACATTGTTACAAACAGATTAAAAATTAAAATGATTTTAATTTTTAATCTGTTTGTAACAATGTTATATTTATTAATTTATTCTATTTATTTCAAAATAATTTATTCTATTTATTTAAAAAAATTTATAATATGTTATATTCTTAATATTAATTGTATATAAATAGTAATTGTTTTTTCTGAAGATGCGTCACACAATTGGCGCGAAATATAAAAATGTTTTAAATTAAACTAAATTAAAAATTGTTTTTAATTAAATAATTAAAGATCCGATCACGACCAAGAATCATATCAATAATTTATCACGGATCAACAATCAACACATTTAAATATCTTGTGTTAAAAATAAATACTAAATATGCAATACGGGTGGATTGTGATGGGAGCAACATAAACATTACATAAATTCTAAGTACGGTACATATTAAACTAATTAACAGTTATCGAGTGATAAACATAGTGAAGGACGTTTCAATATTAGTGAATAATTTTGGTAAATTATGTAAAAGTAATGTCAAGGAAGAATAAACGTGGAAACAGACGAAATAATCCCAGTGATGGTTTTTTTTATCAAAACATGATCGAGATATTTAGACATGCAACTGAGAAGAACAACGTACAGAGAAGAACATTTATAAAAAATTGTCAAACCGAAATATTATATACATTATTTCTCACTTTAACCACTCACAACCAATACAGAAAAATAGTATTGTTTCTTATTCTGCCTCTAATAAGAAACAATACAGAAAAAATAGTTAAGGAGAATTAATTCAAAATTAGCGGCGACGACAATTACTTGCTTATTAAGTGGGTTAAAGTTGTCGATGAAGCAGCTATTAAACTTGTTACCTTACATCAAAAAGTTGTTTCTATGTATTAGTTTTTTGCGAATTTATTGAATTAAAATATTATGTGATACTAAATATAAGTATCGGTTGTAGCTTAATGGTTAAGAGAGTTTTACATCACGCCGCGATCTCAAGTTCGATTTTCGCCGTTGACCAAAAATTTGCCTGCTCCCGATGACATAGAAAGCGATTGCGTGTATAATAACATTCAGTGTATAAAAAAAAGAGTTGATGTTATATACAACGTCAATTCCTCACAGCTCATATGCATTATGCAATTTTTGAATCAAATATCAAATAAAGTTTTATTTATATACCAAAATATTTAAGTTTACTTAAATGAATGTTATAATATAGTGGTGCTAGAAATGTTACATTGAACTTATTAATTCACATTCAATTAATTTATTTTTATAACTTAGATTTATAATAGATTCTATAATCTGCAAAAAAAGACACAGTTCCTTTAATTCAAGATTAAGTTAACACTTTCCTGAAACCATCAGGAAGTAGTTAACTTAATAGCCACGCCGTGGAATAAAAAAACTAATACGTTCAAGAAATGATTAACACTAGTAACATATTAGTGTTTATTTCTCAAGAGCATTTATATACATATGTTTATCAAATAGACGTATATCAAAAATATTTTATTCGACCACTAATTGGCCGATCATTGTTTAACTACCAGGCGAGGACAGTTTGCAGTCATATCCAAATTGAACAATATACTATAATATAAATGTTTACTACAGAAATTATTTTATAATGTATCATTCTATTCTTATCGCAAATTTTATGATTAAACATAAACAATATGCATAAAATTTAACAGAACATATAAATAGAATTCGGGAAGAACAGGAATAACATAGAAAAGCAAAATCAACTAAAGATGACATCACACATTTATTAACAATAATTTAAAGATTGAAGAGCTATAACAAATATTTTGTAATAATATCTATGGGCACCGAAAAGGTGTTCAATCGAAGCCATCTTTATGAATCGCTTTGGTTCTTACTTTATTGAACAATAAACTTATTCAAAAAATGCAAGAAAAATACGCAAGTAAAATTCACGAACTATCAAATAGTTATACTGAAATTTTACAATTTGAAAATAATTTCTTACTAATCATCAGCAGAAGAAACAGAAATGAGACTGAACACAGGTCTCAGGAAACTATAACTGAACTGACCACAGAAAGAAATCAGTTTAAATGTTAATCCAAACAAGACATGATA
>OZ010736.1:76343418-76425918 GCA_963932295.1 Tipula lateralis | reverse complement strand
AACAACTGTCATAAAATAAAACGACATCTATCGGAAAAACAAACCTCCTAAAAAAACACCCATTATATATATATATATATATATATATACATACATATATTAAAATTTAAATTATTAAGTTAAGTTAAAATTAAAATTATGTAAAGTTAATGGAAGAAAAAAAAATTAAAAATTAAAAAAAGTAATAATTATAATAATAATAAATATTAAAGCAAACCGAAAACTTAATATGTTTGAGTATATACATAAATAAACTCTTAATTGAACAACTATTTCAAGAAATCAGCTGTGAATCGTGGTACTAGTTGATAGTACAACTCTGACATTATTTGATACTATCCTAATTATAGAAACCATATTGAAGTATTATTTTTCATTAGGAATGCCTAAATATTTTTAGCCTTCAAAATGAAAAATAATACTTTAAGATGGCATTAAATGCTTTAATAGCCTACGATACTGTATCAAAATAGTTACAAAATGTCTTTCTCAATCAACAATACAATTCGTTGTCTGTGGTTTACTTTAAACCTCTACCAAAAATATAATAAAACTTAAAAACCAAATTTAAGTAACAAAAATAAAATGTTTTTCTTCGAAAATAAAATTATTATTTGATTTTGTTATTATTTAAATTTTCATCAATCTCAATTTAAATAATTTAATCACGAGTAATTTCAAAAAAAGAAAATTTAATTAAATCATTATGGTGTATAAAAACAACCAGAAAAATTAATGAATTTAATTAAATCAAAAATTTTAAAAATTTTACTCTTATCAAGAGTTTTATGATTTTTTATAATGGGTCCTTTAATAAATGGTTTTAATCAATATTCTACAGTAGACGGTTTTACTTTCAAATGTGATTTTTGGTGGTTGAAAATCAATCTTTGTATGCACAATTTATATTTTAAGAGTTACATTGTTGTTACAAAGGATTATATTTTACGTAATAAACAACGAAATTTATTTATTTATTTATTTATTTATTTATATATATTGCTTATAATTTTGATTAAGAAGGAAAAGCGCATATGGAAGTAACTTGTAAAAAAAATTATTACTTCCATTAGGCATAAAAACCTCTTAAATTTTTTACTACAAAAGGTCAACACCAAGCACGCACATCCCATTTTGAGTACAAGCTCATTTACAATAGGATGAGCAGCAGGGATCAGACAATATATAAAAAAAAATCTTAATAATTAACTTAAACTAATTATATTGTCATTCAGACACGCCATTCAAGAAACCTCGATTTAAACGAACCGGCAGATCTCAAGCTCCTAATACTGTATGGAACAGAATTCCATAGAGAAATACCTCTAACAAAAAAAGATGAATTTAAAGACCTAGAAGAATTTCTCGCAGGAAGCAATCGTAGATTGGCGTAATGCGACCTGCTAAATAATAATTTTTTGAATAAATAATTTGGTTCTTTAGTTTTAAGTAGCTTCCTAATAAAAGCGCAAATCCGAAACTCATAAAAACTAGTTAAACTACAACCAAGAACAAGCCTAGTATAGGGTGATATATGGTCAAATTTCCTAATTCCGAAAATAAAACGAGTGCACGCATTAAAACATCTTTTTAGAATAGACATATTTTCCTGCAACATACCAAATAAGACAACATCACCATAAAGAAAATGCGGAAGGAGATAGGACATAAACATTCTCTTTTTAAACTGACTATCCGCAAACCCTACCACTTTATACAAACAACTAAGTAAACCAAAAACCTTTCTACTAACTTTTATTAAATGATCACCCCATGTAAAAGTTTTGTTAAAAACTATCCCCAAATTCCTAACAGTAGTTGAAAACGGAATGACTGACCCATTAAGATTCATACAAGGAAACGAAAACGTATCTAACGATTTTTTGTAAATAACAATAGATTGCGATTTACTAGCATTTAAGACAAGTCCATTGGAAATAGACCAATTATATACTCTATCTAAATCCTCGTTAACCAGAGAAATATTACTAACAATAGAATGCTGATCTAACTTACTATTTCTATAAATTTGGACATCATCAGCAAAAATGTGAAACGAACAATGGTGAAACGAGGATTCTATGTCATTAATGTACATAGAAAATAATAAAGGACCAAGTACCGAACCTTGAGGAACACCTGAAGTAACTGGAAGAAAATTAGAATAACAACTACCAAAAAAAACTGTCTGTGAACGGTCCGATAAATAATTTTTAACTAATCTAGCAGCTGAAAGGGAAAATTTAAATTGTGCGATAAGCTTGTTATAGAGAATGTTGTGATTCAAAGAATCAAAGGCCTTTGAAAAATCTAACAAAGTGAGAGAAGTCAGTTCCCTGTTTTCCATACTACGCCGAATATCATCGCTGATATTCAATAATGCAGTATTTGTGCCATGACACTTTCTAAAACCAGATTGAAAGACATTAAGTAAACTATTATTAATTATATGGGACTGAATTTGGTTTTTCACTACAATCTCAAAGGCTTTGGAAATGGAACTTAAAATACTGACAGTTCTAAATTGGGATAACTCAACAGGATTGCTAATTTTTGGAATTGGAATTATTTTACTGAGTTTCCATTGCTCAGGAAACGAAGAAGAGGTTAAGATAAAATTAAAAATGTGTAATAAATATTTTGAGACTACAGGAAAAATTCGTTTCACCAATTTTAAACTAACCCTATCAAGACCAGAAGATTCCGATTTTACTTTCCAAACAGCAGACTGTAACTCCTCAAAGGAAATATTAGAAAATGAAAAAGAGTTAGAACACTCTTCAGATTTAAGATCAACAACAGGACTAACCAAAGTTGGATTCGAGCTAATAAAATAAGAGTTAATATCCTGAGCTTTGAAATCTAAAATACCATTATTTCTACACCTGCTTAGACCTAGATTTCGAACATTACGCCAAAAAACCTTAGGAGGAAGAGATGGATCTAATTTATCCTGGAAAAAAGTACTTTTGGCTGCCCTAATTAATCTTACTACCCTATTGCGAGCTTGTTTGTAGACCAAAAATATCTTACTATCTCCTAATCTTTTCCATAAGCGAAATTTATCTACCCTAAATCTGATTGCATCCAATATTTCTCCAGACATCCATGGAGGAGATTTAGGTTTAATTACCACTGATCTAAGAGGAAATTCAAAGACAGAGTGGCACAGATCAACGAAAATAAAGGAAGTAAAGAAAATGAGTAAGGAAATTGAATCATGAATAGTAACTCATTCGCGTAGCGAAGTATTAACATATGCTTAAGTCACCAAATAGTTAAAACTACCACTTAAATATGTACGAGTATATGTAGAAATATAAAAATACTTGAAGATGACCTCCATAGTAAATTATTTGCGGATTTTTGTTGTTGATAGTCGTCTTTTTCAAGAACAAAAATTCGCAAATTATTTACTATTGAGGTCATCTTAATATGCAAATCATGAAGAATAATGACTATAGTCTCTATATTATGAAAAAGAACAGGATGCACTGGATTTAATGTTGGTTTATAACAATTTAATAACTTTCACATTTGTCCACCGATTGACTCAATATGACATGTTTTTGAAATGTCAATTCAATATGGTTTTAACAATCAGTTCACATCGAAACAACGTTGCGAAATATAGTGACATACATAGAAAATAGTCAGTCACGTGTTTTTACTGTGCATAAAATCGAAAATTTCGTGACAATACGGCACCTTGACGTTTGCAGATTAGTAGTTTAGGAAAGCAATTGTCTTGTTTTCAGTAGTTTATAAACGATTTCAATCAATCGGTGGTAAACAAAAGTATGCATTTAATAAAATCTCTCTTTTCACGTTATCGGCCATTTTGTGTTTGATGTAATGTACGGCCTATTTCAAGGGATATAAATCTATATTTATGAAATTATCCTTTATTTATTCTAAAAATAAAATATTCATTTTAGAGATTCTTAGCTATCGAAAAATACTTCCTATTATGAGCAAATGGAAACCGGAAATTTATCAGCACCAATAACTTTAAAACGATTGAAACCCAATAATTTGAAAATCACTATTTAGGAATGTATGCAATTCATACATTTCTTTACTTTTCCCATAGTAATTGGTATTTGAAATGAAATAAAAATAATATAATTCACACTACGTACTTAAAAAATTGGCTAAAATAACCAAATCGCAAATGTAGAGTTTTCTACTGTCTATTTTTCAAGCCCAACATAGGAATTTCGTAAACTTATTAATGGAAAATATAACATAAGAGACTAAATTTAAATTAATACATATTAATATATTAAGTATAAAAAGAATGAATAAGTAGTTCTATACTGTAAATTATGAATAAAGCCTGATTTTCATTAAGAAAAAAATTTTTGTTAGTATTTTTTACTGAAAAAAATCAAAAATACCATTAGTGACAGAGATCGTTTTTTACTTTTTTAGTGTATATATTTTGACAGATGTTTATAAGATAACCAATAAATTTCAAATTTGTTTTGTTATTGAAAAAAAGACAAAACACACTTTTAATCTACAACAATAAATTTTAAAAAAATAAACTTTACATAATTATTCATTATTTCAATTATTTTCCCATTGAAGATTTTTTTTTTATTATATTATTGAAACTAGTCTTTCCAGACTAACCATCAATTTACATCTGAATTCTTACAAACTAAAATATAATGTGGTCACTGTTGATCCAGCGATGCACAGTGCCTGTTCGTTGGTAGGTAGCTGCTCACATACTAACGAGCTCGAAGGGTTTGGTTCTTTTAAGTCTCCTAACCAAATGTTCATTATCCAGTAGCCGAGAGGCTTACGCATTGACATGTTCCAATAGTCTTGATTCATGCTTCGATGCAAATCGTTTTATATCTGGAATCTCCAAATCACGATGCAAATCACTATTACGAATGTACCAGGGTGCATTGATTATACTCCGAAGTACCTTATTCTGGAAGTTTTGTATAAGTTTAATGTTAGTATTCTTAGTACAGCCCCAAAGCTGAATGCCATATAGCCAGATCGGCTTAAGAACCTGATTGTAAATTAGTATTTTGTTGCATATGCTTAATTTTGACCTTCGCCCAATTAGCCAGTACAATTGTCTATATTTAAGATCAAGCTCTTTTCTTTTCTTCTTCACATGCTCTTTCCATTTAAGTTTAACATCCAGAGTCATA
This sequence comes from Tipula lateralis, assembly GCA_963932295.1. Lineage (NCBI taxonomy): Eukaryota > Metazoa > Arthropoda > Insecta > Diptera > Tipulidae > Tipula > Tipula lateralis. The sequence goes on along the minus strand of OZ010736.1, from coordinate 76,420,741 downwards.
ACCAAGTATTTAGCAGAGTTCACGTTCGGCACAATCACATCGTTTAAGCTGATTGTCGGCGGATTAACCAATGATTTATTCGTAAAGTTGACATTGGCAGATTTTAATTCATTAAGTTTGATTTTCCATCGCTTGGTCCACTGGCGAATTTCATCACTTAAACATTGAAGTTTATTCGCCGCTTCTTCCACAGTTTGCTCTGTTGATAGTATCGCGGTGTCGTCAGCAAACATTGCTACGTTTACGTGGTCGGGCTCTGTATATCACTTGTATATAGTAGGTAAAGGACTGGACCTAGAACGCTGCCTTGTGGCACACCTGCCCTTATCTCTCTCAGTTCAGAATACTCATCTTCTTGTCTTACTCTAAAAAGCCTTTCAGATAGATATGATCTCATAAGATCAATATATGGCCCCGGCAGCATAGCATTAAGTTTATGTATTGAACCCTCGTGCCATACCTTATCGAAAGCTGCTGCCACATCCAGAAATAAGGTCGAACAAATTTGTTTTTCTTCTAACGCCTTTTCTATAATGTCTGTTATTCTGTGAACCTGATCAATTGTAGAATGTTTGCATCTCAACCCAAATTGGTGACCCGGTATTAGGTCTCTACTTTCTATTATTGGCTTCATTCTCTTCAAGAGTAGTCTCTCCATTTGTTTCATTGTATTTCACTGGTAACTTCTTTTTGGGTTGTTAGAGGAATTCCACCCTCATAATTGCTGCTTTCATTTTCAATAATAATATCCGATTCAATCTCATTCGGTTTAAAAATATCAGCCAAATGGTTATCAAATTCTTCAGCTTTTGCTTTGTTATCCCTAGCCCACGAGCCATCATTTCTCTTAATAGGAGGGATTTGCGTAATTGGGGTTTTTATACTTTTAGTTGCCTTCCATAGTGAGTAGTTCGTATCTTCATCAGCGGTCAATTTTCCCAGATACAAAGAAAACGATTTTTCATTTAGCTTCTGAATTTCTTGTGATTTATTATTTAGAATCGTCTTATCAGATGGACTCCTTGTTTGTTGCCATTTTCTACTAGCTTTTCTTTTTTCTAAGACAAGATTCCGAATTTCTCTTGGGTAACTTTTACCAATGGTTTTGGATACTGTTCCATTAGTATTATTCCAAGCGGTAATCTGAATGATATCGGTGAAATTTTCTGCCTCTTCTTCTAGGTTCTGAATAGTTTTTAGTCGTGTTTGTAAGTTAATCTTAAGTTTTCTACTTCAGATCTCAAGCTCGCCCAATCAGTTGTTTTATTGGCAAGAGTTGGTCTCGTTTCCTTTCTAATTAGCTTGCCGCTTAAGGAAAGTATCACTGCAGAGTGATCAGAGTCCATATCTGAATTATTCTCTACTTCAATAAAATTTGATGAAACTTGTTTTGATATAAAGAAATCCAGTAGATCAGGAGTTTTACCTGCATCCGTGGGCCAATATGTTGGCTTGCCAGTGGAATGGACGTTACATCCCATTTCTACTATTGCATTTTTAAGTTCGTTACCTTTGGTTGTTGTAAGTCTAGAGTTAAAGTCAACATGCTTTGCATTAAAATCACCCCCTAGTATAAATCTACCATCGAACTGTTGTAGGATATTCGAATAGTTCGGTTTCTTCAGGTTATATCTAGGTGGACAATACACTGATCCTATCGGAAGACGTTGTTTGGTAGATGTAATTTCTACTATGATAAGCTGGGTTTCGGGTAAATGATAATGCTGGCATTCACGGTGTTTAATATAATTTTTTATTAGAACAGCAGTTCCACCTCTTGCTTGGTTATCCGGATGAATTGTTTCATAAAGTTGGTAACCGTGAATTTTAAGGTAAGATTGCCTGGTGGAGTGGGTCTCAGATATCAGACAGACATCGATATTTTGCATTTTTAAAAACGCTTCTAGTTCATGCTTTTTATTTTTCATATCGTTAGCATTCCAAGTAGCAATTCTCAGGTTTTCTTGGTATATCATTTTGAGAGAGGTGATTAGTATAATAAAGCAGAATTTCTCTGCTCCAATCTTGGTAGCCTTTCAGAAAGGTTGTTTATGGCATTCATAACATTTTGCATCATTACTATCATAGTATTAGAATGAGTAGGGTTCAAATTTGGTCCGGAACTGATCTTTCCTGTCTCAGCTACTTGCGCATATGATAAACCACCTCTTACATGATTACTAAACTATTCTGATGGTTGACTTTTTTGTAAATTCGTTGGTTTACTTAGATTATTTCTTCTTTTTTGAAGTTCTCTCGCTACCAGGCATCCTTGGTAATTTGCAGGATGGGCTTATGCACAGTTTGAACACTTTGCTGCAGTATTCTTGGGTTTCTCACAAGAAATAGTTTAATGTTTCTCAGCACATTTAACACATCTAGGTTCGTGTTGGCCGAACTTTTGAGTATGGCCATATCGCTGACAACGTTTACATTGCGGAATTGTACGGTTACTTCTAACCGCTTCAATTTTTACACCCATATGGCACATATGTTTTATTTCATAAATTTTTTGAATATCTTCTTTGTTATCGAAGGTCAGCATAAATAACGGAAGTGGAATTCTTAGTTCTTCATCCCCTTGCTTATTCTTTTTAATTTTGTTGACGACATCAAGGATTTTAAAACCTCTTTCACTCAATTCTCTCTTAATATCTTCTGAGTCACATGATTGGTGCAAATTTTTTACCATAACCCTTATTTATCGGTCGTGTATGTTTATTTTCATAAGACTGCCACTGTTGCTGCGAACCGTTTAGGTATTCTGTTAGATTTCTATAATCTGTCTCGGTGACTACATTTATTTTCAGTTGCTTGTTGTTCTGTTATCGAAATTGATGCTGTTATCCTGTAATGACTTGTTAATGTCGGAGTAATTTGTCACATTGCTAAGTACTACAGGAGGCGGAATTTGTTTACCTTTTTTAGGTTCTTTAATCTTTTGGAATTGTACATAATTTGCTGATGATTTTTTCGGGCTGAGTTTTGGTGTTTTGAGTTGGATCTTTTTCAGTTTTGTCTGATGAAGTACCAGCTTTATTACATTTTTCTGATATTTGCTTCCTCTTTTTGGATTTTGGTAGTAGCCATGCTGTTTCGTGTGCTACTATTTCCTCTTCTCCGCTCGAATCAGGTATAGTAAAATCATTTGTTTGTGGGTGTCTTTGATCTTTCATTAGTTTTAATTGATGGATTTCATTTCGTGCTTCCCTTATTTCAGCTTGTAATGATATTATTATTTTCTCATTTAAATCATTCCCTGATATTTGTTGGGAACTGCTATTACTCTGCTGAGGCTCCTTTGTTTTGGCTAAGTTTTTTACAGATAAACTTCGTGGCTTTATAGGAGATCTCACGATTAGTTTACCTATTTTAAATGGATTGTCACTTGTGCTCATAAAGTTGCCTGAGCCGACGGCGTTAGCATTTGTGTGTTGTAATGATGGACCCTTCACCGAATCCATGGGGTCAAACATCGCTGAGGGTCAATGTTCCTGCATGGCCAGACTTTAAGTACTGCCGGCCGATTTGGTGCAGACGCAGACCAAGTATAATGACCCAAGTTCTAGGTCATTATCATTAAATGTTCACACTTCACTATAAAACTTATATGCACAATAGTTTTTTTACGAACACTGCACTTTTAGTTAAAGTAAAACAAAACAAAAAAAAACTTTGTCGAATTATTTGAGATGGTTAATGACTACACTTTTTATAATTATAATTATTTAAAAAAAAAACAAATTATAGCTATCAAAAATACTTCTATTCACTTTGACGATATATCGAAAATATGAATTGATTGATTGATTGATAGGACTGTAGGACCAAGCGCTAGGCAAGATTCCCGGATAACGCCGGGCCTATTCCTACAGCCGTTTACATAAAACGATAGGTAAGGATTGGAAGGTATGTTAGTTAGGAAAGAGCGACCCGGTTACAGACACCATGACAGTCGGTACTAAACTACTATTATTACAAGACAATCACAATTTTAATCTGCTAGTCTGCAATCGCCAATCAGCATTCTCCAGTCCGCAACGCCTATCCGCTCTTCTGTATTTTGAATAAAATTAAAACTAAATTAAAATTAAAATTCTAAAATAAATTTATTAGTTCGCTCAGGAATCTGTAACTTAATTAATTAGTTTTATTATTTATTTGAACTCCCATCCGCACAACAAACCTAATTAGAACATAAGTACAGAACTCTGAAAGAAATTTTTTTAACTTATCGCTCAGGTATCTGAAACAATTTAATTAATTTAGTTTGATAGTTTAAGCCATCCATTACGATAATGTTACCATAATACTGTAACATGCTCATCAGAGAGTCAAAATAGACTATAGGGCGACAATCTTCAGCAGAACCATTTTCCTGTTACATAATTATTATAATACAATAATATAATTTGTTAGTGATTGATAGGACTGTTGGACCAAGCGCTAGGCAAGACTCCCGGATAACGCCGGGCCTATTCCTACAGCCGTTTTCATAAAACAATAGGTAAGGATAGGAAGGTATGGTAGTAAGGAGAGAACGACCCGGTTACAGACACCATGACAATCGTTACTAAACTACTATTAGCAGACAATCACATTTTTAATTTAAAATCTCCTATCTGCAACACCAATCTGCTCGCCTGCTTTTTATTAAGATTAAAATAATAATACAAAACTCTGAAAAACAAATTTATTAATATATGTCTCAGGAAGCTGTAAGAATTAATTAAAAAATTAATTTTATCATTAATTTAGGCCCACAACCAATCCGCCGCAGTCTCCAGTCCGCAACACCAAGACAATCACATTTCTATTTTACAATCGCCTATCTGCAATCTCCTATCTGCAACACTAATCTGCTCACCTGCCCCCCATTAAGATCAAAACAATAATACAAAACTCTGAAAAAAAATTTATTAATATATGTCTCAGGAGGCTGTAAGAATTAATTAAAAAATTAATTTTATCATTTATTTTAAGCCCACAACCAATCTGCCGCAGTCTCCAGTCCGCAACACCAAGCCAATCACACCTCCAATCTACAATCGCTCATCTGCAATCTCCTATCTGCAACACCAATCCGCTAACCTGCCCTCCACCAAGATTAAAACAATAATACAAAACTCTTAAGAAAAAAATTCATTAATTCATGTCTCAGGAACCTGTAAGAACTAATTAATTCAATAAATCAATTCCATTACCAATCCAAGCCCACAACCAATCCGCAGTCTGCAGTCCATACCACATACCGATCCAGTTAGCAATCTAACCACTGAAACAATTATCGCAGCCTACACTCACAGGCACGACTGTGCAGTGACCCACACAGCGACAATGACTCCAATCTCGTCGGCGCAAAAAAAACAAGCTTGAAAGTGAAACGGAATGTAGCCACCCGCCTCGTGAGTCTTCCAACCCCTAAAGAACGATGGGACAACATGGCACTTCATATACCACCAGCCTCACCACATTTTGGTGGAACCCGGAAGGCTGCTGCAAATCAAGTGAAAAAGCACCCATTGAAAGCTACAGGAGAAGCAACACCAACACTCGAAGAACCATCAACAGACAACTCAACAAGCAGAGGCCTGCCTCCAAAACCACCCCCTCCAATAACACCTGATGCCACACACATCCCCCTTCATCTCCCGTTCACTTCCCAATTGGTACAACACTGCATGATGCAACCAAACAGGAGTCCTGGAAAACCAGGCATTCCGAGTACCTACACCAACCACAACACAGAGGAAAATGGTTACATAAAGAACCAAACACTAAAATATGCAAAAAGTCCCAGTGCCTATCAAAGACAACAAATTGCCACCTTTACACTTTTAAAACGTCTCACTGGACGCACACTCCGGAAAACGAAATCGATGGAAGTACAGGCCCAGATCGAAAGATTCGAGCAGGTTCACTTCGAGGCCCGGGTGGGGCTCCAACAACAAGGCCAATCCACAAACCACCACCACCACCCACAGAACCCGAGAACAACATTGACCCAACACCAACAGAGGCACCAAACCACAAAATAATGCAACCAACGCCTACAACGCGCGCCCAACCCCATCGAGAACCTAAACAACGAAGCGTGTACCTGACGCGGTCAACATGCGACCAACAAACAAAAGTTTGATGTAAATCTGAGAGCTCATCATCGCAAACAGCACCCAGTTCCACTTCCAATCCAAGCAAATCAAGCGTCTCCTTACCGATCCCAAGCCTATACACCCTACGATGGACCACCCAGGCTCGACCGGCCCAGTGCGACACTCCCTTCCCGACGAACACCTACAGTACCGAAACATGCTTGTAATAATACAAATTACCAGATAACTTAATAAAATACCACTTAACAAAGTGCAAGCCATCTGGTATCCTCAAGGCTGTCAGTCAGATCCTCAATAGGCATCGAAAGCCGTGCACTCCATGAGAAGAGCACGAGGAACAGGAACTCTAAAGCGTTCAACAGTTTCCTCCTCTCCTTCCTCACACTGCTCGCAGCCCACGACGTTCCGAACTTTCATTCGGAACATGATCCCAGCAAATCCTCAAAGTGGGTCCATCACAATTCAAAAAAAAGGACTGGGATCTTTGGTGATTTGTTGTTCCAAAGAAGACTTTGGACAGTCGACCAGAGATGAAGCCGCTCCACCTGTTCCGGTGCAGATCACCAAAGTGATGGCCGATATCCCTCTTTAAGAGATACTAGCAATGACGTGTCACTCCCAAAGAGCGAACGTGCACCCAAACGGGCCAATCCACTAGTCAACACATCTCCTTTGTGCATCGACTTCCCGGTCGCCAACCCTATTACCACTCAAAATGTTACAGGTGATTCCCTCTCCTACTACACCCGAACACATAACAAAATTCCGCCGAGAGCAGATGTCGGTATACACCTCTTCAACATGAAAGCCACACTTCACCCCTGCGACTCCACCACACAACAGCTACACGAACCAATAATATCTGCAGGAAACACTTTCACAAAATGAACCGCTTATGCCAGCCAATCAAGAGTACGTAATCCGTAAACGTGACATTGGGGGCATTATACAATACAACCTGCGTGATGACTTTGAATTTATGACCCAAAGAGATGCCTCTCACATCGAAAACCAACTCGAAAAACAGCGAACAACTAAAAACATTTATTGGATCTAGTACGAAACCTGACCCACATACAATTGTAAGCACGATAATAACGTCCTCCAACATAACAGAGAAGTGGCCAACAAACATTCCAAATCAACCACACAACAAACTCTCCATCTCGATGGAATGACACACAATTTTCGATGGAACCATGGAATGACAACCAGTGAACTCGATCACCACCAATGAGCACAAACCATCACATCGCATGTGATGCAAACAATGATGCTTATTTGGCTCATCGCAAAGAAACAACGAGTCATTATTGATGTCATTCACAATGCCCATCACGGTCATATTCATCCGGCGTTATCTCCATCACAATTGAAAGAGAAAATCAATCGAATTTAAAATTATGTTTCATCATCAACCAAGATACCTCCGAATGGAGATGACGATACGAGTCTGTGGCACATTTACGAAATGTTAACAGTGCACACGAGTTACAGCAAAACACATTCTCTTCGTCGTTCTTTCTAAAAATGCTTATCTACTCGTATTTAAATCCATTAATTAATAAAATTGAATCAGAATAAAACTAATCATAAAAGGCAACAGTTTTTATTTTCAAATCTAATTAGATCACTTCGCAACAACAACAACGCGTAGTATAAACGATTTTTTTTAGGAAATGAACACAAGTCAAAGCAAAATCTAGAATTTTACACGACCTACTACAATAGTTACTTTACCAGATTTACAACAACAATACAAATATAAATGCAACTGGTGAAGGTTCTATTATACGTATTGACATACACACACACACACACAAAGCAAAATATCAGAAGAGATCTTCCAAAGGAAAAAGATGTATTTTTCCTTGTAGATTGTATTAAGATCAAGTGTGTGTGTGTCCATACATATAGTAAAACATTGTTTTATATAGTAAAACAGGCTTCGATGAAAAACAAAACATTAGAATACACTATACGAGACAGAATGATATACGTCGTATTTAAAATATTTTAACGGGATATTGCGATCTATGTATTTGTGGATTCACGAAATAAAATAAAATGATGGCGACTTATACAAAAAATAAATCCAAACGGGAAACCAAAAACCCAATAAAATTAATAAAACCGGTACTTATCCGAATATATAGTTCTATATATATTTATCCATTTATCACTGTATCACTTGTACACATATTTTACACATTTTAATTATCTATTTTATTTTTAACACATAGAACAGAGCAGACAAAAAAAAATATACGTCTGTTCTCGTTCGCTTTCACCAATAGACTCCAATTATTATACCATAGGTTCGCACTAAACCACTTTGACGATATATCGAAAATATGAATGACACAAAACGACCATTGAAGATGAATGACACAAAACGAAATGTTAAAATTATGATTGACCATAAAAAATCATCCATATATATTTTTCATAAAATATTTCTCCAGTACTGAATAAAAATACTTCTCTGGATTTCCTGAATAAATTTTTTAAACTGGAAATGTTTTTTATTTCTGGCGCACTTTAAAAAAAATTATATTTTTATCCTACTTTGACTATTTTATCCTACGTTGATTTTTCATAATGGAAATCAAGCTTAAAACAAACAAAATGAAATAAAAATAAATACACAACATTTGAAACAAACTGAAAATAAATATTACGATATTTGTGTAAAATTTTAATTTGTAAAAATCAATGATTTATAAATCAAATGCTATTGTTTGAAAATTAAATCCTAATAGTTAAAAAACAAAAGAAAGTTTTATAATTTTACATTTGTTCTTTTTTTATTTTAAAAACCTAATAAAAAGTTTTTTTGGATTAAAAATTGTCAAATGACATTTACACCAAAACTGAAAATCTTTTTATATAAAAAAATTTTTGTGCCCAAAAATCGGATTTCATTTGATATTGATTTTTTGGATGTTTTTATGTCAAACATCTAAATCACTTCTCAGTTCAATTTCGTTTATGTTTGGTTATCTCGATGACCTGTAATGAAATGATGATTTTTCATTGCCAACTCGCTCATACCATATTGAACAATATTTAATTTATTAGGATTTAGGATTGCCGAAATTCATAATTGACCTATATGGATCGCGTTACTTTATTTTAAAATAAAGTAACGCGATCCATATACACGAACGTTACCATATAATTTAATTAAAATAAAATACCTTCCGGCATATTTTGGTCACGTGATAAAATAAAATGATATACAACAAAAAATTATAACTCAATGAAATATGGATAAACAACAAAACTTTGATAACTATATAAAGCTAACCAACTTTCAATTTTTGAAATCATTTCATGTTGAAAAATTCAGCAGAAACGATAAAACATTTTTTTTAATCATCTTTATAGAAGCACAACAAATAAATTATCGGTAACACCATAGTAACTGGATAAGAAAGAATCAATTGGATAAACAAAACAACTAAGAATACCCATATGAAACGAGAACATTTATAACAACATTTTAGCACTTACGACCAGATATACTGAATCCTTAAATCAAGAAAGATAAAAAAATATACGCGAGTAAAAACATGTTTTAGAGCTATGACTTTGTAAACATTTAATTGAATAAAAACATTAAATAAACTTTCGTACATTATAAACATTTGCAATTCATATAATAAATGTTAAGAGCCGAAAGCAAATTTTAAAGTTTTTGGTACATTATATTGAAACATTTTTGTTTTATGATGAAAGAAGAAAAACATGCTATGATAATACAGCAAACAAAATTATACTGGTTGGGTACCTGTTGGTTTTTATTACATGAAAAAATCGGTACGGTAAACATATTTTTGTTTAAACAAAACTGCAAACACTTCAAACTTTTAAATATGGTTGCAAAGTTAATGATTTTCTTGCTATAAAATTATTTTTCTTTGGGGCAAAAGATTTTTAATTCAATGGTCGTAAGTCACGGAACTTAATGTTTGTTACCATTTACCGTAATTAATCAAAATTTTCCATTTTGTAAAGTCCAAAAATTGAAATTTTTATAAGCAATTAAAAGTATTCAATGGAATAAAATTAGGAAAGCAATTAATTTATGAGGTTCTATGGGTGTATTTATAATAAATAACCAACATAACGCTTTGTAGAACTTGGATTGCTATTCTAAGATGGAACTGATATAAAAGTAACAATAAAGTACAATTAATTCAGTAATAAGAAGTTTTTAATAAACAACATTAATTTATTTTTATGAAAACGTTTCTAATGAACCTCTACTATGGCAATTAGTATAAAATATATTATATTTAATTAAATGATCATTGAGTTTTCAGTTTTTAGTATTGTAACAACTCTTCTCGATTATTTTTCTGATTATTGACTCCTCAGACCCATATCAAATTTCAAAGGACTAGAGTTAAGTTACACGATAAATTGTGAAAGATTCGCTGTTTGCGACTGGTGATGGCTATGACCCTAGTCTTTACTTTACTTTAATCATTTTAAAACTTTATTAATTAAAACAATACTGAGGAGCACTGCTTATATATTTACAAATCACATGGATTCTCAATCATTCCATTCTGCTGCAGTAGTAAGTGTTGTTATTTCAGTGAATTACATTCCGAGATATGTCCATGCGTCATTGTAGTAGCGTCCACAACTGGTGTCAATTTACTCGTTGCATTCTCATGGTGTGATTCGCTTGTTGTAAGTGTAATATTTTTCCTTATCTCGTTGCTAGTTCTCAAACTAAAAGCAACTATCATTACCGCTTGACGCGTCGAAATGATAACAGCTCTCATTCCAAAATATAACTTAAACATAAAAATAATGCATGTGTGATTTTTGGTGTCATTTACTTATTTTTATATATCAAAACTTTAATTTTCAATTAAATTTAGGTTAATGTCCTTAATTGACTGATAAACATAAACTGAATTTTATTAATAAAAACAACTAAAAATAACTAAAATTGAATTTTCAGCAATTAGCTTGTTGATATTTCCTGCAATTTAAAAAACGTATTTATCAATACGATATTTTTTTCAATGCACATATCGAATAAATCCTCTTTGCATATAACCTCAATCGAGTTTGTTAGTAAAAGATAATGCAACGAGGTTAAAGATAATCAAACAATCCACAAACAATTGAGCATTTAAAAGCCACTATTGAAACAATCATTGCCGAAATTGATCCACAATACAATCTAAAACGTGCTCAGAAATTGGACCGACCGATCATGAATTTTTACGATTTCGTAACGACGTCGATTGTACATTATCAATGTAAACAATAAACGTAACATTAGTAAGGTTTGTTATTGTCCTAGGTCATCAGCAGTGATTTAATTTTTGTTTTACTGTTTGTTTTTATAGTTTTACAGATAATTTTTGTATTTAAATTTTGTTTTATGGATTATCGTGGTACATACTCGTAGACTACTTTTATACATAAGGTATATAGTCATGTTACATGGAAGGGGCATTAATGAAGTATAGGAGAAGTTATGTATTGCAAATTTCCAAATATATCTTAAAAGTAAATAAATAAGTCTTTTGGACTCAAGAGTGAACAGTGAAACATCCAAACATAAAATATATAATAAAATAATATTAATTGTACACAATTTGGACAAAACTAGATTCGGTTGGTTTCCTCTCATTATATTATTGGATAACCTATAATATCAATAAACAAGATATACCTACACATTTTATCTTATATTCGTATACAGTTGTATATGATTATATGTACATACGTGTGATTCTCGTTGCATAACTAGGGCAGAAATACCAGCCCTTGAGTTCATCTGTTATATTTTCTCATATAAATAAAAAAAGCATTGGATTCATTAATATATTTTTTAGAGGATTATACATTTTTTTTAAATTTAAATAAATTGTTGAACTACATATTTAGAATTTCTCGTATGTGTGAATTATCCCACTTTTAAATTCAATCAAATAAATTAATTGATATTTTTAATTTAAAAAATTCCATATAGTGGAATTATTTAATTTTATATATTAAATATATTTTTGCAATCAAGTTGCCATCTTCAGTGTTTATTTTGTACTGTACATAACAACTACTGAAGATAGCAAGTTGATTGCTAACTACATTAGTAGTAAATTATTATGAATTGTTAGTATAATCATTTTCACATTTGGATTTTAATTTGTTAGTTTTGTTAATGATTGTTAGTTGGTTAGGATAGGAATGTTCTAGGTTCATCATATATATGTAAATGTCTACGACAGTTATTACTGGAGCATTTGACTTTCATTTGGTTCTACTCATCATATACTGTTAGTTATTGTAATCCCTATTTCCATTCCACCGCTAGTTACGCGAGGGTTGTTACGTCTTAATGAACAAACAGCAATATATAATATATTATGATGATCTATTTAAGCTCAGTTATGTACTTGAGTGAAATTATTAATAAATTGGTATATTGTTGTCATTATTAGCTACCTATGCGTCATTCACTTTTGTCTGTTTATATTGGGATATTATAAATTCAGTTCCATTCATACCATTATTAGTTATATGAGGAGATCATTATTACACTGTTCAAACGATTCAAGATATTTGATTGATTTATTAATTATATAGTAATTGTACTATTCTTTAAGCAAGAGAATCGTTAGATCATAAATACCATCCAGCAGCCATTCTTTTAGTTCCTTTTATGTTTAAAAAAATCTTAAATTTTAAATAAATTATCGTTGCTATCCTCACAAATAAATTCCCCTCTGCGGTATACATCTGACCTACAAACAACATTATCAGCCATTATTTATATTCAATATCATTTTCTCCAACTTTATTATAATCTTCTCCATTACCCCATCTGATATGATATGGTGACAGGAGAAGCACAAGCCAACTAACCACGGTGGTCTTAGGTACGTTACCACAATTCTGGAGGGCACCCAGCAGAGCTCCAAAAGTTTCAGAAAATTTAAAAGTATGTAAGAGGATTATCTATGCAGCAAGTATAGTCGCATACTAAAGTAAACAAACCCTCTGGTCAAGACCACCGACCAAGTAATATATCATGTCACTCAAGAAATCCTATCCATCAATCTTAATCATGTCACTCAAGAAATCCTATCCATTTACACCTTTAAGTGAATAAATAAAATTATTTCAATAAAATATTATTTATAGAAATAATCAGACAGAGATGATGAAGAGTATATGCCAATAGTATATAAAAATGACATATGCTATATATTGGAGTTAATTGACAGAATAAAATCAAAAGAAATAAAAGCGATTCGTCTAACCCCGCTTAAGTACCCGGACATTGAGGATCTCCCGGACATGGAGATTGAGGATCAGAAAACCTGGCGCGTTGGACGGCCTTATCACATGCATGAAAGAGTATCGGCTGGAACTCGTAGCTCTCCAAGAAACTCGATGGCCTAAAAGTGGAGACCATGTGTCCCAAGGCTATACGTTGCTATACAATAGAGATGACCTCGAAAATCTTGGGGTTGGATTTCTCATTGGGCCACAGGTAAAAAAGGCGGTCTTGGACTTTCAAGCAGTCGATAATCGAATGTGTAAGCTTCGCTTGCACATGAGATTAGCCAACCTGTCAATTCTCTGTATACATGCGCCCACTGATGTAAGCCAATCCCAGGATAAAGACTCATTTGATAATAATCTGGATAATCTGATCGGCTCTATACCTGAGCACGATGTCAGATTGGTGATTGGTGACTTTAATGCTAGAGCTGCCAGAAATCAGACCGACTTATGTAACAATATAGGGCCGTACTCCCGACACGAAACTGCGACGGAGCATGGGGAAAGAATGATGTACTTTGCGATCGCTCATGATCTCAAAGTAGCAAGTGCATTCTTTCCTCATAAAAACATCCACTTAGAAACATGGACACATCCAAGTAAAACATCCCGAAGCCAAATTGACCATGTGTTGAGTTCAAAAGGGCGGGCTCGGGTTGTCCAAGACGTGAGATCGTATCGGTCGTCAACAAAATTCGTAGGCAGTGACCATTTTATGGTCGCTGCAAAGATACGATGGAAATTTTCATACAAGTCAGGGAGGACAGGAGAATGTACAACGCGATTCTCCTGTGAAGGGCTGATAAATGAAGAAACGCAACGAAAATACCAAGATCTTGTCAGCAATAGCATTATGCGATCCAATTACCAATCTGATGATGTGAACAGTGTCTGGGAAGTATTGAAAACCTCGGTTGTCGATGCTGCCCAGCACACTCTCGGTATAGTGAAAACTAAGCCAAAAATGATTGGTTTGATTAGGAGTGCCGTCTTGCTGTTGAGCAACGAAATATAGCCTATAATGAAGCGCAGACTCGGTTAACAATCGCAAGGAAAAATAAAGCAGTTCTTGCTAGGAGGACAGCTAAACGAATTTGTAGACTGAAGAAACGAGAATGGTGGAAGGCTAAGGTCTTAAGTGTACAACAACTTAGCAATGAGCACAATTCGCGTGGTTTCTTAAAAGGAATCAGCGAATTGCACCATACCTTAAGATCTCGGTCAACTGCCATTCGGGACTAGGATGGAAAACTCTGTGTTAACGTCGATGCGGTACTCGATACATGGCGTGAACATTTTTCTGATTTTTTAATGTTCCACATGTATCACAAGCTGTGTTTGAATACCCTCAAATACAGACCGCAGAGATGTTCATTGAGGATCCATCCTATGAGGAATTCACAATCGCCATGCGGAAATGAAAGAAAAATCTTTACCAGGAGTTGATTGCATTAATTCAGAGCTCTTGATATTCGGAGGGCTAACTTTGTGGAACTGTCTTTTCGACCTTATTCGATTGGTATGGCGAAATGAAGTTATGCCCGAAGAAAAGAAAGTGGCCGCGTTATGCTCAATTTTCAAGAAGGGTGATCGCTTGAAATGCGAGAAGTATAGCTCTCCTTTGCACAGCATATAAGTTACTGTCATACATAATCTTGGGAAGAATTACTCCTCTAGCGGAGGAAATTGTCGGTGACTACCAAGGAGGATTCCGTCTAAATCGGTCAGTCACTGATCAAGTTTTTTCGCTGCGGATGATTCTTTCCAAGTACTACGAAACATCTCGCGATGCACACCAGGTATTCCTAGATTTCAAGCAAGCCTATTACTCGATCAATCGAGCGATTATGGTATGCTCTTGAATATTTAGGAATATCGAAAAAATATGTACATCTGTGTAAAATGACAGAAACGCAGTCACAATGCTGTGTTAAAGTTGAGAACAGGCTATCGAGAACTTTTGCAATTAATTCCGGTGTTCGACAAGGAGATGCGCCGTCTCCAATACTTTTTAATCTCATGTTGAAATACATCCTTCGTAAAAGTGAAACACCTCAGGACAACATCTTATTCCGACAATCCAATCAACTTCTTGCTTATGCAGATGAGATCTGTGTGATTGGATTAAATGGCAACGGAGTGAGAGAGATACTTGATCCACTGGAACAGTGTTCAGCTTCCGTTGGTCTCAAAATCAACGAGTCAAAAACCAAATATCTAATCTCAGGTTTTAGAGACCAAGACGCAATTGATTTCAGTAGTGGCAACCACACGTTCGAAGGAGTGATGAGATTCAAGTATCTTGGATCTCTCATCACTCACGATAGTAGTGTGGCGAGGATATCAAGGTCCGCCTTGCCGCTGGCAATCGGGCTTTGTATCCTCTACGTCCATTGCTGAAATCAAAATATCTTGCAAATACGGATAAGCTGAAACTGTACAGAGTGTTGATCAGACCCGTTGTCATGAATGAATGTGAGAGTTGGACCTTGACGGATGAGTACGAAAGATGGCTTCTAACATTCGAGAGAAGAATCATGCGTGTGATATATGGTCCAAAACGCGACGTCGATGGCACTTACCCAGGTTCTTTTCAATCACGAGATCAGGAATTTAATGCAAATTCCTGATATCGTGCATGAAATTAAAAAGGACAGCGAATACGCTGGCTCGGACACGTTCTGCGTGCTGATCCGAACTGAATAATACAGCGATCTTTGAAGGGAGAACTGCCTTTCGATAGGCGAATAGGTCGCTATAGGCGACGATGGCTCCACGGCGTAGAGAGCGATCTGGCATCTTCAAACTGCCTACAACGGTTTGAAGAGCTGGCTCGTGATCGAAACCGATGGAGTCAAATTGTTGACACGGTATGGGCCAATAATTGCCTGTAAAAACCGCAAAAAAAAAAATCGAACTTAAACATGTTAGCCAGTTAAAATGTCATCAATCAATAAGAAATTTGTAATGACCATATATATAATTATTATTGTCAATATAATGATCGTATAATGATAGTGATCGTATTAAAAAAATCTTCAATCTCTTCTTCCATTAATACACATGGCACCACATCAAAAACCGCAATAGTCTTACAGATATTTCAATTTAAGTTTCATATAGAATTCAAAAATTAAAGCATGGTGTGTAAAACCATTGAGTAGCTTGAACCAGCAATATGGAAGGTTTTACTGTATGTACTGATATGTATATAACATCTACACAAAACATAAAATAAAACAGCCTCATGTTTTATATAGGCGATTTTGAAATAGACAAGAAATTCCCTTCATGCATAGGAAAGAGAATTTTGATGAACTAAACGAAAAACGTGTTATATACATAATATGAGTAGGCATTAAAATGTACACTGTAATGTGTATATAGGCGTTTTCAACATCTAAACCAATACCATTTCTCAATTACATTGAATGTACAAATATAATTGCCAATTTATACAACGATTCCACAATAGCGGTGATCGCGTTTAAATTAAAAAATCTCTAAAATATGTTCTAATAGTATGCCATGATACATACATTAAACAAAATATGAAAAATCGTCTATAGAAAAGGGAAGTATATAACGTTTATTTAGTTAGAAATTTAGAATTATAGAAAGAGCGAATAAGGATGGGGTAACCAAAACGAGACAAAACGAAAGACTCATCGCATGCGATCGTTTTCAACAGAATATTGAGATGTGATATCAAAATGTTGTATATAAGATACCAACACAAATACGTTATATATTTTAATATATAAAAAACAAGAACCAAACTTAATGTTATATAAAAATATTACATAATATAATAACATAATATAAATATAATATAATAATGATACTCATCTGCCATCAAGTTTAAATATCACACATGACACACACACAACCAACGCATTTATTTAATTTAATTTTATATAAACAAAAACCAAGTGAAAAAAGCACGTCCACTCGGTATGAAGATCAACACAACACTCCCAATTGATTGCGGAAATATATTTAATATATAAAAATAAATAATTCCACTATAAGGAATATTTTCGAATTAAAAGTATCAAATATTTTATTTGATTGAAATTAATTATGATTTGATGAAGAAGTGACCCATGTGATATATTGGTTTTGATCAAGTGTTTATTTTTGCATGTACAAGGTTTGTTGTACATTTTTGCACCTTGCAAAACGGACCTTCTTACGCCGTTTAAACTACCTGCATTAAAACATGCAGTCGCTAGGATGGTCACTAACAAAGCTTCCGTTTATATATAATCAGTTTCCATATACAACCAGAAGGGTTGTACTTTAAAACAAAACAATAAATTAGGACATATATAAGCCCTTTTTGTTTTATTAAAGACTTTAAATTTTTGCAAACATAATCCAGACCATAAAAAACCACGTCTGCTCCATAAGAAGAATATATGTGTATATATAGGGATATATATATATATATATATATATATATATATATATATATATATATATATATATATATATATAAATATATATATATACATATATATATATATATATATATATATATATATATATATATATATATATATATATATATATATATATATATATATAAATATATATATATATATATATATATATATATATATATATAAATATATATATATATATATATATATATATATATATATATATATATATATATATATATATATATATATATATACATATAAATATATATATATATATATATATATATATATATATATATATATATATATATATATATATATATACACTCAAAAAAAAAAGTACACAAAAACAATGAAAATCTACATTAATTGAATTAATTTAGTTATCAGTAAGGTTCCTGTAACCGCAGTTGTTAATAATATTAATGAACATTTATTATTTCTAAATCAAAATAATAAATTAGTAAAGTTTTCATTATCGATACGAACGTGTTTGTTGGAAAATAAAAAACGAAAATTTAAAATCTTAAAAAACATTTTATTAATTTGATTAACAAAATAATAATAAACATGTACGAATTTATTGAATATTTATGAAAAAAAGAATGTATCCAATAAATGTTATACTTTAACCAATTATTTATTTTATTGAATCAATGTAAAATATTGTTTTAATACAAAGAATTATTTTATAAAATATTAAATACTTTTATTAAATATTGAATAACTTTATTAATTTTAACAAATAAATTTTGAATTCAATGAAAAAAGTCATATTAACAAGTATACATTTTGTTGAAATTAATAATTAAAACTATTAGATAATGTAATTTAATTATTTTTTCTTTACAATGGACTTGGCAATAATAACCATTCTAATAAAAATTAAACTTTAAATTATTATAAATAAAATAATGACAGGTGATTTTCATTTGATGGCATGACGACTTATTATTGAAGAGTAGTAGTAAACCTGGGCTGTACGAAAATGTGGTGAACATAAAAGAAAACCATCCCTTAGTACTCGTATATTGTATTGAAGGCGAACTGTAATTATAGGCAAAATAATATATAAATTGGTTTATCAATAATTTTTTTAATGAATAGTTATGCTTACGTGTTGGTTTATGTTGATACCATAACAACTTTTGTAGAAATCCGTCAAAATTAATTCCAATCGGAGAACTAAAACGATTGATTGACTTCAATCTGCTAAAATTTTTTGCTGAATTATGTGGCTGGCCGCTGGATATGATTTTTCTTTACTTTATGTAATCATCTAATTCTTGGATAGTCCGACCCAAATAAAAATGATTCTTGTGAATCAAGAATAGTGTATTTCAATACAAATTTCTGCAAATAATACATGAAATTCTGAAAATAAATGAAACGATTATAGTAAGAAATGGTTTGTAAAAATTATGTGAAAAGTTTACCTATCGAAATCCGGACGGCTGTTTAAAAAATTGCAATTATCAGTGTCTAAGTCGATAATTACTACCACGTACGAACTTTTGTATACTTTTTACACAATGTGTCTTCTTCACTTCAAATTGTTTACAATATTTTTAAACACTCAATAATTTTAAACACTCAAAAACACAGTAATTTTATTATAAATGGTTAGAGACTAACTTTTATTTAATTAATTTTATTATTTCACAACACAAGCGCACATCCAATGTTAATGAAATTTAACCACCGTCTAAGTTATATGTATAGAACGACCACGTGGAATTTTCTCGAATGTGTACCAAGAGCCGTACCAACTTTACGGGAGAAACATGAATATTTTGTGAAAATTTATAGTTTATAATATATAATCAATTATTTATTAAACATTTTTATTTTAAAAAATTATAATTTATAAATTTAGAATAAAATATATCAAAATAATTTAGGATAAAATATAAATTTTGTGATTAAAGCAACCAAATTAAATACAATTCATAAGGTTGGTATTGAATTTTTAAATCATTTAATGAATAGCATTGAGCAATTTATTATTTCGTTTATATATTTAATAAATTTGTTTTTAAATGATTTAAAAATTTAATTATGGTAAAGACGATTTGAATATTTAATATTTTCAATGTACGTTTTTATAAACAAAACCATAAATTAATGTACAATAGATCAATAACTTGGTTACAAATTAATAAAAAAAATGATTAAATTTTATCAAAAAATCTTAGCCATGGGAAAATTTTCAAAATCATTTAATAAACTCAAATTCATAAAATTTATAAACCGAATATAAATTGTCAAACGGGAAATCATTGTTATAATTAATAATTTCATATAATTGCCGAATTTGTATGGCTCAATTTTCAATGAACGGCGTTCATTAAATCTTTTTTTTGAGTGTATATATATATATATATATATATATACATATATATATATTCTTGATATTCGGAGGGCTAACTTTGTGGAACTGTCTTTTCGACCTTGTTCGATTGGTATGGCGAAATGAAGTTATGCCTGATGAATGGAAAGTGGCCGCGTTGTGCCCAATATTCAAAAAGGGTGATCGCATGAAATGCGAGAATTATCGCGGTATAGCTCTCCTTTGCACAGCATACAAGTTACTGTCTTACATAATCTTGGGAAGAATTACTCCTCTAGCGGAGGAAATTGTCGGTGACTACCAAGGAGGATTCCGTCCAAATCGGTCAGCCACTGATCAAGTTTTTTCGCTGCGGATGATTCTTTCCAAGTACTACGAAACATCTCGTGATGTACACCAGGTATTCCTAGATTTCAAGCAAGCCTATGACTCGATCAATCGAGAGAGACTATGGTATGCGCTTGAATATTTAGGAATACCACAAAAATATGTACATCTGTGTAAAAGGACAGTAACGCAGTCACAATGCTGTGTCAAAGTTGAGAACAGGCTATCGAGAATTTTTGCAATTACTTCTGGTGTTCGACAAGGAGATGCGCTGTCCCCGATACTTTTTAATCTCATGTTGGAATACATCCTTCGTAAAAGTGCAACACCTCAGGACAACATCTTATTCCGACAATCCAATCAACTTCTTGCTTATGCAGATGATATCTGTGTGATTGGATTAAATGGCAACGGAGTGAAAGAGATACTTGATCCACTGGAACAGTGCTCAGCTTCCGTTGGTCTCAAAATCAATGAGTCCAAAACCAAATATCTGATATCTGTTTTTCGAGACCAAGACGCAAGTGATTTCAGTAGTGGAAACCACACGTTTGAAGGAGTGATGAGATTTAAGTATCTTGGATCTCTCATTACTCACGATAATAATGTGGGAGAGGATATCAAGGTTCGCCTTGCCGCTGGTAATCGGGCTTTGTATCCTCTACGTCCATTGCTGAAATCAAAATATCTTGCAAATACGGATAAGCTGAAGCTGTACAGAGTGTTGATCGGACCCGTTGTCATGTATGGATGTGAGAGTTGGACCTTGACGGATGAGTACGAAAGATGGCTTCTAACATTCGAGAGAAGAATCATGCGTGTGATATATGGCCCAAAACGCGACGTCGATGGCACATTCCGAGTTCTATTCAATCACGAGATCAGGAATTTAATGCAAATTCCTGATATCGTGCATGAAATCAAAGGACAGCGAATACGCTGGGTCGGTCACGTTCTGCGTGCTGATCCAAAACGAATGATACAGTGATCTTTGAAGGGAGAACCGTCTTTCGGTAGGCGAAGAGGTCGCTGTCGACGACGATGGCTCCACGGCGTAGAGAGCGATCTGGCATCTTCTGGTTGCTTGCAACAAAATAAAGAGCTGGCTCGTGATCGAAACCGATGGAGCCAGATAGTTGACACGGTACGGGCCAATTATGGCCTGTAAAGACCGATAAAAAAAAATATATATATATATATATATATATATATATATATATATATATATATATATATATGTATATATATGTATATATATATATTTATATATATATATATATATATATATATATATATATATATATATATATATATATATATATATATATATATATACATATATATATATATATATATATATATATATATATATATATATATATATATATATATATATATATATATATATATATATATATATATATATATATACATATATATTGGTTTGGAATTATTATATCTGTATATCTGTTGAATCGAATTCTTATTTTACAACTTCCATCGTTTAGGCACATTTGAGTTTGTTTGTAAATTGCTTCACTTTTTTTTTATTAAGTAAAATAAATTTTATTTTTCGTTTTGATTTTCAATCTCATTGGTGGTTATAACCATAGTCTGATAAATTACCATATTGATATTATCAGATGTATCCATCCTAGTTTTGACTGTTGAATAAAAGGTTAATTAGAACTATCAATAATAATGGAGATACCAACATGGCGGTTGTTCATCCAAGATCAATGTCAATGTGGCGCCCATGAAAACCACATTATCACTTTAACGACTCGAATTATGTGAGACACTACTTCTCAAAGACTAATCAAATAAGTTTCTGGAGCATTAGATGTATAAGATATCGAGATCTTATGTTTCACAGATTCTATCATAACGACAGCTGTGAAGTTTATAATAAAAAAAATAACATATACGTATACTAATCCAATTATAATTTTTGAATAGGGTATAGGTATTAGTAATTACACTGTTAAAATTTATATTAAAGAGAGAAGTATATACAAAAATAAAAAGAGATAGAAACAAAAAAAATGGTTTTTATTCTAAATGGAAGAAATAGTTAGGCTTAGACAACGAATTTAATTACTAAATAAATTTAAATTACAAAATTTAAATAAATTATGTTCAAATAAACGAAGAAGAAACAAATTTGGGGAGTTGGAAAAAAATATTTTTTGTGCATGTTAAGTTTGGTCGTGAACAAGCGAGATCATAATCACTGAGTTCCAAATGATTTGAAGAGGAGTGTCGTCTTGCTGTCTTTGCTATAGGATAACAGCTAAACGATTTTTTTTTTTTTTTTTTTTTTTTTTTATATGATTACCAGCTTTATTTAATAACAGATATATACAATAATATTAACATAACAATAATAGTGGTAAGATAAGTGAACCATTGGATCATATAGATCACGTGACTGATTCACTGATTACAAAGTAGAAAATATATATATTTATTATATATCCTCTTCAAATCATTTGGAACTCAGTGATTATGATCTCGCTTGTTCACGACCAAACTTAACATGCACAAAAAATATTTTTTTCCAACTCCCCAAATTTGTTTCTTCTTCGTTTATTTGAACATAATTTATTTAAATTTTGTAATTTAAATTTATTTAGTAATTAAATTCGTTGTCTAAGCCTAACTATTTCTTCCATTTAGAATAAAAACCATTTTTTTTGTTTCTATCTCTTTTTATTTTTGTATATACTTCTCTCTTTAATATAAATTTTAACAGTGTAATTACTAATACCTATACCCTATTCAAAAATTATAATTGGATTAGTATACGTATATGTTATTTTTTTTATTATAAACTTCACAGCTGTCGTTATGATAGAATCTGTGAAACATAAGATCTCGATATCTTATACATCTAATGCTCCAGAAACTTATTTGATTAGTCTTTGAGAAGTAGTGTCTCACATAATTCGAGTCGTTAAAGTGATAATGTGGTTTTCATGGGCGCCACATTGATCTTGGATGAACAACCGCCATGTTGGTATCTCCATTATTATTGATAGTTCTAATTAACCTTTTATTCAACAGTCAAAACTAGGATGGATACATCTGATAATATCAATATGGTAATTTATCAGACTATGGTTATCACCACCAATGAGATTGAAAATCAAAACGAAAAATAAAATTTATTTTACTTAATAAAAAAAAAGTGAAGCAATTTACAAACAAACTCAAATGTGCCTAAACGATGGAAATTGTAAAATAAGAATTCGATTCAACAGATATACAGATATAATAATTCCAAACCAATATATATGTATGTATATATATATATATATATATGTATATATATATATATATATATATATATATATATATATATATATATATGTATATATATATATATATATATATATATATATATATATATATATATATATATAAGTATATATAAATATATATATACATATATATATACATATATATATATATATATATATATATATATATATATATATATATATATATATATATATATATATATATATATATATATTTTTTTTTTTTTATCGGTCTTTACAGGCCATAATTGGCCCGTACCGTGTCAACTATCTGGCTCCATCGGTTTCGATCACGAGCCAGCTCTTTATATTGTTGCAAGCAACCAGAAGATGCCAGATCGCTCTCTACGCCGTGGAGCCATCGTCGCCGACAGCGACCTCTTCGCCTACCGAAAGGCGGTTCTCCCTTCAAAGATCACTGTATCATTCGTTTTGGATCAGCACGCAGAACGTGACCGAGCCAGCGTATTCGCTGTCCTTTGATTTCATGCACGATATCAGGAATTTGCATTAAATTCCTGATCTCGTGATTGAATAGAACTCGGTATGTGCCATCAACGTCGCGTTTTGGGCCATATATCACACGCATGATTCTTCTCTCGAATGTTAGAAGCCATCTTTCGTACTCATCCGTCAAGGTCCAACTCTCACATCCATACATGACAACGGGTCCGATCAACACTCTGTACAGCTTCAGCTTATCCGTATTGGCAAGATATTTTGATTTAAGCAGTGAACGTAGAGGATACAAAGCCCGATTGCCAGCGGCAAGGCGAACCTTGATATCCTCTCCCACATTATTATCGTGAGTAATGAGAGATCCAAGATACTTAAATCTCATCACTCCTTCAAACGTGTGGTTTCCACTACTGAAATCACTTGCGTCTTGGTCTCGAAAAACAGATATCAGATATTTGGTTTTGGACTCATTGATTTTGAGACCAACGGAAGCTGAAAACTGTTTCAGTGGATCAAGTATCTCTTTCACTCCGTTGCCATTTAATCCAATCACACAGATATCATCTGCATACGCAAGAAGTTGATTGGATTGTCGGAATAAGATGTTGTCCTGAGGTGTTGCACTTTTACGAAAGATGTATTCCAACATTTTTTTTTTTTTTTTTTATTTGTTTAAGAAATCTATATTTCTGTATAATATTACAACTAATCTCAGTGATTATCTAGTAAATGTTTTGTATTTTTAAGCAGTGTAGCATCTTATGGGATGAGAAAAATCGGTTCATCCCATTTCGTCCAGTCCTTTGATTTCAGTAGTTCAGGGAACCACTAATTCTAAAGGCTTTGTTCTTTTTAGGCGCTTTGGTCCATTGGTGTGATCCAGTAGGTTCCGCAGCTCCTCGTTGTCATGTTGCTGCAGTCGCAGTACATGACTCCTTGCAAGCTTAATTATTTCATCACTGACGTATTCCATGTTAAGGTCTCGATGGAGGTTGTCATTTCTAATATACCATGGAGCATTGACAATGCTACGTAGTACTTTATTTTGAAATGTTTGTATGATCTTAACTGTAGTTTTCTTTGCACATCCCCAAAGTTGAATGCCGTATGTCCAGATAGGTTTAAGGATTTGTTTATATAATAGTAGTTTGTTTTGCGTTGTCAGCTCAGAGTTTCTTTCAATAAGCCACTGCATTTTTCTGAATTTAAAATTCGATTCTTGTCTTTTCTTTTTAACATGTGCTTTCCACCTAAGCTTAGTGTCTAGTGTCATGCCAAGGTATTTCGCATTGTCTGAGTAAGGAATTTGTTGAAAATTCAGTCTAATCGGGATGTATTCTACTTTCTTGTTGGTGAAGTTGATGTGTGTTGATTTTGATTCGTTTAGCATTATTCTCCAAGTTTTTGTCCAAGTGTTTACTGTATTAACAGCATTTTGTAGTTTCCGTGTTGACTCGAAAATACTAATATCAGTAGTCATAATTGCAGTGTCATCAGCAAAAGTCCCTATTCTGGCTTCTGCTATATTTGGTAAATCATTTGTATACAGAAGGTATAACACAGGGCCAAGCACACTACCTTGTGGGACTCCTGCCAATATTTTCTTTAGTTTTGAGTACTCTTCTTCTTGTCTCACTCGAAAATAACGGTCATTTATGTATGACTTAAGCAATTCAAAATGTTGTTTTGGTAGATCTCGTTGAAGCTTAAATTCCAGACCATGGTGCCAAACCTTATCAAATGCTTGGGCTACGTCTAGGAATACTGCTGAACATACCTTCTTCTCTTCCAACGCCTCTTCAATCGTATCAGTGATTCTATGTACCTGTTCTATTGTTGAGTGGCCTTCTCGAAACCCAAACTGATGTGGTGGTATAAGTTTCCTAGTCTCTATAATTGGCTTAAGTCTCTTCAGAAACAATCTTTCGAAAATTTTTGATGTGGTTGTTAATAAAGAGATTGGCCTGTATGATGTTTTGTCATTTAACGGTTTATTAGGCTTAGCAATCATTATTATTTCTGCTACTTTCCACTGTCTCGGAACATAACTTTGTCTAAAGACAGCATTGATTATGTGCTGTAGCTTCCGTAGTGCTTTTTCTGGTAGTGCTTTGATTATTTTTGCTGTTATCAGGTCGTAACCAGGAGCCTTTTTATCTTTAAGATTTTTTACTTCTTCTTTGATTTCTTTCACAGTGACTGGTAGGAGAGGTACCTCGTCTATTTTGTTGACCGGTGTTAAATATTCATTCTCTACCTGCCCAGTTGGTGGTTTGAAGGTAATTTCTAGGTGTTCGGCAAAAAGATCAGCTTTTTGTTTATCGCTGCGAGCCCAGGTTCCATCAGCTTTTTTTATGGGTGGCACTTGTAGTTTAGGTCTTTTTAGACTTTTAGTGGCCTTCCACAACGAATAGTCCGTGTCAGATTTACCTGTCAGGTTACTTAGAAAGCAAGCTACTGACTCATTCTTGATCTCTTTTATAAGCAGTTTAAGTTTGTTGCACAGATTGTTTAGGATTGTTTTATCTTCAGGAGCTCTAGTTCTCTGCCAAGTCTTGCGAGCTCGTCTTTTTTCGTTAACCAAGTCTCTCACTTCAACTGGGTAGCTTATACTTTTCTGTATTATATCATGCTGGATGGGAGTACTTTCCCATGCCGCTTTCTGTATACTTTCAATGAGATTTTCCAGCTCTTCTTCTATCATATGATCGTTCGAGATCGGCACCTGTAGATTGACGCTTTCTTCGACTAGCTGGCGAAAGTATTCCCAGTTTGTTTTGTTATTTGTTAGTCTTGGAGGGCTTGCTTTCCTTATTGCCGTGGAACTTATTGTCATTAAGACTGGAGAGTGATCCGATGATAGTCCTTCTTCATTTTCAACTACTAGGTAATTTTCGGAGATACCTCTGGATATATAGAAGTCTAGAAGATCAGGAATTTTATTTACGTCTGTAGGCCAGTAGGTTGGCTTTCTACTGGAGTGGAACTCACATTTTAATATTCTGCCTGCTTCAAATAGCTCTCTTCCTTTGGGAGTAGTTCGATTTGATCCCCAAAATATATTTTTTGCATTAAAATCGCCTCCAATAATGAAATTTTTACCAAGCGATTTAAAAAGTTTGATGTAGTCTTCCTTTTTTGGGTTATATCTGGGTGGACAGTAGATTGCTGATATAGTGTAGCTCTTGTAGTTTTTGGTTTCAATAGAAACAGTTGCTACTTGCATAGCTTCTTCCTCTATTTTAAGTTCTTCTTGATGTTTAATATTTTCCTTGATGAAGATTGCTGTTCCGCCTCTAGCTCTTTCTGCTGGGTGAAGAGCTTGATAGCACTGGTATCCACGAACTTTGAAATACGAGATTCTAGTAGAGTGACTTTCTGAGATTAGGCATATATCAATGTTTTTTGTGTTTAAAAATACTTCT
Organism: Tipula lateralis; assembly: GCA_963932295.1. Lineage (NCBI taxonomy): Eukaryota > Metazoa > Arthropoda > Insecta > Diptera > Tipulidae > Tipula > Tipula lateralis. Next base: position 76,392,976 of record OZ010736.1, on the reverse strand, counting down.
AATTCTGAAATGCGTTGCGCAAGACCATTTGCATTCCAGGTAGCAATTCTTAAATAGTGTGTCATTATGTTTTCTTGTTTACTTTGAATGGATTAGAATTAAGGTAGTCAATGATTTCTCTAGTTTTACCTGTCGCGTCTGTTATTTTTTTATTTTGGTTCATCGATGTATTTTCTAGTGTTTCTAGTCTTTTTTCTTGTTGTTTTAGTAGCTCACTCATAGATTCTAGTCGTTGATCTTGCGTCGCCAGATGAGAATTTATAGTGGTTAACTTCTGCAGTATTTCTTGCAGGACATGATTTTCCTGACTGGGTCCTTTCTTGACATTTTCCGTTTGGCCAGCCATTTGGGCATATGTCGTGCCTTCTCTAACTTCCGCGCTATTAAGAGGGATTTGGTTTGGATAGGATGGCGTCCTAGGTTGAGAACTAAGAGTTCTGATGTTCTGTGTTGGATTTTTTTTACTATTTCTCATTTTTTGCAGTTGTTTGGCAACTTCACAGCCTCTGTAATTTGCTGGGTGGTGATTCCCACAGTGTATACATTTCGCTGGATCGCTTCTACTTTTGTTGCATTCTTTTGATGGATGTTTCCCAGCGCACTTTACACATCTAGGCTCCCTATTGCAGTATTTTCGAGTATGGTTATATGCCTGACAGTTGTGGCATTGTGGAATTCTACTGCTGTTCTTTTTTAATGTCTCAATTTTGACTTTCATGTTCAAGATTGCTTTGATTCCATATATCTTATCAATGCTCTCGGTATTGTTAAATGTTAGCATGAATAGGGGTAGGCCGATTTTGGTTGTTACTCTTTCATCGTTTGAGTTTTTGGTAACCTTTTTCTTCAGAATGTTTACAGCATTTATGATTTTGAATCCTTTCTGACTAAGTTCCTCAATTATTTCATCAGTTGGGCATGTATGATGTAGTCCTCTGGCCATAACTTTGATTTGTTGCTCTGCTTTGTTTTCATACGTGAACCATTCAATGTTTTGAGCACTAATTGCATTTGCTAACATTCTGTAGGTTTCTGGATCAACTGCATTTACTTTCCAAACATTATTATTCAGTGCAGTGACCTTATATTTGTCGTTTGGAACTATTTTGACTATTTGTTTAATTGTTTCGTGCTCACTAACATTAAGAATATTAATGGGTGGAGGTGGTATCTCTTTCTTCATTGGTTCATTTAACTCTGCTTTTTTTTGTTGAGACACGTTAGATGTGCTAGCTGTTTGGAGTTGTACATTCTTCTGTAGATTAACTAAGTCCTTGCGTGGCTGACCAGATTGGTTTATCGGTGGTTTTCTTACGCCTTGTATTGATTGTTCCACCTCAGGCGAGGATTCTGCTTTCCTTTTTTTATTTTGGCGTTTAGTTTTAACAATTTGTTTGCGTATAAAACTCGTTTCATATGCCAATTCATCGTCATCTGTTTCATAGACGACTATAGCATTTTGGGTTTCATTTACTTGTTTCTTCTCACTTTTAATTACAGCAATTTCTTCTTTAAGCTGTTGAACCTCTTTAAAGAGTTGACCATTGAGTTGCATTAAGTTTTCTAGTGATTTTTTTAAACCAGCGTTTTCTCTAGTGACATCGTAGATGTTTTCTTGGCTCACGCTTTCCATGCGATCCACACTAGGTTGAGATATCATATTTGGTATTTGGTCTGATGGCTTACGAAGTTCTTCGTTTTCTTTATCGTGGCTACTTATTGACGATGTTGGTGATCTCGATAATTTGGAGCTACGTCCAAATGGATTTTCATTATTTGACTTGGTCGAATTCCAACATGAGATTAAAAAGTATCGGGGACAGCGCATCTCCTTGTCGAACACCAGAAGTAATTGCAAAAATTCTCGATAGTCTGTTCTCAACTTTGACACAGCATTGTGACTGCGTTACTGTCCTTTTACACAGATGTACATATTTTTGTGGTATTCCTAAATATTCAAGCGCATACCATAGTCTCTCTCGATTGATCGAGTCATAGGCTTGCTTGAAATCTAGGAATACCTGGTGTACATCGCGAGATGTTTCGTAGTACTTGGAAAGAATCATCCGCAGCGAAAAAACTTGATCAGTGGCTGACCGATTTGGACGGAATCCTCCTTGGTAGTCACCGACAATTTCCTCCGCTAGAGGAGTAATTCTTCCCAAGATTATGTAAGACAGTAACTTGTATGCTGTGCAAAGGAGAGCTATACCGCGATAATTCTCGCATTTCATGCGATCACCCTTTTTGAATATTGGGCATAACGCGGCCACTTTCCATTCATCAGGCATAACTTCATTTCGCCATACCAATCGAACAAGGTCGAAAAGACAGTTCCACAAAGTTAACCCTCCGAATATCAAGAATATATATATGTATATATATATATATATATATATATATATATATATATATATTTATATATATATATGTACATATATATATATATATATATATATATATATATATATATATATATATATATATATACATATATATATATATATGTATATATATATATATATATATATATATATATATATATATATATATATATTTATATATAAATATATATATATATATATATATATATATATATATATATATATTTATATATATTTATATATATTTATATATATATATATATATATATATATATATATATATATATATATATATATATATATATATATATATATATATATATATCCCTATATATACACATATATTCTTCTTATGGAGCAGACGTGGTTTTTTATGGTCTGGATTATGTTTGCAAAAATTTAAAGTCTTTAATAAAACAAAAAGGGCTTATATATGTCCTAATTTATTGTTTTGTTTTAAAGTACAACCCTTCTGGTTGTATATGGAAACTGATTATATATAAACGGAAGCTTTGTTAGTGACCATCCTAGCGACTGCATGTTTTAATGCAGGTAGTTTAAACGGCGTAGGAAGGTCCGTTTCGCAAGGTGCAAAAATGTACAACAAACCTTGTACATGCAAAAATAAACACTTGATCAAAACCAATATATCACATGGGTCACTTCTTCATCAAATCATAATTAATTTCAATCAAATAAAATATTTGATACTTTTAATTCGAAAATATTCCTTATAGTGGAATTATTTATTTTTATATATTAAATATATTTCCGCAATCAATTGGGAGTGTTGTGTTGATCTTCATACCGAGTGGACGTGCTTTTTCCGCTTGGTTTTTGTTTATATAAAATTAAATTAAATAAATGCGTTGGTTGTGCGTGTGTCATGTGTGATGTTTAAACTTGATGACAGATGAGTATCATTATTATATTATATTTATATTATGTTATTATATTATGTAATATTTTTATATAACATTTAGTTTGGTTCTTGTTTTTTATATATTAAAATATATAACGTATTTGTGTTGGTATCTTATATACAACATTTTGATATCACATCTCAATATTCTGTTGAAAACGATCGCATGCGATGAGTCTTTCGTTTTGTCTCGTTTTGGTTACCCCATCCTTATTCGCTCTTTCTATAATTCTAAATTTCTAACTAAATAAACGTTATATACTTCCCTTTTCTTTAGACGATTTTTCATATTTTGTTTAATGTATGTATCATGGCATACTATTAGAACATACTTTAGAGATTTTTTAATTTAAACGCGATCACCGCTATTGTGGAATCGTTGTATAAATTGGCAATTATATTTGTACATTCAATGTAATTGAGAAATGGTATTGGTTTAGATGTTGAAAACGCCTATATACACATTACAGTGTACATTTTAATGCCTACTCATATTATGTATATAACACGTTTTTCGTTTAGTTCATCAAAATTCTCTTTCCTATGCATGAAGGGAATTTCTTGTCTATTTCAAAATCGCCTATATAAAACATGAGGCTGTTTTATTTTATGTTTTGTGTAGATGTTATATACATATCAGTACATACAGTAAAACCTTCCATATTGCTGGTTCAAGCTACTCAATGGTTTTACACACCATGCTTTAATTTTTGAATTCTATATGAAACTTAAATTGAAATATCTGTAAGACTATTGCGGTTTTTGATGTGGTGCCATGTGTATTAATGGAAGAAGAGATTGAAGATTTTTTTAATACGATCACTATCATTATACGATCATTATATTGACAATAATAATTATATATATGACAATAATAATTACATATAAATTTAAAATAAGTGATTTATAAATAGTAATATTTAAATAAAAAATAATAAAAATTTTATAATATAAAATTGTCTAACACCTTATAAAGTACTCTTTGCACCCATTACACATTTTTAATTACATTGTGAAATTATTAATTCAATAAGAAAAAGAGGTGGTCGGTATCTTTCGTTTGGTGTAGCCATTGTTTTAAAGTTTTTGAAAAATTGGAAAAGCTACTGCACTTTCTTATGTCTAATGGTAAATTATTATAAATTAATGGCGAAGCGATAGTAAAAAACTTTTTACGCAGATCGAGGTTAAACTTTGGGATTTGCTTTTTGTATAGTTGATTTGTTCGTAGGTTATGACCTGTGTGAGTCAAAAAATTATTTCCACTTTTAACAAAAAATATTCTTAAAACTTTGAAAACATAAATATGTCGTAGCGGTAGTATAGTTAGACTTTCAAATATAGGCCACGAAGGTGAGTATGATGGTTTGAAGCAGATAATTCTTAATAATTGTTTTTGCCTTGCGTATATAGGATGTAATATAGATTTACATGCACTACCCCAACATGATAGACCATATTGCACAATTGAGTCACCTAAGGCAAAGTATATGATCCTCAGTCAATTTTGTGGACAATATCGACGTAGTACATATAATTTTCTAGAGACCAATAGTAATCTATTTTTTAGTCCTTGAATATGCAATTTCCAATTTAAGTAGTCTACAAATGGAAATATGCGATTTCCAATTGTAGACAGAAGAAGCGCGAATGGAGGAAGGCTAAGGTCTTAAGAGTACAACAAATTGGCAATGAGCGCAATTCGCGTGGTTTCTTTTAAGGAATCACCGAATTGCCCCATACCTTAAGATCTCGGTCAACTGCCATTCGGGACCAGGATGGAAAACTCTGTGTTAACGTCGATGCAGTACTCGATACATGGCGTGAACATTTTACTGACCTACTTAATGTTCCACATGTATCACAAGCTGTATTTGAATATACCTGTAAGGAATTTACCATGGCCATGCAGCGATTAAAGAAAAATCGTTCACCAGGAGTTGATTGCATTAATGCAGAGCTCTTGATATTCGGAGGGCTAACTTTGTGGAACTGTCTTTTCGACCTTATTCGATTGGTATGACGTAATGAAGTAAGGCTGCGTTATGCCCAATGTTCAAGAAGGATGAATGCTGTAGTGGGAGAATTATCGCAGTTTAGCTCTCCTTTGCACAGCATACAAGTCAAACATCATCTTGGGAAGAATTACTTCTCTGGCGGAGGAAATTGTCGGTGACTACCAAGGAGAATTCCGTCCAAATCGGTCAGTCACTGATCAAGTTTTTTCGCTACGGATGATTCTTTCCAAATACTACGAAACATCTCGCGACGAACACCGATATTCCTAGATTTCAAGCAAGCCTAAACTGATGGAGTCAGATTGTTTACACGGTACGGGCCAATAATGGCCTGTACATTTTTGGGAATAAGAGAACCTTTTATAGGTTTCACATGCGGACATGTTCCCGATTTTTATTTAACAATTACTCTCGTTAATAAAATTTGGTTGCACCTTCTGAAAGTTCAACATTCGTATCGACGCATGAACTACAATAGTCATCCATTTTTTTATGTTGTCCTGATCCTTCACTTGCTTTTTAGATTTTTGATCTTGCAAGTTTAAAAAAATTTTATTACGCGATATATGTTTGTATATATTTAACTGACAGCTGCAGAAATGGTTTTATAGGGCGACGTGACACGTGGATAGGTTGTGGTCAATCACGAGTCGTCCGGTAGAGCCACTATATAAACTTTAGTTTTTCAACTGGGTTGAATAAATCCTTCTCGACGCAAAATTAGCTTAATTTTTCTTGGTGGTTCTATGAAGTCATTGTCCAGGATTTGGTTGTTCTTGTTTTTCAGAAATCCTGTTAGCATCGAATGTTTGAATTTTTGGGGACGATTTTTTATTCACACAAGCGTTATGATAGAATCTTCAAAATGAGATCTCGACATTTACATGAAACATTCGATTTTATCAGTATTAAGATGCTTCCACATAATTCTGGAATACAATAAGTTCTAATATATCTATTTGGTAGTCTTTGGCAAATACTCCAGTAGTACGTTACCATAAATATATTATGGTAACGTATACCTTAGGTCAATGTAAAGGTGTTTCCTCTTCATGCTATATTATATCACAAATGTGAAAGCCGGTTCTAGTCAATCAATCACACACGGTTACACCGTATTTAGTATCACTTTCAACAATACAAAAGTTAATATGAATGATGTGTCAGATTACCAGTTCGAATCCTAATAGTGGCTGATTGCAAAATAGAACATTTATCATCTGATTACGATCGGTATCGTTAATGAACACATCTCTAATAGAGTGCAGTACTGATGGGCCGATTCATCCTAGATGTATGTATTGCAGGCGTTTTTAAAAAAATCAATATTGTTAAAACATTATATTTACAAAACATTTATTTTATTATTAATCATGTGCAACAAACTATAACAGCGTTTCAAACTACATATGAAAAAATATGTTCACTCAAATGATTTACAATATTTTGCTAAACCAAATTTCAAATACATAATATTATTTACGATATAAAGCTTTTACGATATCAATGTATTCTCTAAATGATAATAAGCTTTCGTCGTTCCATTGGGATTTTAATTATTCCATTAGAATATTTTTCTGTACGAGTATTTCCCATTTTTACTTAAGTGAGTATGTTTACGAAAAAAGTCATAATATCTTATATGACATTTAAAATTATTCTATCACTTCATTTCATTTTAATTGTGTATTCATAGTTTATCTATCTCAGTCTATAATATGTAACAAAAATTTATTAAAGAAAGATAAAATCCTGACATAAGCTGAACAATCCGATTATAAATTGTTTTCTATCACAAGAAATAAATAATTGAAAAATGTGTTTTATATTTTATGTTAAAATTGATTCCAATATGATAAGTTTTTTATCAAAAGTTTGAAATTGAATTATAAAATTTTTTAAAGTAGCAAAAATAATAAAGAAGATTATATAAAAACTTTGTTGTTGCTTGTTGCACCTTATATTTTGTAAACTTATTCGCATCGTAAACAATATAAAGTTTGAAAGTAAAAAAATCTAAATATCGTTTAATACGAGTATATCTTATAACAAAATATTCAAGCAGCATTGGTTTGTCTATTACACAAAGATTCTACTTAACTGATTATTTCGATATATATTGTACGTATTTGTATTTATAATCTAGATAAATGGAAACCTTACCTTTAAAAATAATCAAATGATTTATTGATAACAATATTAATAATAGCTTTAAACAACAGATTTTGTATTTTGATAACACAATTTTTTCTTTACAGAAAAAGATTTTTTTTGATATGTGATAAGATAAATGAATTTTAAATTTATATTGTGTGAACATCCACAGAGTGTGTTTTATATAAAAATAATTAAAATTTAAAATTAATTTGTTTTGTATCACGGAGCCATTTATCTTTAATTATGGTTTATGTTTGCAAAAATTAATACTTTTTAGATAAGTAATTTTTTGGATATTTGTTTTTTAGAACAACATTTAACTACGAAAATAAATATATTCGATTATCAATAAGGACCAGTTGTTCGTTCAAGACGAAAGAGTTTTATTCGTATGAAACTGCCAAATCAATTAAATACAAAAAAAACATTTTCAAATTTTTTATTTATTCTAAATTTAAAAAGCACAAATAACTACTACAGATAGCCAAACTGTATGGAGAAATCATGTATACTAGAGTATAAGCGGAATTAATTGTACCCTGGAAAAAGGGCTATATTTGAGTTTTATTTTCTCTTTCATTCCTTTTCCTTTGATATTACGATAAATAAAATTCAATCAAGTCTATAAAACTAAGTTCATAGTTATTTGTGTAAAATGCACAAAAATTGGTATTTGTTGATACATCTTTTAAGATTCTTCTACATTGCAAAAAGGTAGTATTCGCCTTCTAAATTAATTAAAAAATTGTGAAATAAGTTTTATAAAATTGTAAATGATTTTTTTACACGGTATTTACAGGCCATTATTGGCCCATACCGTGTCAACAATCTGACTCCATCGGTTTCGATCACGAGCCAGCTGTTCAAACCGTTGTAGACAATTTGAAGATGCCAGATCACTCTCTACGCCGTGGAGCCACCGTCGCCGACAGCGACCTCTTCGCCTACCGAAAGGCGGTTCTCCCTTAAAGGTTCGCTGTATCATTCGGTTCGGATCAGCACGCAGAACGTGACCGAGCGAGCGTATTCGCTGTTCTTTGATTTCATGCACGATATCAGGCATTTACATTAAAAAGCACTCGATATGTGCCATCAACGTCGCGGTTTGGGACATATATCACACGCATGATTCTTCTCTCGAATGTTAGAAGCCATCTCTCGTACTCATCCGTCAAGGTCCAACTCTCACATCCATACATGACAACGGGTCTGATCAACACTTTGTACAGTTTCAGCTTATCCGCATTTGCAAGATATTTTAATGTTAGCAGTGGACGTAGAGGATACATAGCCCGATTGCCAGCGGCAAGGCGAACCTTGATATCCTCGCCACACTATTATCGTGAGTGATGGGAAATCCAAGATACTTGAATTTCATCACTTCAAACGTGTGGTTTCCACTACTGAAATCAATTGCGTTTTGGTCTCGAAAACCAGAGATTAGATCTTTGGTTTTAAACTCGTTGATTTTGAGACCAACGGAAGCTGAACACTGTTCCAGTGGATCAAGTATCTCTTTCACTCTGTTGCCATTTAATCCAATCACACAGATCTCATCTGCATAAGCAAGAAGTTGATTGGATTGTCGGAATAAGATGTTGTCCTGAGGTGTTGCACTTTTACGAAGGATGTATTCCAACATGAGATTAAAAAGTATCGGGGAAAGCGCATCTCCTTGTTGAACACCGGAATTGAATGCAAAAGTTCTCGATAGCCTGTTCTCAACTTTAACACAGCATTGTGACTGCGTTTCTGTCATTTTACACAGATGTATATATTTTTGTGGTATTCCTAAATATCCAAGCGCATACCATAGCCTCTCTCGATTGATCGAGTCATAGGCTTGCTTGAAATCTAGGAATACCTGGTGTACATCGCGAGATGTTTCGTAGTACTTGGAAAAAATCACCGGAGCAAAAAATCTTGATCAGTGACTGACCGATTTGGACGAAATTCTCATTGGTAGTCACCGACAATTTCCTCCACCAGGGGAGTAATTCTTCCCAAGATGATGTACGACAGTAACTTATGTGCTGTGCAAAGGAGAGCTATACCGCGATTATTCTCGTATTTCAAGCGATCACCCTTCTTGAATATTGGGCAAAACGCGCCCACTTTCCATTCTTTGGGCATAACTTCATTTCGCCATACCAATCGAACAAGGTCGAAAAGACAGTTCCACAAAGTTAGCCCTCCGAATGTCAGGAGCTCTGAATTAATGCAATCAACTTCTGGTGAACGATTTTTCTTTAATCTCTGCATGACCATTGTGAATTCCTCATAGGATGGATCCTCAATGAACATCTCTGTGGTCTGTATTTGAGGGTATTCAAACACAGCTTGTGATACATGTGGAACATTAAGTAAATCAGAAAAATGTTCACGCCATGTATCGAGTACCGCATCGACGTTAACACAGAGTTTTCCATCCTGGTCCCGAATGGCAGTTGAACGAGATCTTAAGGTATGGTGCAATGCGGTAATTCCTTTTAAGAAACCACGCAAATTGCGCTCATTGCTGAGTTGTTGTACTCTTAAGACCTTAACCTTCCTCCATTCGCGTTTCTTCTGTCTACAAATGCGTTTCGCTGCCCTCCTAGCCTAGCAAGAACTGTCTTGTTTTTTCTTGCAATTGTAAATCGAGTCTGCGCTTCATTGTGGGCTTTATTTCGTTACTCAACAGCAAGTCGACACTCCTCATCAAACCAATCATTTTTGGGTTTAGTATTCACTATACCGAGAATGTGCAGCATCGACAACCGAGGTTTTCAATACTTCCCAGATACTGTTCACTTCATTAGATTGGTAATTAGATCGTAAAATTCTATTGCTGATGCTGACAAGATCTTGATATTTACGTTTTTTTTCATTTTTCGGACCTTCACAGGAGAATCGCTTTGTATATTCCCCCGTTCCCCCTGACTTATACGAAACTTTCCATCGTAGCTTTGCAGCAACCATAAAATGGTCACTGCTTACGAATTTTGTTGACGACCGATAAGATCTCACATCTTGGACAACCCGAGCCCGCCCTTTTGAAATCAACACATGGTCAATTTGGCTTTGGCATGTTTTACGAGGATGTGTCCTAGTTTTTATGAGGGAAGAATGTACTTGCCACTTGGAGATTATGAGCGATCGCAAAGTACATCATTCTTTCCCCATGCTCGGTCGCAGTTTCGTGTTGGGTGTACGGACCTTTATTGTGACATAAGTCGGTCTGATTTCTGGCAGCTCTAGCATTAAAGTCACCAATCACCAATATGACATCGTGCTCCGGTATAGCATCCATCAGATTATCCAAATTATTGTAAAATGATTTTTTATCCTGGGATTGGCTTACATCAGTGGGCGCATGTATACAGAGAATTGACAGGTTGGCTAATCTCATGTGCAAGCGAAGCTTACACATTCGATTATCGACTGCTTGAAAGTCCAAGACAGCCTTTTTACCTGTGGCTCAATTAGAAATCCAACCCCAAGATTTCCGAGGTCATCTCCACTGTATAGCAATGTTTAGCCTTGAGACACATGGTCTTCACTTTTAGGCCATCGAGTTTCTTGGAAAGCTACGACTTCCAGTCGATACTCTTTCATGCATGTGATAAGACCGTTCAACGCGCCAGGTTTTCTTAATGCCTGTAATCTCGTGTCCGGGTTCTTAAGCGGGGGTTCTGTTTTGTTGGTTTTGGCGGTAACCGATTTTTTTTTATTTTGGTTGACATTTTTAACATTTTCACTTTTTAAAGGATGCGCGTCGTCAGCCCAGCGATCCAACCAGATTTAGTTGCCTCCTACGACAAGCTCTGGATACTGTGGTGGTATTCTATGAGTCTCATGTTTCGTTTGAGATATTTACGAAACATGGATGGCCCCCACTTACAGGCCACAAAATGAATTTTTACGGGTTTTTAATGAAACGTTCTACAATTTACTGTCTGTGTATTCAACCGTTGAAAACTTTATAAGAAACAATGTTTGAATGATCAATTAGTGAAAAGCATTATCATTCTTTATTATGTTTCAAAACATATGCTACATATTGAAACTATTAATTATTATCTTTATTGTACAGGCAGCTATCAAAATAATATAAAAAAATAAGTCATGTACACACTTTTTGAGTAAAATTGTTTGCGATTTCGATTTCTTAAAAAAGAAAAGTATTCAAAATATTTATATTAATATATTTCTATTGTTCAAAGTACTTTATTAAGTAGTCCCTCCAAACGAATAATTTTACTTAAGTATATTATTGTTGAAAGATCTCCCGATCCTTGATTTACAAAATAACTAGCAAAATAAAGTTCAATAATCAGTAAGAAACAAGTTATTTGTGAAAGTCGAGAAAAGAATCATAAGAACACAATGGTACTTTCGTGCATGGGTAATTGCATGTAAGTAAAAAATTGATATTTACAATAAAATCATTTCTTGTATATCTTACGGCATAATATAAAATAGTAAAAAAACATAAAAATAATTATGTATCATATTGGGTAATTCAGGTGTAACGTTATATATTAAAATAATAACCAGATTTCCAAAGGATTGGGTTGAATCTTGTGGTGATTACTTGGTAACCGACCAATATTGACACAAATCGAATTAAGGAGTTAATTGTATCGAAATAATTCGTAGTTTAAGGAAGGTTCTATAATAAAACACAAACCCAAAATCCTTAATTTTGAGTGAAACTAGGAAATTTCATGTAATCTCCATGAAAGTGAGGGGTGTCTATCGATTTATTCGAATCCCTACTGTGTTTTTTTATGACATTATTGTATTCTATTTTGATGTTGTCGTATTAGATCTCGTTGAGATTTGTATCTTATTCATTTACCTCCTTATGTTGGTCAGAGTATGATTTGATCTTTTATTTTCGATGACCTTTTGTGTGGCTTCTATATCTTTCCACAGATTCTGCATTTTGTTGTTTGAGATACCGTTTAAACTGGTGTATGCTCCATATGGTGTCTTAAAACTGCTCTGAGCTTATTGTATCATCTTCGTCTTCATATATGGTAGAAAGTTAAACGAGATCTAGTTAAACATTTCTGGTTGTTTTTAATCATTTCAGGTTGTTATTTATTTTTGGTAAGCTGCTATTAAGTCACTCGCACATCTCTGAAAAAAACTATTTGCTTTTACCCAACTTCGAAAATTTTTCTCGACTCAAAATATTTATAAGTTGGTTCGAATCACTCTTGTTAATTTATAAGAGAGTCCAACTATATCTTGTCATTAGAACCAGTTGTTTTAAGGCATTTTCTTGATATAATTTATTTAGCTCAAAGGACCACTCTTCAATCTAGTGTATGGATAGTTCTCTATTTTCAAGATTTCCGCTTGTAGGTATTAAATATCGAGCAAGTTTCCAATACTTGAATTTTGGTTGTAAACTGAGATTTAATACGACAGTTAAACAGATAACCGCGAGTGGGTCTTATTAACTGTAAACCCTTTGAAGTTTTACGTTAAATTTTATTCTGATTCTATTTTATAATTATTGTTCTTATATAATGTTATCGTATTTTTAACTATTTTTTTATAATGTTATTAAAGTAGCAATACAAAAAATATAAAATTATATAAAAATAAACAAGTTTATTTATTGAAACATAAAACTACGTTAATAAAACCATAAATTATATAAAACTATATATGTAATATCTATGTGTTGATACATCAATCTAAATGAAAATGTGTATTATTAGAAATTGACGCTATATCTTTATATAGTATATCAATAACAGTAGTGCTATCATCATGACGTATTTAGTTTATTGCTTTAAAATCAACTTAATCACCAATATTAGTTTGTGTTTTTAGCAAATTTGGGATAAATAACTAAAACAGTATGATGTTTATGAAACAATTATTTTATTGTTTCAATAAAATAACTTCCGAACTTTAAGTAATTTAACTGCTAAATCTTATAATCACCACGTTATTTGTATATGAAATTTGAGGTTTCTATTAATGCTTGTTGTTGAAATGCATGTATGAATTTCAGTCCATTGTGTAGCATATTCTACAATTTATTAATTCAATAATTTAAAGTATTTTAGATTTTTTCAAATAAATATTCCTTATAGTGAAGTTTTCGTATTTATTTTCATAAATAATTAAATATATTGTGACGAATCACAATAACCCCTGTGAGAATTAAAACGAAGTTCAAAATAATTGCATAATTTAAAGGGTTACCCTGTTAATTATTGTATTTTTTTTTAAATAAATTAAGTGTAATAACCACAGTAGTTAGGTTTTATATTCACAATCCAGTGATCGAACCGGATAATAATTTTAATTCATTTGCCGAGTATTAATCGTAACAATATTTCGTCAAATATATTGCCATCTTCAGTAAAAATTATTCCCTCATGAGTGACGAAAATTCAACTAAAAGAATATTATATTATTAATTATTATTATATTATTACTTATTTGAACAAGATTTAAAATATTTTAATAATATTTTAGTTTGTTGAATTAACATTAATGCTTATTTCTTCATCGTCATCTCAAACCATTTCAATGGGTTAGTACATGATTCTGGGTTAAACAACAGTTTCACCCAGATTGATGTACTACTTATTGAAGAATGATGTACTTCTTATTTGGAGTGCTCCGATATGAACAGTATAGTCATTATAATTATATTTATTCCGAATCTTTTATGATATTGATAATAAATTAAATTAACAATAAAATGAAAGTTGCATTAGATATTCCTATGCATTTTTGGTAATGTATTGAAATGTAATTAAGGTGAAAAATTTACGTTTTCATCTATTTTTGAAAGATTTAGCAGAAAAATTGGAAATTATTTTAATTTGTTTCAAATTAAGTGAAACATCATATTTAGTTCTTTCTTATGTATTGACAAAAATATTTCTAGCTATACACATTCTAATATAAATGGATTTAAAGAAATACCTTTATTTGGATTTAAATCTATTAACATGATACACAAGTAAAATAATCAAAAAATAACAACTCGGAAAGAAATATAGCAAAAAATATGAATCGTTTTCATCCGATCTAATAATTTTATTACTGTTTACTAACAAAAAAAATTACGTAAAAGAGTGAGACCATTGGCTTACCTGTATTTGACTATAACTAAAATAAGGCAAATAATAATCCAGCGTTAGGTAGTAGGCAACCGAAAAATTTAAGTTAGGTAACCGAAAAATTTCGTACAAAAATAAGAAAATAGCAACAACGAACAAATAAATGCTTAAAATTACTAACAATAATGACAAAAATATAAAAATTATTATATTATATTAACGTAACAAACTATTACTATAAACACTATATTAAAACAACAATACTATTATATTAAAATTAAAACTAACGTAACGTAAAAAATATGAACTCTTACATTAAAATAACTATTAATGTCTAAACAAAACCCTGACTAAACTAATATTTATTTGAAATAGTGTTTGCTGTTTGATTGTTTAAGCCTGATTTCCATTATGAAAAATAAACTGACAAAATAGGAGATCAAGACGGGATAAAAATATATTTTTTCTTTAAGTGCGAGAGAAATAAAAAACATTTCCAGTATAAAAAATTTTATGGTTACTGAGAAAATAATTATAGCAATACTAACAAAATATATCAAGAGAAGTATTTTTATTCAGTACTGGAGAAAATTTTATTGAAAAAATGTATATGGATAATTTTTTATGGTCAATTCATAATTTCAACATTTCGTTTTGTGTCATTCATCTTCAATGGGAAAATAATTGAAATAATGAATAATTATGTAAAGTTTATTTTTTTAATATATATTGTTGTAGATTCAAAGTGTTTTTTGTCTTTTTTTCAAAAAAAATTGAAATTTATTGGTTATGTTACACGCATCTGTCAAAATATATCCACTATAAAAAAAAGTCAAAAGCGATCTCTGTCACTTTAATTGTATTTTTGATTTTTTCTGGCTTTGGTTTTTTCAGTAAAAAATACTGCATAATTTTTATCATAATGAAAATCAGACTTTAATCAAAACATATTATATTTACTGCGTATATGTAGAAACAGACTGAGACATCATTTATTTTAGCTAATTCTTTTATACAGAAAATATTTTACATATTCTGGAGGTCTACTTTGTTTTACAAAGTAGTAACTCGAAAATTCACATGATAAAATTTTGGAATAATGTATTTTGTTATCATGTTGGTAGAGATAGTTTCCGGTTTTGACTGTTTTTAAACGTAAGGTTGTTGTGCCTGCTATCGCACTTAGACCGGGATTGGTTCGTTGTGATACCACTCTATGTACGGCTATAGCTCCGACTATAGCTTTTTATGGCTATAGCTTTTTCGTAGAACCATCTGCGCATTGCATAGCTCTATGTCAGCCTATAGTACTGACATGGAAGATGGGTCGGCCTATGGATTCTAAACACGACAGGGGATCCAGATATATGTTCACTTTTCACCACCAATCGCACCGCCCAAACGATCGAAGGTTAAAAACTTGTTTGGAAAAAAAAAGTGGGATTGTAAAATTGGATTTGTTGGAAGTTAGACATGGGGAAAAAAATGAAGATTTTTTTTGAAGATGATCAATAATTGATATAAAATAATTGACTAATTATTATTATTTTGCGATGATTGATGAAAGGTTGATCAACACCAGAATTTTTGTCTTATAGAATTGAATTGTCTTATTTCTTAATTAAAATTAACATCTTTCCTTTCTATATCTTTTGGATTTTGTCTGTTTTCTTTATTATCTATTATCTTCAAAATAATTTATTGTTGTGTTTTAATTTATAAAAAATAAATTGAAAGTTTTTTTTTAATATAAATTAAAGTGAATTAGTTATTTTCTCCATTTTTTTTCTATTAACATATCCTGGAATAAAAGTTTTTTTGTAGATAGTTAAAGTTATGTGTAAGACTGAAGGTGTTTAGGGATCACCTAAAACAAGACGTTGCATAATATTTGGCGCCGAAACAGGGACTTGATTTGGTCCACAAATAGTTTTCCATAACTAAAATTAAATATTGGAATAAAATTAAATAAATAATTAAATAATAATTATATTAAAAATTAAGTAATAAATAATAATATAATATACTATTTAAATAATTCTCTGATATTTTATTGTAAAGAGTTTAGTGAGATTTCTAATAAATCTTGATTAATTTAATTTTTTTATATCTTTGAAAATAGGCACTCCACTTATTAATCCGGTGTATTTAAAAAAAAGGCGAACTAGATCATGAATTGAATATTCGTAATATGCAAACACGGTACTATTACTGCAAAGCGTAGAGCCTTAAGGTATAGGCTGAAAGACTAGTTTCAATCCGGTGAGAACTACAAGAACTTAATGTTTCTACAACTTATATCACTAATGAGGTAAACTAAGGGAGATAAACTTAAAACGCTTGAAAATGAATATTTCAAAAAGGCCACAAAAAGAGCTGAAGCAAGTACAGTCGCCATAAGAACAAAATTTACCAGGAAAAGATCCTGTCATAATTCCACGGTTAATCTAAAAACATACGATGGACATTTTCGTACAAGTCGCGAGGACAGGGGAATATACAACGCGATTCTCCTGTGAAGGGCTGATAAATGAAGAAACGCAACGAAAATATCAACATCTTGTCAGCAATAGCATTATCAATAGCAATCCAATTACCAATCTGATGATATGAACAGTGTCTGGGAAGTATTGAAAACCTCGGTTGTCGATCCTGCCCAGCACACTCTCGATATAGTGAAACCTAACCCCAAAAATGATTGGTTTGATGAGGAGTGTCGTCTTGCTGTTGAGCAACGAAATATAGCCTATAATGAAGCGCAGACTCGGTTTACAATCGCAAGGAAAAATAAAGCAGTTCTTGCTAGGAGGACAGCTAAACAAATTTGTAGACTGAAGAAGCGATATTGGTGGAAGGCTAAGGTCTTAAGAGTTCAACAACTCAGCAATGAGCACAATTCGCGTGGTTTCTTTAAAGGAATCACCGAATTGCACCATACCTTAAGATCTCGGTCAACTGCCATTCGGGACCAGGATGGAAACCTCTGCGTTAACGTCGATGCGGTACTCGATACATGGCGTGAACATTTTTCTGATTTACTTAATTTTCCTCATGTATCACACATGTACCAATATGTGAAATCAAAAGAGACAGAGGCACCATTGATTTCACAAAAATAATTGCTCCACAGAATTATCCTGAACCAATGTTACCAATGTTATTTCCAATTAATTTAAATTCGTCAACTCAATTATTGTTTCTCGACCAGGAGACAATCGTTCTTTTATCAAAGTAGAAATATGTGGTACACTATTATAGGTTTACTAGACTCCAGAGCAAATTGTACAGTTTTAGGAAAAGGGGAAACCTTCTGATAACATCTGTAGGACTGAAACTTAAAGAACTCAGTTCAATAATTAAAACTGCAGATGGAGCCAACCATATAGCTCAATACTACTCTGATATTCCATATGTTATGATATTCCATATGTGTTCCTGGGTAAATGCCAAATAATTCCAACGTTGATTGTGCCAACTTTATCTAAGTCTCTTATCCTAGGAATGAATTTTTGGGCACTATTTAAACTCACTCCATCGTTTTATTATAACCCAGCCAACAAAAATACGTTCTGCAACTCGCAAGTGTGTGACATTAGAAAAGTTCATTTAACTATACAGGAGCAAAAAGTTCTAACGGAAACAATAAACCAGTTTTCTTTTACCACGTCTGATAGTTTGAGTAGAATTATACTAACTCAATTATACTAGCTCATGACATATTAGTGGATTTTCCCCACTAAAACAGAGATATTATCCAGTTTCTCCTTATATTCAGGAGAAAATTAATAAGGAACTGGGTAGAATGCTATCACTATATGTCATTGAACCTTCAAATAGTCCGTGGGCAAGCCGTATCGTCGTGGCACCAAAAAACGCGTGAAAATACGATTATGTGTCGACTCAAGGAAATCTATCGATATTCCATCGAATCTAGGATATTTTATCGCCGGGATACTTGTACGATTTAGTGGAACCGAATATCTTTCAACAATTGATTTGTCAGACGCATTTTGACAAATACCATTAAATGAAGAATCTAAAGAAAAAACTTCATTTACTATTCCTGGAAAAGGTTAACTCCAATTTAAAGTCATGCTTTTTGGTTTAATTAATGCACCTCAAACTCAATCTCGTTTGATGAATATGGTGGTTGGAGTTGATATGCAACCAAAGGTGTTTGCTTATTTGGATGATTTTGTTGAGACAACTAAAACATTCGCAGAACCCAGAAATCAAATATTTGGGTTACATTTTAGATCGAAACAGTCTGCGACCGGATCCAGAAAAGGTGGAATGTATTATCAATTATCCAATACCGAGAAATGTTCGAGAGGTTCGCCAATTTATTGGTATGTCTGGATAGTATAGGCATTTCAAAACCGATTTCTCTTCAATTGGTGCTCCAATAAGTGATTTATTACGACATGCTTTTCTAGTATTGAAATTTCGTTTGATTTCTGCACCAATTTTAAGTAATCCAGATTTTACAAAAAAATTTGTAGTTCAATGTGATGCTTCCGACTACGGAGTTGAGGCAATTCTAACACAAGGTGATTAGGTGATTTTTTCTGTGTCCAAAAATTTGACTTCGAGTGAGAGAAAGTTCAGTATCACTGAAAAAGAATGTCTAGCTGTTCTTTATGCTGTAGAAATTTAGGCACTATATAGGAGGCATTAAATTTACAGTCATTACCGATCATTCTGCTCTTTTATGGTTCTTAAAATTTAAGGATCCAATTGGACGATTGGCTTGGTGGACATTGCGACTGCAACACATTGATTTTGATCTCATCCATCGGAAAGGAAAGGACAATGCGGTTGCGGTTCATTATCAAGAGCTTTACCGGAGATTGGTACTCTTAGTATCAAAGAGTGTAGCATAAAAGCTCCTAAAAGGTATCCAAATTTTAAAATTAAAATTCCAAAATTTATATGAAATGTCGCTGTAAAGTTGAATTAGGTATAGTATCATACAAATGGAAATTTCTGGTACCTTTCAATGAAAGGGAATCACTTACACTTTTAAAAAAACCTCATGACGATTCTTTGGCTTGCCATTTTGGATACAAAAAGACACAGAATCGTACACAGAAAGATTTATATTGGCTTAAAATGGAATTTGATATACTCAAGTACGTTAATAATTGTGAAATTTGTAAGGCAATAAAACCTCCAAATTATACAACAATACCCGATACAATCCGCTGATTTTATGGGATTTTTTCGTAGATCGAACAAAGGAAACACTATGCTCTTGGTAGTAACAGATGTGTTTACAAAATATTCAATTTTACATTCGATGAAAGGGGCAAATCAGAAAACTATCAATTTTACATTCGAAATATTCAATTTTACATTCGATGAAAGGGGCAAATCAGAAATCAGAATAATTCTTCCGAGATCTTCCATTTTTATATAGAAATAATAACTTCTCATTGGCTGAAATGAACATAATTGTTCGAATTAACATAATTGTTCCACCTCCAAGCCCATCAAAAGACATCTACGAAACAACATTAACATTGGTGATCAAACAGAAATTCCTACACAGCATTTTTGGCCGAAAAACGAAATTTCCATTACACCGTATATTGAATTCAACAGTGGAAATTCAAAACATCAACACATGTCAATATCATACAAGTTAGTAAATGATTTTACAGTCGATATCGTATCATGTCTCATCGACTCAAATGCGACCCAAATATTAATTATTTATTATTGAAAATCGTTTAAAAAAATGGCGAACTATCGAAGAACCGATGAAGAACGATCATTTTGTGTGGTTAATTATATTTTGTGACAAGAACAATATTCCCTCACGATGCCGAAATCTTATTTTACGGCAGTTGCACAGATGCATCAAACACATTTTTAAAACTTAAATAATCGCCCGTCGAGTCACACTAGCTAAAAATTGATAATAACATCACAATTATTGGCTAATTTCATGTCCTTTTTCGAGAACTTCTATTGGAAGTGGTATGTCGAACTACTTTTCCATGTTTCCAACGTTCACTACTGCTCTAAGTCTAACGTCAACGACTTACATCGAAAAGATGAGTAAATTCTTCACATGATGGTAAACTGGAAACTTGTATAACCGACAACGGGACTCAATTCAAGAGTCAATATTTTAGTAATTTATATCGTGGCCGTGGAGAACAAATATTAGCGTTATCTTACCACAGTATATTGCATGGGTAAGCTGAACGATTTGGTGAAACACTAAAAGAGAACAAAAATGATAAATATGTTGGGAACAAACAAGTAAATTCTAATCTAATTCCATGAACAAATACAAATCCAGCAAACTAAATCACCGCAGCAGAATTGTTTGTAGACCCCTCAATCCACACGGAACTTAAACTAGTTAAATTGAAATTGGAATTAAACACAGTGGACAATGATCTACATCTTTGTATGTAGATAACGAAGACGATCACGATCATCTATAGTAGTGATATTTCCACAATAATTCTAAAACCCAAAGATATAGTTGCACAAATCACATTCACATTTAACATATTTATCCACAGGCCAACAATATTAATTATTAATTATAAAATAACTGTTTTATTATAATAAAAAGTTTATTACTGTCTACGGACGGGTATTATAACCTAACATTTTGTAAACAGTTTTTGACAGCAAAGAAAAACAAAAATAAAAAATATTTTTTATTTTTCTTTGCTGTACACTGTCCAATTTTTTAGTAATAAATATGAACTGTACGGCGATTTTATTATTTTTTTTTATGACGTCACAACTTATTGATGTGTTAATAAATATGGGGTATACACTTTTTAAATTCAAATTCGATGATTGCGGCTTCTATATTTAGGATGCTATGGTATAATTTACGACATAGAGCTTCACACTGTTTTAGCAAAGGTGATATAGTATGAAATAAAAATTTTGTCCAGTTGAATGCTTTAAACTTGTCCAGTTGAATGCTTTAAACAAGTTCAGTTCAAAGCTTTCACCAAAATATATTAAATGCCAAATAAGTCAAACTTGTGGTAACAGTTCGTACGGTTTCCAAGATATGGATCCAAGGTCTACTTTGTTTTACAAAGTAGAAATTGTGAATTTAAAAAAAGGTACTAACTGGAAAATGCACATGATAAAATTTTGGAATAACTTATTTTGTTATCATGTTGGTAGAGAGAGATTGCGGTTTTGACTATTTTTAAAAGAGTGTTTGGTTTTTTTTGGGAAAAACAAGAAGAAGTGGGATTAGAAAATTGGATTTGCTGGGAGTCAGACATGCGAAAAGAAAAAAAAAATGAAGCGAATCGAAAAAAAGGAGAAAAGTTAAACAACGTTGACCAGAGAACGGACTTGTTTTTGGAGAGGGATTTTGGTGAAAATTGATATGACTGATAAAACCAATCAATCAAACAAAATGAAACAAATAAATATTCAATGGAAAATTTTGAGAGATTCATATAAATCTAAATTATTTATCTCGGAATTAGCTGCAATACGACGCTAACACATGGTTTATTTTGGCTTATCTTGATGATTTTCAGGGATCCAGAGAACTTGAGTTAGAATCATCACTTATTACCTATACCACACCAAGGGCATAATTAGCACATTCCAATTAACACAAACCAATTTTTATTAAACGCGTGAACAGATTCAAACACAAAAATGTCAGAGAATTAAGTTTAAGAATAGATAGCCAGAAAGGTTTTTTATTTCTGCTTCCAAACATTTCAAATCTAGATTATTTTGATGATTCTTCAATTTTTTGCGTGAATGTACAAAAAATTGATAAATAGAAAATGTTTGTCTGTTTATGCATTTTGCGGGAAAATAATATATTATTTGTATGAAATGAGAAGTCTATTATAAGTTGTCTCTAGTATGTGTTCGAGACACTATTACGTTTAATTGTAGTAATGTATTCGGATTGTTTTGATCATTATTGGTTATTTCTCTATATTGTTAAATTGTTCTGGATATAGTGATTTCTCGTTTTTCATTTTACCCATTGTTATTTCCCACTCTAAAAGCATTCATGAATATCATTAACGTTCGAGGCGTCACAGAAATAACATTACTGGCTCTCCAAAACTTTTAAGAACATAAATATTTTATAGTTAAAATATTTTATAGTTAAAACCATAAAAATTGTACCTTGTAACAAATCTTTAACATGAAAACGTAAACGATACGTAAAATTTTATAAAGTACATATATTATATAATATATTAAATTTACCCTAATTTAGATCTAACAATTTGAGTTAAAAATCATATTACTATAAAACTTTGGATTACGTTATACAAGTAAATAAAATTCAACACCAAAGCAGATTAACGAGATGTGACATTTTAAAAATTATTTTCTATAAGTTATTATTTCTTTAACGCGTTGAAAGAAAACGACAGTGAAGGGATTTTATTAATTGGGTTGCATCCCACATCATAAATTGTTAAATAAAAAATTAATACTACCAACGATTTGTGATATTTTATAATTTATAGTTATAAAAATTTGGTGGTTTTTAAATAAATTATGTAATAAGCTTTTATCTAAAAGTTTGAATTTAAAACGTTTGTATAATTTGCCATAAATAACATGAGGAAATTTATAACATTAAATATTATTCTTTCTAGCTTGTTTACTGATTTTTAAACTAAGCTAGGATGGATTGATACGATATGATATGATTGAGACTAACAAGCGTTCATTTTAGAAATCCATAGGTATGTTTAGCACATTCCTGGAACATGTACGACAAAATATCAGACGATACATGAGGCTTAGTACATTCCAAAATTTTGCGGACCCAGGCACTGCCTGCGTCTAACCAAAAAAGCTTTATAAAGAATAAGGATGTTGGCTACATAAACAACTAATCGCTTTAAAGTCAATATTTAACTACTTATTAATATTAATTAGGTTAATAATAACGATTTATTGATTTTAGAAAATTGATTTGTTAGTTATTAGTATATGTTAATTCTGATTAGATTATGGTAATGCTACGTTTCATCATAGGTTTTGGTATTCCTTTACAGCTATATCAGCTGGGGTACTTCATGTTACACCTACGGGTCATCTCATCTTTTATTATTTAACGACGTGCCACTATTTCCCAATCCTTCACTATTTAACTAACGCGAGGGTTATATATATTCGCATTGACCCGACAGCATTTCCATACACAACATTATGATCTAATTATCTGTAAATTTGTTTATAAAAAAGTAGTCAAATTAATAAATAGTTTAGAACAGTCATATATGGTATATTTATATAAATTCGAAAAAAAATATTTCAATAAAAGAAGCTATTTTATAGAAATAATAAAACAAGAGTTGCACAAAAGAATATACTATACAATGCATTTTATTGGTAGAATTAAACCAACAAGAATATAAAGTAGTTCGTTAACAAACACAACCAACCATAATCAAAATTATTCCATTAAATTAGATCAATTTCTCATGTAGCAATCAGCAAATGCTAAATCGGATCTTCAATACCCTAGCCCGTTCAAATATTAAATTATACGAATATTGTAAATTGCCTCAAAGTACCTCTCTTTTTTACTATATTGAATTTGTTATTTTTCACGTTGTATGAGATTTCTTGATATATTTGTGTTTTCAATAGCAATGGCGTATATGATACAAACACATTATAATAAAACATACATAGAATATATTAGAAGAGAAAAATAATATGATGCTCGTCTGGAATTTCACAGTTTCAACCGTATATATATTTTTACATAATAATTTACATATTAATCAGTTTTATTATTATTTATTTTATTAAATTTATTTTAACTTAAAAATTAGAAATATAATTAACACGAAAAAATACTCCAAACACCGATTATTTATTCTTTAAACTAAGCTGGATGGATTACGTAAAATTCGAGTTAAAAGATTAAAGTAAAAATACTTATGTACGATTTTGATAATTTACCAGCCCAAAAAAACAATTCATGGTAAGATTCGTTACAATTTTATTCATATGTCTTAAATATGGAATGGCAAACATTCGAAAAAATCATTTTGATGTCATTTAAAAAAAGTGTCATATGTCATTTAGAAAGTGAATTAAAATAAAATTGGAATGTTCTACTGTCTTTAGTTGGATTAACTGTAATAATACCCATTACTCTCATATATAAAACTAATTTAAAAAAAAACATTTTCATATCAGAGAGCTATATAGAGTCATATCAGATGGCTATATGAAGTCAAATCATAGAGCTATATAATATGTTATGAATCTGTCACAGAACATCTGTATATACAATTTAGAGGATCCTACCAATATGCCATAGTTGCATTATAGATCCATGACGCAACGATAAAATTGTTCTAATTGTTTGTATAGGTGATCTACGATAAATTCCCTCAACACATTAGTTTGTAATTCTCCGAATTGACACTAAAGCATAAGAGCCAAACGATAATAACATAATTTTATAGACCCTGACATAACAAATTATAAATGTATACAAACTTTTCTTGAGTGTGAGTCATTCTAAATATACAAGGCAAATGATCTTATATATGAATAATTTATTATTGATTACAATGACGCAAAAGTAATATAAAGCCTGATTTCCATTATCTAAAACATACTGACAAAATAATCAAAGCAGGATAAAATAGTATATTGTATATAATTAGGAGGAAAAGTACTGCATTCCCGGACGATAGTGGAAATTGGTGGACGAGGCGATTTTTTCTCCGATCGAACTTTAAAATGAATATAAACCGAAAATAATTTTTAGTATTTTTCATTAATTGATATTAAGAAATCAAAACAAAGTAAAAAGTAACATAAAATTATTACTTAGTTAGCCACGACATCATAAGACATAAATACATTTAATTTTGTTTTTTTTTCGAAAAAAAGTGTCAAGTTTGTGTACCTATTTGATTTATAAAAAAGTCTGGACGAAATTTAAGTGATATGAACAGTGAAAGCGAATTGTCCTTATCTTGTACCCCGCCGGCTATAGTGGAAGCAGCTACTTCAGCTACATGTGATTTACTGCCGCAAAAATAACAAGTTAAATGTTAGTAATATGTTAAATTAAAATAAATAAATGCGTTTGACCTTATAAGTATACTTTTATTTCTTCTAAACAATTAAAAATACATACGGGAATATATTCCCGGCCTAGGCCAGAAAAAATATTTTCGTACTATTATTACTTTAATCATGAGCTTTTCGTTTCGAAAAAAAACGGAAAGATGTATTTTATCCTAATCGGAGAATTATCGGAGAAAAATATAATTTTTCTTAAAGTGCGAGAGAAAAAAAAACATTTCCAGTATAAAAATTTTATTCAGTACTGAATAAACTTTTATGGTTACTGAACAATTTATTATAGCAGTACTGACAAAATATATCAACAAGAGAAGTATTTTTATTTAGTACTGGAGAAATATTTTATAGGAAAAATTTATATGGATGATTTTTTATGGTCAATTCATTATTTCAACATTTCATTTTATGTCATTCATCTAAATTTATTGGGAAAATAATTGAAATAATGAATAATTATGTAAAGTTTATCTTTTTTAAATGTATTGTTGTAAATTCAAAGTGTTTTTTACTTTTTGTCTATAACAAACAAAACTTTGAAATTTATTGGTTATCTTATAAGCATCTGTCAAAATATATCCACAGTAAAAAAAAAAGGAAAACATGATCTCTAATTGTATTTTTTTCTCGCTTTGGTTTTTTCAGTAAAAAATACTGAAAGTATGTTTTTCATAATGGAAATCCACACTTAATCCTTACTTTTCAATCGGTATTTTCTTATAAAATTTCTGTGACATGAGTATATGACATTTTATAAATGCTACCCACATAATTTTTTTTAATGTACCTATATATTAACAAATGCAAGACGGATTGATAGGAGTTTTATGAATCTCTTATCAATTCGATGTAACGCTAGGATCGCATTTATTTTGTGTACATTTATTCTCTGATAGATTCATTGCATTATTTTATAGTTCCCTGACAAACATTTTAATTCCACACAAGATTTTTTACGGGTAACCATTTCCATGTGTAAGAAGAATGGATAAGTTCCTAATGTAGCTAGTCTTGAGGTAAATAAACGATCGTAACACGTTTTACTTAGTGTCTCCTGTCATATTAAGTAATAGCATAATTGTATAATACCCTGACATTATACTTTATAAATGCCATGCTACCCACGTTTTTTTAAATGTGGATAAATAACTTATGTAAGGAATGGTGGGTTATTAATTTTTTTTTAAAATTAAGCAGGGCGAACTGTTAGACTGTCTTAGCTACTTGTAACTGTCGGAGCTCCAGCACCGTATGCGCGATCCTTCAAGTAAAGGCTAATAGCTGCCTTAAACGTGTGCAGTTTATACTCAAACGGAAACTGAAACCGGATAACGAATTCCACTTCCCAGATATTCGATAAAAGAATGCTTTGCATCTTCAGTTCGAGGTTTAGGCAGCTTCACCGTAAACCTATGTGCACGCATTAAACAATTCTCATGCTACCCGTCCTGGCGTAACAAATGGTGGTATTTTCTCCTTTAATTCTGCAGAACATTTACCATTTATTAGTCTATAGAACACGCAGAGTTCTGCAATCAATCTAATCGTTTTATGAATTCAACCATGACGCAACAATAAGATCGTCTTTAGTTTTTAGACAGGTTCTCTGTTAAATTAATAACTTCTTAATTTTACAAGTCTGTGTCTTGACACCTATTACGAAGTAGTTTTAGCGTTTCCATTGTATTTTTATGGAATTACATTTATTATTATATATTCGTATTTATATATATATATATATATATATATATATATATCTATATATATATATATATATATATATATAATTATATATATATATATATATATATATATATATAAATATATATATATATATATATATATATATATATATATATATATATATATATATATATATATATATATATATATATATATATATATATATATATATATATATATATATATGTATATATATATATATATATATATATATATATATATATATATATATATATATATAATAATAATAAAATTAAAATTTCTCAGGTCTCTTATAAATGATCTTTCAGAATCCCGGTCAGTAGTTTTAAAATGGGTTTCTAATGAATTTTACATTAAGGTCCTACCTTTTCGTACACTAAGGTATACCTTTTACCTTTTAAGATGGTTCAATAGGCACCTTACAATAAAGCAACATGTCTATAATCTTGTTCACGTGGTTCGTACTGTAGTGTAGTGTATTATCTCACCACGTGAACAAAAAAAAACACTACCGTAGTGTATTATGAACTACGGTCAAAATGCTGTAGTGTAGTGTAGTGTAGTTGCAACTACGCACCACGTGAAATAACTTAGCGTAGTGTAGTATACTATCTTTTAACAGTTGTGCTATGTTAAAAAATTTTAATTCAAAATCATTCGGAATTGAGATCGTATATTATTGAAAAATAAAAACAAAATTGATATTGATAGTGACAGTAATTTAAATTTAGGAAACAGAAAAATTTAAAACATTTTTAATATCAACGCCAAACAAAAAAAAACATTGAGAAATGTCAAATATGCTGAGTACAATATTTCAACAACAGGGGCATATTGGTAGAGTTACTACATACACGTCCAGGTGAACGGTCATATAAGTGCTGTAGTCATAACTACGCTACACTACGCTACGAACCACGTGAACAAGATATATATATATATATATATATATATATATACATATATATATATATATATATATATATATATATATATATATATATATATATATATATATATATATATATATATATATATATATATATATATATAACAGGTCTACATACAACAATGGGAAATGTCTAAAAACATTATCGACTTTTTATGATAATGTTGGTTTCTTTGTGGCCATGATTCGTGATCCCAACTTTGATCTCGTCGCATACGATGGGTGACGGTAATCCACGTATTACGACTCTAGATAATATATTTATACATAATATATTAAATATTAAATTATATTATATTAAATATACAGGGTGTCCCCGATTGGGATGCTGATCCGTTACGGGCTGATTTCTTGGTTCATTTCATGAAAAAAATCGTATGGCAGGGGGGGGTCAATTTTTGATATTCTTTGAGATACAGCGCGTTTAAAAAATTTGGTTCGGAAAAAAAGTATAAGCGGATATTAAGCTGTAACTTACAAAATTTTTATCTGACAGCAACTAGCAAAGTCTCATTTGACGGACAACTAAATAGGCTATATTTAAAATTTCATTGGCTATCTCGCATCTGTATCCATTTAAGAGCTATAGCGTTTTAAAGTTAAAAAAATAAAAAAAAAATGATATTTTTTTTCATAAATTTGAGTTTTTCTCAAAAAAATGCCCTAATAAATTTTTTTTTTTTACTTAATTTTAATCCGCTATGATCTCCTCTACAATCCCTCAATACATTATTTGTACCCACGTGTTATAGTTTTTTACTTATGAGACGAAGAATGAAAACACGACACCCTGTATATCATTTGGTTTACTACCTATTATAGTTATTTACAATTAATTATATAAAATTCTATACGTAACGTTTCTAGAAAAATACAATACCACATGGTATTAATATTTACTTATAAACAACTTTGATTTCACTTATAAAAAAAGTAATATATGTTAAAAAATATGTTGGGTTTTGATATTTTTGGTTACTTCTAAAATTTATTTGGGGCAAAATATGTTCAACCCGAAAACACAATTTATAAACAAAACAAATTAAATTTTGGCATGGTACAAAATTTGTCCTTTTATAACCATGCTTGATACATTATCATTTTTGTCCTGCCATCAATCTATTTGTGAAAATTAAATCTTTGATCGGTTAAAATTAATTCTTTGATAACGATTATTTGATCGTTAAAATTAATTCGTGTCGCCGATGATAGCTTAATGGTTAGGAAGATTTCTCGTCCCGCCGCAGTCTCGAGTTCGATTCTCGCCGTTGTCAAAAATTAACATGCCACCGGATGACATAAAATGCAGTTGTGTGTAAAACATTCCCTGGGTGCATCAATCGATAAATAGTTCATAAGGTCTCAATTGAGACGCAGTAAGGACCGGTTACGGCCTCTAAGCCATAGATTATTTAATTCTTTTAATTTAGAAAATAAATAAAATGACTTTTAAATGTCTATAAAATTAACCCAGATTTAATTCCATAAAAATACAATGGCAAAACTAAAACTATATCGTAATAGGTTCAATTAAATTATCATCCTAGGATTTAAATATCATAGCTTGATTAATGTGGATAGCATTTTAAAAAGTGTGGAAACAGACTTGTAAAATTAAGAAGTTATTAATTTAACAGAGAACCTGTCTAAAAACTAAAGACGATCTTATTGTTGCGTCATGGTTGAATTCATAAAACGATTAGATTGATTGCAGAACTCTGCGTGTTCTATAGACTAATAAATGGTAAATGTTCTGCAGAATTAAAGGAGAAAATACCACCATTTGTTACGCCAGGACGGGTAGCATGAGAATTGTTTAATGCGTGCACATAGGTTTACGGTGAAGCTGCCTAAACCTCGAACTGAAGATGCAAAGCATTCTTTTATCGAATATCTAGGAAGTGGAATTCGTTATCCGGTTTCAGTTTCCGTTTTACTTGAAGGATTGCGCGTTGGGTGCTGGAGCTCTGAGAGTTACAAGTAGCTAAGACAGTCTAACAGTCCCCCCTGCTTAATTTAAAAAAAAAATTAATAACCCACCATTCCTTACATAAGTTATTTATCCACATTTAAAAAAACGTGGGAAGCATGGCATTTATAAAGTATAATGTCAGGGTATTATACAATTATGCTATTACTTAATATGACAGAAGACACTAAGTAAAACGTGTTACGATCGTTTATTTACATCAAGACTAGCTCCATTAGAATCTTATCCATTTTTCTTACATATGGAAATGGTTACCCGTAAAAAATCTTGTGTGGTATTAATAATATATATAAGTTAAGACACCGTTATCTGCTGATACCGCATTCCAATGCAACACAATACATCTTGCACGTTGCAAGTAAAATCGTGTGAACAACCGTTGCAATAAACTGATGAGCAAGCATTTCCTTTATCGCATAACGCATTTTAATATTCAGTTAGAATAGAATCTATATTTGAGAAGTCAGTTGTAATCCAAATGTAGTTTAATTAAGTATGATTTATTTTATGTGTTGTTAAAGTTTTATGTAATAAAAGTATCTTCAAATAAAAGTGTATTAAGAATAAAGTAATAAGAAATTAATAAATAAAAAGAAAACAAAAATCATAATTTGATTTTTTTTATAATATTAAACAACAATAAAATTAACTGGCGCCGAAACAGGGACCCTTGCGATTGATGGTCCAAAGCTGTGGTAGTGGAAAAAAAGTTAACTTGTATAACCAAACAGTAACCCGCGAATTAACAAATTCGGTAATTAATTGTAACCACCCAATTAATAAGGCAACCATAGTGAAAAAGAGAATTAACCAAAAAAATTTACATTAACGTAAATCGAAGTGACCCGATAAAAGTGTTAGTGTGAATATTCTCGCGATTTCTGAAGTTAAACCAACTCACAAAAATCGAAATAAAGTAATATCAGTGTTGGGAAAAGAAGCCCCATAGTAAACTCAACCAAGAGGAAAAACGGAGCTGATTACAACGAACATCAAGGACAACCAGGCCGGATATTCATAAGTAATTCAGCAGCGGCCCAACCAATTACGCATCCAAGAGGAACTAAGATATTTTGCAAGGGACGGATTACAACTCCAAATGTTAACCATACATTTGTTCATCATAATGTAAGTCACATTCTAAATACATAAAGTAAATAAAAAAAAAATATAAGAAAAAATCAAGATTTTGTTCAATCAAGAATTAAAATTAACGTAAATCAAAACAAAATAACAAGATAAATTTAAAGTCTAAAAAAAAAAAAAAATAAAGTAAAAATCAAAATTTTGATTAATTAAGAATTAAAATTAACGTAAATCTAAACAAAATAAATTTAAAGTAAAGAAAAGTAAGAATTCAAGCTCAAACATAGTTGAAAAGTTAAGTGAAGAAAATAATTTTAAGTCATTTCATAGTATTACTATTTAAATAATTAAATTCAATTCTAACAAATAAGTTAGAAAACTTAAAAGTGGTTACCGGTAATCTATACCGCAGAACGTAGTAAGAATAATTCGAAATAAATAGTGCGCGCGTTAAATCGTTAAATAAAAAATCCATTTACAAACATACAACAAACATAAACAAAAATGAACAACGACCCAAAACCATCGACTTCTAACGACCACTTACGTTCAGACCCACAACAATCAGGAACAAGCTCATACGATTCTAGAAATCCATTTAACTTAGACCAACTTTCTAATGCCATTTCGAAAATTGTCATGGATCAGAATCGCATAATGTTACACCAGTTCCAAAATCCTTGTATAGACAATAAAAATGAAAAGGACCAAATTATCGAAGACAAATACTTAAAAACCTCACAGACTTAGACAAAATCCCCGATGTAGTAAAATGTATTAGGGAATTCGCCGGTCAACCAGGAGAATTTAGTTCCTGGAAGAAAAGCGTCGACAGAGTATTGACAATATACGAAAACCTAAAAGGAACCCCTAAGTATTACGGTATATTAAACGTGATCAGAAATAAAATCGTAGGTCAGGCAGACATAGTATTAGAATCTTATAACACCCCACTAAACTGGCAAAAAATTGCGAGATGCCTTACGTTGCACTACGCCGATAAACGTGACCTGGGTACCTTGGAGTACCAAATGACAACTCTCATCCAAGGAAATCAAACAGTGCAGGAATTCTATCAAGGTGTTTATCAACACTTGTCGCTTATCCTGAATAAGCTTTCTTGTATGGAAATGGGACAAGAATCCATAAACAACATGACAGAATGCTATCGAGACAAAGCACTGGACACGTTTATTAGAGGGCTAAAAGGAGACTTACCAAGACTCCTTAGCATAAGGGAGCCCACTGATCTCCCTCAAGCTTTATACTTGTGCCTAAAGTTGCAAAACGTCGACTTTAGAACCCAAAACGCTCATAGCAACCACCAAAACATCCAACGGAGACCACAGACTCTTCCATCTCTTCAACCTAAATTCATACACCAGAATCCCAATCAAATACGAAACTTACCTCAACGGTTCTACCCCCAACTATTGCACAACCCTCAAAGCTATTTTGATAGAAGTCCATGGTATCCTTCTAATAAAATACAACTAAGATTCTCGAATCCACACTTCCAAAGACAAATCCCACAACCTAATAGACACCAACCAGAATATCTAAATTATCCACCTCGATACCCTCCTAAGCCAGAGTCAAAACCAATTCCCATGGAAATAGATAGCAGCGCCTATTCTAGACTAGTCAACTTCATGAATCACCCACACAATAAGCTAGGTGCTACGAAAAGACCCTTTCAGAATCAGTCACAACAGGTCCAGCAGCCAAACAAGCTTCAAAGGATTTACCACCAAGAACACTCGAGAGAATACCCAGATATGCAATACTACCAAGATCAGTTAACAGAATACGATGCTCAACAAGACCAAACTCTAGTAGACTATACTAACGCACAAAACATACCCGAATTTCTAGACGAAACAGAGCTTCCAGACGAATCCGTCGAGCAACAAGAAACCGAACAATTGGACGACATCAATTTTTTAGATTAAAAAGCTCTTCGCTTCCCTATCTAGATTATGTAGCGAAGAGCGGCAAAAGTTTAAAGTTTCTAATAGACACGGGATCAAATAAAAACTATATCCAACCTCAATACATCCGAAATCCAATCTCGAGCGAGAAACCCTTTTTAGCCAATTCAGTAGCAGGTAGTATTAAGATTACTCACCATGCTTTAGTTGACATTTTCGGTCCCACCAAAAAATTAAAATTCTTCATCCTACCCACTCTCAAATCATTTGATGGTATCATTGGGAATGATAGTTTAAAGGAACTCGGCGCAACAATTCATACAGACAAAGAGTACATGACTATTTACCCGAACATTCAAATCCCACTAAAACAATACCTATCTGATTCCGTCAACAACATAAATCTTAGAGTGTCCCACCTAAATTCCGACCAAAAACTGCGATTAGATAAAATAATAAACGGGTGCCCTAACCTATTCTCAGACCCCGAGGAAAGTTTAACGTTTACTACTACCGTAAAGGGAGAAATTCGCACCACCACTGAAGACCCAGTTTATTCACGACCCTACCCATATCCTATTTGTTTAAAAGACGAGGTAGAAAACCAAATTTCACAACTTCTAGAGGATGGCGTAATTCGACCATCTAAATCGCCTTACAATTCCTCAGTTTGGGTTGTCCCAAAAAAGGAAGATGCATCGGGCAAAAAGAAATACCGGATGGTCATTGATTACCGTAAGTTAAACGAGGTAACCATTTCAGACAAATATCCGATACCCGAGATCAATGACATCCTTGCAAATCTCGGGGAATGGGAAAATAAACTTTTCACCATAATAGACCTAAAAAGCGGGTTCCATCAGATTCCATTAAGGGAATCCGATATCGAAAAGACAGCGTTTTCTGTGAACCACGGAAAATACGAGTTCACTCGCCTTCCATTCGGTTTAAAAAACGCCCCGTCTATATTTCAACGGGCTCTAGATGACATCTTGAGAGACCACATCGGAAAACGGTGCTATGTCTATATAGATGACATAGTCATCTTTGGTAGAAACGAAGAACACTTCCGTAACATGAAACTCATCTTCAAGGTCCTGGAAGAAGCTAACATGAAGATACAGCTGGATAAGTGTGAATTCCTAAAAGAAGAAGTAGAGTTTTTAGGATTCGTTATATCTAAAGATGGAATTACGACAAACCGCAAGAAAGTCCAGGCCATAGCCAACTTCCCTACACCAAAGACTGTCCGGGAACTGCGTTCCTTCTTGGGAATGGCCGGATTTTATCGCCGCTTTATTCGCAGCTACGCCAATCTCGCGAAACCCCTGACTTCGCTTCTTCGAGGGGAAGACGGACATGTGTCCAAAACTCTTGCCAAAACCAAACAGATAAGTTTTGGTAAAACCGAGATACTCGCTTTCAACAAGATAAAAAACTCGCTCGTTTCGAACGAAGTTTTATTAGCTTTTCCCAACTTTAAAAAGGATTTCGAATTAACAACAGATGCCTCAAACTTTGCACTCGGTGCAGTTTTGTCCCAAGAAGGACGACCAATCACCTTTTTATCCCGTACATTGGACAAAACAGAAGAAAACTACGCGGCTAATGAAAAAGAGATGCTCGCGATAATCTGGGCTCTCACAGCCCTCAAGAATTTCCTATACGGATCGAGAAAGGTGAAAATATTTACAGATCACCAACCGCTCACGTATGCCCTAAGCAATAAGAACAATAACTCCAAAATGAAACGCTGGAAAGCTATACTTGAAGAATACAACTACGAACTCAAGTACAAGCCTGGCAGAACAAACGTTGTAGCTGATGCGCTATCAAGGGTATCTACCTCATCGGAAACAAACCTAATGTCTACAACTCAACATAGCGATGATAGTTCAGCGCACAACTTGATTCCCACGGTGGAAACACCGGTAAACGTTTTTCGAAATCAAATAATTCTGAATACGGGCAATGAAAACTCTTACCAAATTCAAAATCCTTTCCCAAACTACCTACGACATATTATAGTTATACCTCAATTTACAAAAACGGACATCGTACAGATTTTTAAAAGATACCTTAATCCAAACACCATAAACGGATTAAAAACAACTGAAGACGTAATGAGTAAAGTACAAGAAATTTATCCATTACATTTCCGAAACTACCGTATACGATTTACTCATAATATGGTACGAGACATATCAAACGAAGACGAGCAAGATGATCTAATACTAACGCTACATCGACGCGCCCATCGCAATCCGGAAGAAAACAGACAACAGATACTTGAAAACAATTATTTTCCAAGGATGAGTAGTAAGATAAAGGTACTGGTCAAACGATGTACCACTTGTAAAGAAAATAAGTACGACAGACACCCCAATACTCAGATAATTAACGAGACACCCCTCCCAAGTTATCCAGGTCAAAAAATCTGGTCTTAACAACCATAGATAAATTTTCCAAACTAGCCGTCTGCAAACCTTTAAAATCGAGAGCGATTGAAGACATTAAAGAGCCTCTCCTAGATATCGTATATTTCCATGGTGTCCCTGCAGCCGTTGTAATCGACAACGAACCATCTCTCAGCTCAAACACTATAACCTCTTTGTTAGAAGATGCTTTGAAAATTAAAGTCTACAAAGTTCCCCCATACAAAAGTGAAGTGAATGGACAAGTTGAAAGATTCCATTCAACTCTATCTGAGATAATGAGATGTTTAAAAGCAGATAGGGTGGAACGAACATTCGAGCAGTTGCTCCAAAGATCCGTTTATGAATATAACCACACTATTCATTCTACCACCAGGAAGAAACCGGTGGACATACATACGGCAGGATTCCAAACGTGAGTCCAGAAGAATTTGAACAAGCTCGCCTTGACAATATACAGAAAATTAAGGATAAGCAAGCACAAGATATACAATTTCACAATAAAAGGCGAAAACCCATTAGAAACTACCAAGTCGGTCAAACCGTCTACATAAAACAAAACGTCAGATTAGGTTCCAAATTAAATACTAGATATAAACCTGAGGTTGTTAGCGAAAATCGAAATACAACCATTTTGACAGAATCTGGAAAGGTAGTTCATAAAAGCAACATAAAATCATAGGGCCATTTTTATTACAGATACGCCATAAGTAATGTACTAGGTGAGATTCAAATTTTGGATTATACGAACTCACAGATTATCTCTATTAGTACTGGCAACGCAAAGATTCAAGAAGGAAATTTCAAGCTAATCCATGTAATTGAATTAGAGAAACATCAAAACTTTATAGACCGCATGCATTCAATATTGAACGAACAGATTTCAACGGAACATCCCTTACATCCGTACCTGACATACAAACTAACAGAATTACAGACACTACTTGACAGTCTTAAAACACACAGAATTAAACGATCCTTAAATTTTATTGGTACTACATGGAAATGGATCGCCGGAAACCCAGATCACGAAGACTATGAAATAATTAGAAATAAATTAAATAACGTTCTAGAGAATAACAATAAACAAGTAATAATAAATCAATTATATAATGATAGAATCAATAATATTACTCATATGGCGAATATAATTACTAATGCAATACAAAAAGAAAATAAGTTAAATGATCAGTTAGCAATAAATATTCAATACAAATTAAAATTAATCAAAGAAGAAATAATAAACATTAAATACGCAATTCATTGGGCCAAGGCAGGCGTAATAAATTATATAATTTTATCAAATTCAGAAATCAAATTAGCTGTTAAAACTATTGAAAAAGAAAACTTACCATTTAACACTCCAGAAGAAGCACTGGATTTTGCAAATATTAAAATAATTAGCAATAAGTTATGTTTTCTTTACATTGTTTATATTCCACTAACAACTCTAGAACTTTATGAGAAATTAACAATTAAACCGGTTAAAAGAAATAACAAAATTACCGAAATTAAATATGACAATATAATAAGATGTCATGATAGTATTTATGGGATTGTTACGGAATGTAAAACAATCAACTCGTTATCAATTTGTAATAAAAATAATCTTGTAGACATAAGTAATACTTCCTGCTTACCCAACTTGCTCAAAAGTCGTATATCTAAATGCAACACAACCAACAATCAACATATACCTGCAATGAACGAAGTATCAGACGGGTTACTTCTACTCAACCAATTCGACGGTGACTTCAATATAGGCAACGAAACACAAAAACTCAATGGAACATATTTAATCAAATTCAGCAATGCCACTGTATCAATCAATAACCAGACATTCGTTTCGAAGGAAAAACTATCCATCAAAGTACTGCCTGCTATCCTGCAACCAACACCACAGGAAGATGAATTTAAAGAAATACTGTCGTTACAAATGATGAAAGAGGTCCATATTAATAACACAAGACACTTCGACCTTCTGAAAAACGAATACAGCATCCAACAAGTTACAAGTTTGAGCCTATTCCTAGTAATCTTCGGTATAAGTACAGCCGTCATAATTGTGAAATGCAAAACGAGTAATAAAATAAGAATCATCAACGCTACTAATGCCGGAGAGCCGTCCATTTTAACATCTCGAGATTCAGCCGAGCAGACAGTAGCTGAGGGATGCTACCAACCAAAAGTGGAAGCACAAAACACTGCACCCCATTGCGAAATATCAAAAATAATTCCAAGTCCAAGGAGGAAGTTCTATGAAACACCATTCTGCTGAAAGGTCGAACGAGGGCGTTCGAATTTAAAAGGGGAAGAGTTAAGACACCGTTATCTGCTGATACCGCATTCCAATGCAACACAATACATCTTGCACGTTGCAAGTAAAATCGTGTGAACAACCGTTGCAATAAACTGATGAGCAAGCATTTCCTTTATCGCATAACGCATTTTAATATTAAGTTAGAATAGAATCTATATTTGAGAAGTCAGTTGTAATCCAAATGTAGTTTAATTAAGTATGATTTATTTTATGTGTTGTTAAAGTTTTATGTAATAAAAGTATCTTCAAATAAAAGTGTATTAAGAATAAAGTAATAAGAAATTAATAAATAAAAAAATAAATAAAAAGAAAACAAAAATCATAACTTGATTTTTTTATAATATTAAACAACAATAAAATTAACTTATATATATATATATATATATATATATATATATATATATATATATATATATATATATATATATATATATATATATATATAAATATATATATATATATATATATATATATATATATATATATATATAAAATATAAATATATGAATGTGGAATTAAAATATATATATATATATATATATATATATATATATATATACATATATACAGGATGTCCCCGATTGGGATGCTGATCCGTTACGGGCTGATTCCTTGGTTCATTTCATGAAAAAAATCGTATGGCCGGGGGGGGTCAATTTTTGATATTCTTTGAGATACAGCGCGCTTAAAAAATTTGGTTCGGAAAAAAAGTATAAGCGGATATTAAGCTGTAACTTACAAAATGTTTATCGGACAGCAACTAACAAAGTCTCATTTGACGGACAACTAAATAGGCTATATTTAAGATCTCATTGGCTATCTCGCATCTGTATCCATTTAAGAGCTATGGCGTTTTAAAGTTAAAAAAATAAAAAAAAATGATATTTTTGTTTGTAAATTTGAGTTTTTCTCAAAAAAATGCCCTAATAAATTTTTTATTTTTTACTTAATTTTAATCCGCTATGATCTCCTCTACAATCCCTCAATACATTATTTGTACCCACGTGTTATAGTTTTTTACTTATGAGACGAAGAATGAAAACACGACACACAAATATTTTCTGTTAAAAGATAATGGTAGTGTAAAAATTGAAACAATTTTACTAACGAAAAAAAATTGTAAAACGCCATAGCTCTTAAATGGATACAGATTAAAACGCCATAGCTCTTAAATGGATACAGATGCGAGATAGCCAATGAGATCTTAAATATAGCCTATTTAGTTGTCCGTCAAATGAGATTTTGTTAGTTGCTGTCCGATAAAAATTTTGTAAGTTACAGCTTAATATCCGCTTGTACTTTTTTTCCGAACCAAATTTTTTAAACGCGCTGTATCTCAAAGAATATCAAAAATTGACCCCCCCCTGCCATACGATTTTTTTCATGAAATGAACCAAGGAATCAGCCCGTAACGGATCAGCATCCCAATCGGGGACACCCTGTATATATATATATATATATATATAAATATATATATATATATATATATATATATATATATATATATATATATATACATATATATATACATATATATATATATATATATATATATATATATATTTATATATATATATATATATATATATATATATATATATATATATATATATATATATATATATAAATATTTATATATATATATATATATATATATATATATATATATATATATATATATATATATATATAAATATATATATATATATATATATATATATATATATATATATATATATATATATATATATATATATATATATATATATATATATATATATATATATGGGTGTTGTGTTGATCTTCACACCGAGTGGACGTGTTTTTTTCCTCTCGGTGTTATTAAATAAAATAAATTCGTTTGTTGTGTGTGCGTGGTTTTAAATCGGGTCACAGATGAGTATCGCTATTATATTATATTTTATTATTATTGTAATTACATTATAAATTATATTATATTGTGTTGTGTTGTATTTAATTATATTTTGTACGATACTATTACATCTCCATACGCTATTACGCATTGACATCTCACAGGCAATGCTTTATACAAGTATTGATATTATTGTGTTATATTTGTTTCTCCGTTTCTACTTGTTTCTCCGTTATATGTTTAATATTGTAATTTGTAATATATAACGATTTGTCTTTTTGTCTTATGTACATCAATTTTCAAATCACACGCACACCACAGTATTCCATTGAAAGCGATCGCATGCTTTGTATGTTTCGTCTTCTTTCGTTTGCCTAGCACATCGCTCTTCGCGATGATACTACTGTATGTTTTGAAAGATACATAAACCAATATATTTTGGTTTATGTATCTTTCAAAACATACAGTAGTAGGGATTTTGTATATTTAAATTTTAACACGATCACTGCCATTGTGCGATCGTTGTGTAGGAAAATGTTAATATATTCAATGTAATTGGCGAATTACATTTTATTTTTATAAATTTTTGGATTGTGTTTGTGTTGTATATACATCATTATTTGATTGTTGAAAACGCAAATTTACACACGACTGTCTCATTTAAATGCCTAGGTATTCATATTATGTATATAACAGAATTTTCGTTTCGTCCATCAAAATTCTGTTTCCTATGTTTATTAGAGAATTTTTTTTTTTTTTTGTTTATTTTTATTTTAGATATTTTATGCAGTTGTTATATATACATATATACAGGTGATCCTTGACTTACGTCGTAGATTATCATATACATATATACAGGCGATCTTTGACTTACGTCGTGGATGCGTTCCTGAAAAGTTCAACGTTACTTGAAACGACGTAAGTCGAAAAAGTATTCAAATGTGTAATGAGGGAATATGTTGGTTCTGTGCGGGGTACAATGTATTTAAATTCTAAATGTAATTTAAATACATTGTACTTTTTACGTTGCCGGCATGTTTTTCATTGTATATTTGAATACTTTAATGTAATGTAATCTTATCAGATGATGAAATACTTTCATCATTTATCCTGCTAGGTTAATAAATTTTCTACGTCAGACGGATCAGCATCTATGAAGCCAGTTTTTTTTGGCCATGTTGATGATTTGAGTTTGTACTTCAGCTACATCTTCAATAGAACTGGTGGACTGATTCGACCAAGGCTTTTTCCACGATCCAGACTTGGTGGTGTCGCTGACTTCATCCCAAGATTTGCTAATGTTGAAAACATGTCATTTCGTGTAGAGACTGGCAGTAACCCAAGCCTTTCTATAACTTCCTCAAACAACAAGTAAACTTGTTTTTGTGATACCCTTTAAAGCTCTCAGGTTCTCCGAATGGTAAATTAGCAAAGGATTTAACTTGATGTCGCCGACGACATTACCACCAAGCAGAAGCGTCAAACGGTCTTTAGCTGCTTTAAAGCCGGAAGCCTGTTTTTCTGCTGTGGTCAAATATGTTCGCGAGGGCGTTATTTTCAAGTAATAAGAAGCTGTTTCGACGTTAAATAGTTGATGGCTTAAATGGCCATCTGCAACGATGCTTTTAATTGTTTGCAGAATGAAGTTTGGTGCAGCTGTGTCTGCGCTAGCAGACTCACCTGAAGTTTTAATATTTAGGAATTCGTTCCGATTTTTAAAATTTTGGAACCAACTCCGACTATATTGGAAAGTATTTGTTTCTTCGTTATTTAGTTGACAAGAGGCCCGCAAATACTCTTAGCTTTGGTTTGGATGATCGACGTACTAAATGTAATATTTTTTGGATTGAGCCTTTTATCCAATCTATCAACAATAATTCCATTGTCTCGATTCTAAAATTAGCAAAAATTTTCGTACTTTTTGAGGTTCCCGCTTTAGCATGATTTAGATTCTTTAGCGAATCTTTTTTTGCGTAAAAATTGTTCTTTCAGTTGTTGGTGGAATATTTAAATTTCTGGAAATTTGTTTTCTCTATTCCAATTCGAAAGGGTGCGTGTGTGTGACACATAGTTAATAAAGAAGGTGTACACATCCTCAGGGATTTTGTAGGACAGGAGTGTTTAGATTTGGTGCAGAACACGGGTATGTATCTTCCATTATCGGAGTTACATTTTGGGATTGCGGTTGAGGGTTGTTTTAGTCTGGAAGATTGTGATGGGTCGGGCGGGTATTTGAATCTAGTGGCGAAGATTTGGAACTATTTAAATATTTGGATGTCGGCGGGATCGTAGCTGTTTTGCAGTGGTGGTTTGGAGGCATTCAGTTTTGCAGAGTGGTGGGAGGTTTTGATGTTTTGGTTGGATTTTTGAAGGATGTCGGAAGCGGTTTTTGTAGGTATGCTGGTGATTTGTTCTTTGACTCATGATACTGCTATGCGGTTCGCGGCGGGGGGGGGGGCGTTTTCGAAGCTGGATTCGATTGAGACGGGCATGAGCGTTAATCTAGTTGCGGTGGCGGTTGGGAGCCTCTGTTGGCATGTGGAATTTTGGACGCGAGTGGGATTTGTTGGGGCCTGGAGGATTCGCCGGAATGTGGGGTGTTTGGATGAATTTCGGTTTGTTGAAAGTCAGTTGAGATATGTCTGTACTTTCTATTTTTATTTTTTTAAGGTTGGTGTTCCGTTGTTGAGGGTGCTCTGAAAGAGTTTGTATTTTGGATGCTTACGATTGGGTTCTCGTGTTAGAGTTTATTTGCTACTAATAGATGTATGTTTGGTTGAATGTTGAGTTTGGATCGTGTTTGGTTTGCTTGAATAGGGTTCGCTTCGAGGGGTGTTGATTTCCTTCACTTTTGGGGTGCTTCTGCTCCATTGCATTATGTGGCGTCCCTGCCTGCTTTATTGCCTGTGTGTCGTGCATACGTGCCTGTGGGTTATCCATGCGTAATTTCAATTTATTAAGTTTCGTATTTGGATTTAAGGGTGCTTTTTGAAGACAATATCAATTGTTCTTTTTTGATTTATGAACGGTGAAGGTCGGAGCGGATCTACTACATTTGTAGTAAAGTGACATCCCTGATCACGACCATAATACGGGCATTGCATTACAATTACATTGTATTGCAGAAATATAAAAATAATAATAATAATTTATGGAAAAGGTTTGGTTTTAATTACTTATATAAGTGTAAATATGATTATAGTTGGAGAGGGTTTACAAGGAAAGTTTATTTTATTTTTAATAAAATGTTGCATAATTTTGGAATGTAATACGTTTTAAGAGAATAATTTGTATTTTCTGATAAACATATTCCAATCCAATATCAGCGTAATGGTTGACGGGTACTTAATCTAGCAAACCATATTAATTTAATTTATGGTTACAGATTCAGGAACCGTAAGTTAATTAATTAAGAGTTTTGAATTTTATTTTAACTTTGATAGGTGTACGGACTGGATGTTAAATAAATAATAAAATTAATAATAATTAAGTTACAGATTCCTATCTAGTAAATTTATTTTTAGACATTTATTAAATGATTTAATTTTAATACGTTATAGCTTAGTTGCAGGTAATATCTAACTTACTCAATTATTTATTTGTATAATAATTTACCCTATACACGAATGTATGTATATGAAATGCTGTCGGGTCATAAAATAAATAAATATTACCCCTCGCGTTAGATGGTGGTGGATCTGTAAATATAGGGACGCAAATTTATATGCAGCTTATGATGAGAAGACCCCAGGATAATTAACCTAAATACTCCAGTTTTAACTGCTGAGGTAACACCAATATATATGATGGAATTGGAAATGTCCTTCCTATCCAAATAAAAATAAGAACCAATGATAATGTGAAAATGATATAGATTTTACTAACAAATTATATTATTGTAATAATTACGTAACAGGAAAATGGTTCTGCTGAAGATTGTCGCCCTATAGTCTATTTTGACTCTCTGATGAGCATGTTACAGTATTTTGGTAACATTATCGTAATGGATGGCTTAAACTATCAAACTAAATTAATTAAATTGTTTCAGATACCTGAGCGATTAGTTAAAAAAAATTTCTTTCAGAGCTCTGTACTTATGTTCTAATTAGGTTTGTTGTGCGGATGGGAGTTCAAATAAATAATAAAACTAATTAATTAAGTTACAGATTTCTGAGCGAACTAATAAATTTATTTTAGAATTTTAATTTTAATTTAGTTTTAATTTTATTCAAAATACAGAAGAGCGGATAGGCGTTGCGGACTGGAGAATGCTGATTGGCGATTGCAGACTAGCAGATTAAAATTGTGATTGTCCTGTGATAATAGTAGTTTAGTACCGACTGTCATGGTGTCTGTAACCGGGTCGCTCTTTCCTAACTAACATACCTTCCAATCCTTACCTATCGTTTTATGTAAACGGCTGTAGGAATAGGCCCGGCGTTATCCGGGAATCTTGCCTAGCGCTTGGTCCTACAGTCCTATCAATCAATCAATCAATCAATATATATATATATATATATATATATATATATATATATATATATATATATATATATATATACATATATATAAATAAATATGTATA
Organism: Tipula lateralis; assembly: GCA_963932295.1. NCBI lineage: Eukaryota > Metazoa > Arthropoda > Insecta > Diptera > Tipulidae > Tipula > Tipula lateralis. The sequence continues at coordinate 76,348,431 of OZ010736.1, read as the reverse complement.
TATATAATCATGGTAAAAACCAGCTGAGCGAATCCCAGACCGGTCGATCTGTTTGTTATCAACTATTTTAAAAATGTTTTAGAAGTTGTTATCGAAACGAATTAAACCAATGATATTTCACTTCCAGTTTGGATTCGGAAATAAACATTCGACAATTGATCAATTTCATCACGTGTTAGCGAAGATAGAACAAGCATTTCAAGGCAAGAAATATATCTACAAGGAGAGAACAGGCATTTGAAGGTAAGAAATATATATGCCGTATTTTAAGATGTACAGGCTCTCGATAGAGTGTGACATGAGGGTTGTTATCTACAAGATAAGTGAAATATTGCCACAAAATTACTTTCCATTGTTCGATTCGTATTCCAAAACGAACATTTACAGTATCTGATTAAGAAACACTCTAACTTTTACCCAGTCATAGCAAAGGTGCCCAGAGAAGCGTATTAGGGCCCATTCTATATCTACTTTACACTTCCTATATACCGACAACGGAAACAAGCTTCATCGAAATTTTTGTTGATAATACAATAGTATTGGCATCAAGCGAATCACAGAATCAAGCAGTTGAATACTTACAACAAGCCAATAGACCAGGAATTGGAAAATAATGCTTAACGAGCTAAAATCAGTTTATGTAACATACTCGTTGCGGCACCAAAATAGCAACCTTAATACATTTCTGAACGGGTTACAAATTCTTCAAGCTGTTAAATTTCTTACATTGCAATGGAGCCAAACAGCAGAACAAATTAAAATAAAATAATGCGAAATGTACTGGCTAATGCGGAGACATTCTAGATTTAGTCTGTTCTGTAAAGGGCTGATCTACGAATCGATAATTTGGACTAGAGCTGCGTTAAACAATCAAATCGTTTTAGTATTCAGCTCTATCAAAACAAATTTCTATACGTGCAATAACCATAATAATGCTTACCACAACGTAACATACGATAAAGTACACAACGACCTTAATATTAATTGAATTGAACAACTGGTTCGGAATATGGCATGTTTAGTGCACCTTATTGAGGAATATGACGATACTTGCGTTTCATTTTCCCCAGACTTTTGTATTTTATGATTAGGGATATTTTTTATTTTTGGGGTATGACCGGTTCGCAGCATTGCATTGAATATAAATGTTAGTAGTTTTAAGCATTAATCAGGTAATTCTCTAATTTAACCAGTTGATTATGTTTTTGACCTTTTCCACTATATATAAATATATGTAATATTTGATTTATTAGAATCACGTATATTAATATTTTGTTTAGGTAAAAAGAAATAATTAGGTGCTTTATCTTGTGAAAATGCTTCTTTTATATGAGCAAAAATAGCTTTTTAGGATTTTTTTAGCTTTTCCCTAGTCGCTTCTCGCCCAATATCAATCAATCGCTTGGCAGTCGTAACTTTAAATTTGATTTATTTGGTCTTTTTAAATTTTTAGTTGCATTCCACAAGAGTAATCTCCTCGATTGGCGAAAGCTTACTCAAATATTTTCACCTAGTTTGATTCTTCGCTCAATGCGATTTTTAAAATATTAATGTAACGATTAAATTTTAATAAGGAAGATTTATACTGTAGCAATTGTCGCTGAATTTTATCCGTTTTTGAATAAGTTCCAGAATGTCATGCGGGAGTTAAATTACATTCTCAAAAACATGATGAAGTATACCGATGACACATCGGTACTCAATATTACGATCGGTGAATGGGTTAACCGAAAGATCGTTGCAATTGGTTGCTTCAACTTTCGTGCGTGCTCTGCTGTTTGCAATCAGGTCGGGAATTTTCAAATATTGTACGCTTTTAATACCAAATCCTTTCAATCATGTGCACGCTACGCTGGATAATGTTTGTTACCTACAAAATAACTGTCAATGCGCAGTATTAAATTGCTAATTGGTTATCATAATGAAATTTGAAGTTTACTAACATATAATTACAGATTATGGGTTATGAAATTATAATGCTCCAAGTTAATGGTGGTGCTGTTTGTCGGACATTATGAATGATTTTTTTTCGTAATTTCCCCAAATAATTCAATAATAATAAATAATTCAATTATAGAATTTCATAATACTAATAAATTGTATTATGTTATTGTTTCATTTTATTTTATCTCACGTTCTTATTATCTCATTAATAAAAATAAATACGATTAAGTCATGAAAAGTTGTAAATTAAAATTGAATAGTTTTCAGTTTCATAAATAACAAAATTATAAAAAATTAAATTTATATGTTAACGTTATACACTTATTCAAACAATTTAATTTTCTTGCAAAAGGTAGAGCAAAGTAATAACGTATCCTGTTTATATAAAATCGATTTTAGGATTTAAATTGTGACCTGAAGAAAAAATTATAAAATATTACAGATTAAAATATCTAGTTCAATAAATCGTGTTTTCTTATTCTGTTATCAATTTTTTCTTGTTTTAGACCAGACTTTTGATTTTAAATTTTATTAATGGGGGTTTACAATAAGAGGTTCAGAAATCGAACCTAAAAACATAATATTGATGTGTTCATAAATTGTACTAATTTATTTGTAATACATATTTCCAAATTTCATGGACGAGTAAAAATGTATTTCTATAACGAAAAATTTAATAATCAGAAATCAAAATAAAAAAAATTAGAGTGACAGAAACGTATTTGTTTTTTTAAGTACATAACACACAAATCCAATTATAAGTTATATGTTTTAACTCCAGTTAATTATGTTTTGCAATTTATCAAATCTTACGTATAGTCACAGACTAAAAACTATCTTAATTAAAATTTCAAGACTAAGTTTGGACTATTTTCACTTAGCCATAGTTCTGCCTAGTAATAAAAATATATAATAACTTTTAGTAAGATCAACAAAATGTGTGATCTTTAGGATCATAACATTGATCTTTCGATCGTTAAAGTGATCTTAGTATTCTTTACTATTTACTATTTTCATCAATAATGAACTATAGAATTTTATTTCTCCCTCAAGCATATGGTTACCACTATCGAAATGCATTGCTCTCTAAAACCGAAGATCAGAGATTAGTTCTGCTCATATATTTTGAAACCAATGGAAGCTGAAAACGGTTCCAATGGTTAGTTCAATCACTTAGATGTACATGAAAGCTTTTAATTGAAATACTGCAATAAGATATTATCTTGAGGTACTCAAATAAAAAGTATCGATGACAGGTCATCTCATTTTAAAATATTCAATTACAAACTACCACATAGCATAAACTCTAAAGTTTACATGTAAATCATAAGATGTTCACAGCACTTTCAAGAATTGTTCTTAACAAAAAAGATCAATGACTGATCGGTTTTCACCGAATCATCCGTGGTAGTCATCTATTATTTCTTAGTCGATTCTTGCGAAAATATTGTTATTTGTTTGGTATAGACAGAGAAGAGCTATAAAGTGAAGTTGACTTTCAAACGATCATCTATCAATACATCATTTGGCTTATAGAATAAGATTGAAAAGTGAGTTCCCTAAGGTTTATATATTGTGCATTCCGATAAAGTACAAGCCCAGAAGACATCTAAGAAGAAATGAGTTCTTGCAAGTTGATTTTCATAGAACCAACTATGGTTCTAATGAACCGATTAACATGATAAGCAAAAGCTTCAATCAGATTACCAGTTCGTTTTTCTTCTATAGCAAGGGGATCCAGGTTGCAATGACATATTTTAAAATGTAATTTTTCAAAAAAGCATATTTCAAAACGACATTTTTCAAAACGGCATAAACTTCAAAACGGTATAAGGTTCAAAATGACATTTTTTAAAACGGCATAAGGTGCAAAATGGCATATGGTTCAAAATGACATGTTTAAAATTATATTTTTCAAAACTGCATAAAGTACAAAACGGCAAAGGTTCAAAATGACATTTTTCAAAAAAATAAGCTATATTTAAAATTTTGTTCTAAAGTTTTTAAAAATTATTATATGTGAGCCATAATAAATTAAATAATGAAGGAAAACCAACATAATACAATAAAAATAGCAACTACATTCATAAAAAACATTTTGATGCATGGTTGCCAATAATTACGAATAGTTGCTTTCTAATCGACCAACCGATAGTATCCGCTAGTAGTTCGTTACGTGTGTTTCCTTAATAATCCATAGTAAATTTAGCAAAGACACGCAACGAACTACTATCGGTTCACTAGCGGGTACTAGCGGTTGGTCGATTGGAAAGCAGCTAATATGACAAAAACTATTAAAGAGATAAAAATATTACGTATTTTATTACGTCTTGGTTATTTTCATATACCTGTATAATAATAATATACAACAAGAAATTCAAAACTTCTGCTTTCTACATCCTCGTAATATGTCCGAGACTTGTTTAAACATTTAAGTGAAGGAGTATAATATATCTTTCAATATATTATAATACATATTATAAAGAATAAAATTGTACCCAATCAAAAGTCAAATTTAAGATATTTAGTGAAGAAATACTTTCTTCTTTCATATAAATAAGCTATAATCAATTCTATAAATTTAATGTGTATAAAATATGTATAATACCATAGTCTATTTCATTTACTTCAAACTCATTTTTGAATTTCAACCCTAACTTAAGAACGTTTATAATATGATCATAATCGATAAGGAAAGAATCCAACTTCTTTTCTTTTGTTCATACTAATATTTTATACGAAACATCGATCTAACAGTTCATTTTTATTGAACATCTTAACTTTCATTGTCATCGATTAAGAAATAATACAAAAAGTTTCGTCCAACATTTTTTATTTCATTTTCTACCTTATCCTGTTTGACAGATGCCCTTTTGAACCTTATGCCGTTTTATACTTTATGCAGTTTTGAAAAACGCCGTTTTTAAAAATGTCATTTTGAACCTTATGCCGTTTTGTACCTTATGCCGTTTTGAAAAATGCCGTTTTAAAAAATGTCATTTGAACCTTATGCCGCTCTGTATCTTATGCAGTTTTGAAAAATGCCATTTTGAATCTTATGCCGTTTTA
>OZ010736.1:76273418-76338418 GCA_963932295.1 Tipula lateralis | reverse complement strand
ACACGGGTAAGAGACAGCTTTGAGGGGCAAAAGTGGACTCCCACAACGAAATGCTCCATAACCTCCATTTCTAGATTGGCAAAAGGTTGTGATAGCTTGATGGTGCGAGGCGAAGTAGGGAGACGATCCAGGATGATAACATTGGATACCGGCGGAACGAGAACGATTGTGCGATCGGATTTAATAATGAATAGTGTTCGATCAATGGAAAGGTTCACGTTACAGACGGTGACAATGTGGCTATTTAAGGAAACAAGGTGACCATACGAATCGGTAGCAATAGTTTTCGACCTGAAGTTCTGGTTGCAGATGATATGGTTGAGGGTTATTACGTGTTGGTAACGTCGAGAACCAAGAGTCATCTTGGTTTGTCGTTCAGGATTATCGCCACACTGGGAGAAGTGTATGTAGGCCAGTAGGAAGAAGTAAAGTGTCGACAAAGTGTATCGACTCAACGTGGGACCTACACGAATGCTGAAGCAGGAGGGAATAAAGGAGAAACTTGTGAATGCCCAAGATAAGAATCAGGATTCGACGAAAATGGAGAAGTTGGGAGGAACGGAGTATCGACCATCACGGAGGATATTGGAAGGATATCGTATAGCAGCGGGTGGTGTCTACCTTCGAATTTTTAGATACCCTGGAAAAGAAAAGTGAACAATTCGAATGCAGAAGAATGGCTGCAGAATGGAAGCAGTGAGAAGTCCGACATTATGTTATCAGGAAGTTTTTATTGGAGCTGCGTGAGCCAAGCAGACGGAAAAAGGCCGGATATGGAGTAAACAGACAAGAAGAGTTTTTTCCAAAAGGAAACAAGAAATGTCAACCAAAGTGGAGTCAGGATAGGAAAAATCCTGGAAAACAAAGTAGAGGGGACACAGGTGCTTGTTCGGGACACAGGTTTGATCAGAGGGTAGTGTTACGAAGCACAATGACACCTGTAATAATTAAAACAAAGGCAAAATTATTGCAGAAATTGAATGATTACCCCGTAACCAAATATTTACAAACATGAATAACATAAAAATAAATAACGAATTAGGCCGAGCGAACAAAATACGACGCGAAATGTAGAAATGCAGACGGTAATGGAATATTCTACAAGGATTTACGTCGTATATATAGTTGTAGATATTTGAGTTACGAAACAGTTCACCTTTGAATTTTGAAGGTGTTATTAAATAAGCTAGTGATAATTATGTATTTATTATATATTTATATATTTATTTATGTATATAATTCGCGGTTTAAATGTATTTATTAAGATATTTATTCATACACTTTTACGTTTGTTAAATTAATTTAATTTTATTTTCCACCACCCACGCGTACGATCAGAAAGAGAATGAATGTAATGGCCGAATATAAAATATGCTCGTCACTCATCCAAGAGGAGGAACACGCCCGCCACGATCGAGAAATACTAACACAAAAATAAGATAATGCAGTTGTTAAAATATAAGTGCATTCTACTTTGAATAGATGTCGACGCGAGAAAATATCTATTCAAAAGTAGTAACAACTGACTGAACTAAATTTGCTATCGAAACGAGAATATTGTACAGGAATATAGATGGTGTACTTGTCACTGTGAATATAATATTTACCTCGATTATACGATAGACCGTGACGTAATACAATTCGGCATTAATGAAAAGTTGCATTAATAAATTGAGAGCGGTTTAAAATAATATTCAGTAAATATGTTGAACCGCTACAGGACTCCCTTCGCAGATAGAGCCCATCGAAATGTTATACAGAAAATCGAACTTTTTTATGTCGTGTCGTGACTGCTATCTGATCAGCAGAATTTAAAATGCCGTACGTTGGGTTCAATCTGTCAATCGTAATAGATTGATGTTTGCCTTTAATTGAATTGCCTTTAATTGAAACAATAAATCGCTTGCGTAAACGCTGTATAACTTTATAAGGTCCATCGTAAGGAGTTTGCAACCCTGTTCTAATTTTATCAATCCTTACAAAGACATAATCGCAATTTTCGAGCTATTTGGGAATAAAAATATCTGTTTGTTTCGCCTGTCTTGTTGAAGTGGGTATGAGATTCTGCATGGTGGTGCGGATTTGATTGACAACTGTGTCGGTTGGTGGCAAAGACGGAAGAAGATTTTCGACGAAGAACTAACCGAGTAATTTAATTGTTTGGTTATAGACCATCTCCGCAAGTGAGCACTTCAGATCTTGTTTAACGAATACCAAGTAAAACAAGTGGTAATTCGAAACTCCAATGGATTGTATTGCCTCTGACCGTTTTTTTTTTCGTTTTGTTTTGATTGGGTGCAGGCCGGACTTGTACACATTCCTAGCTCCTTGTAACTGTCAGAGCTCCTGCACCCAACGCGCGATCCTTCAAGTAAAGGTTAATAGCTGCCTTAAACATGTGCATTTTATACTTTAACGGAAATTGAAAACCAGCCAACGAATTCCACTTCTTAGATGTTCGATAAATAAATTCGCGCTTTGCATCTTTAGTTCGAGGTTTCGGCAGCTTCACCGTAAACCTATGCGCGTTAACCGTTCCTCGTGTTACCCGTCCTGGCGTAACATATGGTGGTAAGCTTAAGAGAAGCTTTAAGTTGGCGGTGAAATCGTTCAACCATGCCATTAGCTTGAGGATGATAAGCTGTTGTCCGTATCCGATGTGAGCCAAGGAGTTTCGTTACCTCAGTAAAAAGTTTGGACTCAAACTGCTTTCCTTGATCCGTAGTTATGTCTAGTGGAACGCCAAAACGTGATACATAATTTTGGACAAATGTGTTAGCTATCGTAGTTGCAGACATATCGGTCATGCAATAAGCTTCGGGCCAGCAAGTAAATCTATCGACACAGGTACATATATAAGTATATCCATTAAATAATGGAAGAGGTCCAACAATGTTAAAAGGGATATGTTCGAATCGACATTTAGTATGCATCTGGACTTTAGATTTTTGGCAGGATAAACAAGTTAATACTAGGCCAAAAGTAGCGAGCAGTAATCAATTAACGAGTAGCACGTGGCACGGATACCAGGATGTGAAATGCCATGTAAAGTATTAAAAATTGTTTTACGTAATGGTCCTGCGATATATGCTCGATTGTTACCAGATTGGAACAAGAAACACATTCGGAACCAGAAAGAAAATTCTAAAGTTCTAGGTCTGCAGTGTACGGAAAAAAAACCTCCGCAACCGTGTCATCTACTGTGCGGGAAAAAGCATCCGCTACTACATTGTCTTTACCGTGCACATGCTGAATGTCCGTGGTAAATTGACTAATATAATCCAAATGACGTGCATGTGTTTGACTACGTTCAGTTTTAGACTGAATTGCTCTTGTTAATGGCTTATGGTCGGTATAGATAGTAAAATCCCGACCCTCGACAAAGTATCTAAAATGTTTAATCGATAGATAAATTGTGAGTAATTCCCGATCGAATGTGGAGTATTTACATTCAGCATTCGTTAATTTCTTAGAGAAAAATCCCAATGGTTCCCAATTATTATTATTAAACTGTTGAAAGGACGGTGCCAACTGCCGTGATAGATGCATCAGTAGTCACGCTGAATTTAGCGTCGTTCAGCAGATGAACTAATAAAGTTATATTAGCCAATTCACTTTTAAGCGAAATGAATGCGTTCTGACATTCTTCGGGCCAAGAAAAATTCTTTGGCGTCTTGGACTTCTTCAATAGAGCTGCCAAGTGCGAGTAAATTGGGGCAAGCAATTCAGCTAACTTTGGAATAAATCGGTGGTAATAATTAACCATCCTGATAAACTGCTGAATGCGCCTTATTTTAGTGGGTGCTGGGAATTCCTTAATGGCATTATTTCGTTCTGGCGAAGGCAGAATACCATTAGGAGTAATCTTGTGGGTGAAAAAATCAAGAGTTGTAACTTCAAAAACACATTTTGTGCTATTGATTCGAACATCAAACTCTGCTAATCGTTTAAATAGCGTTTCCAAATGGAGTTTGTGTTGCTCCTAGTTAAGTGAAGCTACAATAATATCGTCAATATAGACGAATACGAAGTCTAAATCTCGTACGACTTCGTTAATAAAACGCCGAAACGTTTGTGCGGGATTTCGAAGTCCGAAAGGCATTCGAGTAAATTCGAAATTACCAAAAGCTATGGTTTTTATTGCCGTCTTTTGAACATCTTCAGGAGCTATGGGAATAAGGTTTTAAGCTCTAACTAAATCGATTTTAGAGAAAATATTATTTCCATGTAAATTCATGGAAAAATTTTGAATGTGGGGTATCGGATAACGGTCTGGAAAAGTAAACGTATTCAATCTACGATAATCACCACATGGTCTCCAATCGTTATCTTTTTCTTGACCATATGTAACGGACAAGAAACTGGTGATGCCGATGGCCGGCAAATGCCTAAATCTACCATATGCTGAAACTCTAATTTTGCAGCTTTATGGCGTATCGGATCTAGTCTTCGTGGTCTTGATACTGATAAATGCCCTTCAGTAACAATATGATGTACCACGGAATGACAAACTGGTATATTATAATTTGGCTCCGCTGTTAGTGAAGGAAATTTTTTCAAAAGCGTGCCGTAGCCATTGTCGATTGCGTAAAAAATCGGTGTGGGAGTATTAACACGCACCGTAGTGGCCTGTATTGACAGCTGAGTCGCTGGATCAATAAGCCGTTTCGCTTAAGGTCGACTAAAAGGCCAAATTTGCTTAAAAAGTCAGCGCCAATAATCGGACGATTCACTGCTGCCAAAACAAATGCATGAGTGAAATTATGTCTAAGTCCGATATTCACCTGGAGCAATTTAGTTCAGCAGGTGTTAATTTTTGTAACGTTGGCGGCTGCTAATACTAGATCATGTGATTTTAAATTCAACAATATCGACGTGGAAAAACGTCGGACAGAGAGCACCGAAAAGTCAGCCCCATGTCAACAAAAAAAGTCAGGTGGTTTATTACGTCATTTATAAAGAGGCTGCTGTTATTTGAGGTCGAGAGTGCGTCCGACTCGACCAGGGTATCTACAAGTTTTTTGGATCACTACCTGCTTGTAGCTTAAATTCACAAGGTTTAATACACCTGTGAGCTCGCTCTTTGTGGATGAAATGATACCAACAAAGATGTTTTGGATTATTTAAACATGAATAATGTCCTTGATTGTTTGAGCGAGTACGAGATCGTGAACGTGATCGAGAGCGTGAACGAGATCGGGATATTGGCCGTGCAAATTGTCTGCCGCGTTGGCCTGGCGCATCTAAATTTAATTGCCTGACAATTTGTTCAATTCGTGTCAATCGAGACGCGAACGAGTTAGATGACGATGTCGATGGTTGCTCGTCCTGAATTAGCCTTGCTCTTTGTGACTCTCGTACTCGTGAGAATGGTCTTGATGCCGAAGTACTATATGGTTTCTCAACGGCGTGTACATTGGGTTGCTGCAACCTGATGCTCGATAAGGAAACCGAGTTGGGTTGGGCAGTCAACGCAATCCTGATTAATTCGTGTATGTTTTGGGTCTCAAGTGAACGAACGACCAGGACACCGAAATTATTCCCTGTCAGACTCTCGATATGTCTTAGGGCTTCGGACGGTTTACGATCGCCAAAATCCTGTCCCTGAGCATTGCCTCTAGCTACCTTTCGTCCGATGGCGTGAGACGGTTTAACAACATGTTTTTAAGATGCTCGTAATGGTTTTCCTTGGGTGGATTTTTATGACCTGCAGATATTTCTGTCTGGACCTCGTCGTCTTCTGCAGATCAAAGGTTATCTCCGCCAATGCGATCCAACCTTTGATGTCGTCCATCTATAATGGATGAAGTGGCAGTGTCCTTGCCGATGCTATTTCTCCTGTTTTCGACTCCTGCTCTCCCATGTCTACGTCCTTGTTATTTGTATTCATTTTGTACACTACACTAATTTTATACCCGATTGATGTAAAATAATAAAAAAAAATATCTATGTGAAAATGTAAAAGGAATGGTTCCCTTGTCGTTAGAAGAACGTAAGATTCGGAGATGACAAATATCTTTTCTCAACAAATCCAAAGGGGCCGAGATGTTCCCCCTTGTTTAACTCCCGGTAAAACGAGATACCCCCAAAACCGGAGGCTATCAAATTCTCGACCCCTGCTGTTTTGGGAGCTCATTGAAATTTATTAACGATGTAAATGTAATCAAGAATTCGAGGTGGAATGTTAAACTCAAAAAGAAATGAATACTACAAATGGAGTTAGATACAAATGGCGATAGAGTAAAGTTGTGCTGTGAATCGATGAATATGGTGAATTTAATTAATCAAAAAGTATTTTTGGTTTTGAATCTCGTTTCAAATATAATTTGTGTTTTCAATCATCAAAAAATTAAAGTGCCATTTTGATTTTGATTTTTTCTGTATACACTTAATATATAATGTTGTTGCAACAGTGGAGCTAAAACCTAAATTTAAATACCCAATAAGGATCAAGATATACCAATAAAAAATTTAACATTCCGGCCAAAACCCATTTTCATTAACTAATAAAACTTTTGCTAATTAATAAAATAAGAATTTTTTCTTAACGTAGTTACTGTGCAAACATAAAAAAATTAAAGTGTTAGTAATATGTTGTGTACATTAATCAGCTTTGCTGTTATTGCTCTAAGTTACTGTTTAAAATGGGGATGCCTGATTTGCGGTCAAAGAAAAAAGAAACATCCAGTGTATCTAGTGAAACTAATACAGAAGATATATCCAATGCTAATATAATGGCTGCCATTATTTCCATGTGCCAAACAAAGGATGGACGAACAATATAAAAACCTACATGAAACTGTAATTTCTATCACAAATGACAACAAAGCAATAAAAACTGAAATATCACAACTGAATTCCCAAGCTCGTAATACTAACAAAGAAGTCAATCTTCTTAAATACGAATTAAGGAATACGAAAAGAAATCATTAATGATGTCATAGTTTCCGGAGTACCACCAAATGATATATCATCAGAATAAATCATAAGTTCTCTTGATAACATTTTTCATTTTGGAGTAAACAATATTGAATTTTATTCTCAACAGTCTTCGAAACTAAACGGGAAAACCAATACAACTAATATGATAATTCGGTTCATAAATTCGAATAGTAAATCCATTTTGATGTCGAAAAACAAAAAACACGGTCCGTTATATTAGAAAAATATTGTTGACAAACAACAACAAAGTACATCTCCACTTGATGACAACCGTACTTCAAATAATATTAGATACAATTTAAACCAACAAATCTATTTAAACGACAAGATGACACAATATAACCTTGATTTGGTATATCCAATTAAAAGATTTAAAGAAAAAAAAATTGATTGCTTACGGATATTTAAACATATGTATTTATTAAATTTCAAAAAACAAACAAACCAACGTTGATTAGATCAATAAATCATCTGATAAAAGGCAGACAACAGCCGATTGTATTATCAACAACTGAAACTGGTACATAAATGTATCTATGTATTTTGTGTGGGAATATTTATTATAATTTTCTTCGTCATCGGATCAGCTGTTTCGTTTTATTATTTTTTATTTTTATTTCTGTATTAATCTAAATATTTCCAAGTTTTAATTCATATTTAATATATTACTCTCTTTGGTTTCTCTACTTTAGCTTTACTAAATATATAATGAATATAATTTCAAATATTAATAAGGAAGTCAAACACTTCTTACACGTAAATGATTGGAAAGCAAATACTTTGAAATGTGCACGTTTAAGTATTTTTTATTTAAATATCAATCGTATACACAACAAACTAGATGAACTAGATCTTTTAATAAGTAACGTTTTAAAAATAAACCCAAGTGGAAACTTTCTTAAAACCAACTGAAGTAAAATACTATAATTTAGATTCATATAATGCGTTTCACGTATGCAGGAGTAATAGAACAGGTGGAGGAGAAAGTATACCAAAGCACACCTCCAATTTGAATTAGGTTCTAGCGAATATATATATAAAATCGATTTCATAGCAGTAAAGTCCAAACGAGCTAGTTTCAATTTATTAGGAATATATAGACCTCCCCATACAAATGAAAAATAGTTTATTGAGTTTATTAATGGTAAGCTGGAATATTATAAAAATTACATGCTTTTAGGTGATTTTAACTTAAACATTTTGGAGCAAACTTCAATTACTATAAAAAATTATTTGAATTATTTACAAAAGAATAACTATCTAATTTTAAATAAGATTAGTAACCAGTCTTACACTCGTCGTTCTAATACCATAAACACAATTTTGGATCACATATTATGTCCAATTAGTATCTGCTGTAGGGTAAATATTCTCTACCAAGACACTGATTTAAGTGATCATCGACTTCTCTTACTTAAATGCGGAACCAAAATATATTCATTCAACAAAACCAAATTGGTTACAGCTATTGATTATGCTGCTCTAGAGAACTACATTATTAATAATAATTTAATTAGTAATCCGTTTGAAACTTTTCACTCTTTAATTTGTAACGCAATAGACAAACATGAACAGATATTTCAACTTAAATCCCACAGAAACGTTTTTGATAAACCGTGGTTTTCAGACAAAGTTAAACACTTAATAAAACAGAGAAATCGATTTAAAAAAAATATTCAACAAATGATACTTTTAAAAAAATACACAAAAGTTATAAAAAACGTGTTAAACAGGAGATTATTATCAATAAAACGTCTTATTATTTAAATAAGTTCGAAACTCTCATCAATGCCCGAAACAGTTCTGGAAATTTGTAAACGAAGTATTAACAAAGCGATACAATCTAGATATACCAAACGATATACATCTTATAATCAATGATAAATTATAGACTGATCCATTAACTTTAGCCACCGAATTTAATAACTATTTTAATAACATTGCTAACATCATATCAAACAATTTATCAAATTTATCAAACGTTCAAAATTATATTATTTGGGGTTGTAAATTGAACAAGTTTTTAGATACCACAAAAGAAGAAGTTCAACAAATAATATCAAACCTTAACACAATATGTGCGAAAGGTTATGACAAAATACCAGCAAAAGTACTAAAAAGGAACGTAGATTTGTTTGCTGAACAACTCTGTCAAACTATTAACACCACATTTAAAGATGGGATGTTCCCTGATAAACTAAAAGTTAGTCGAATAACTCCAATATTTGAGTCAGGTTCCAAGTTGTATAAAATAAACTATAGGCCCATATCCGTACTTCCTATAATGTCGAAAGTATATGAACGAGTAATGCTGCAACGATTATCTGTGTATTTATCTAATAATAATAATATTATCCATAAAAATCAATTTGGTTTTTTAAAAAATAGTAGCACGCTGTCCGCTGTTCTTAATCTAACTGAAAACATTCACAGTTATTTAGAAAACAATATGAACACTAGTTGTCTATTTATCGATGTGCAGAAGGCATTCGATTGTGTTAACTATAACATATTACTTAAAAATATGGAAAATTACGGAATAGAAGGAGATGCACTTAAATTATGTAATTAAGAATTACCTACATAATCGTTATCAATATGTTCAAGCTAACAATTGTAAATCAAGTTGCCTCAAAATAAAAAACGGGGTTCCGCAACGGTCGATTCTTGGCCCAATACCCTTCATTCTGTATATAAATGATATATTTAATCTTCCATTACGAGGTGTAATCCAGCTCTTTGCTGATGATGCCGCATAATACTATGGCAAAAAATATTTAATAGAATTGCAATTAGATATGGAACATGATCTAGTTGTTTTGAATAATTGGTTGAATTGTAATAAACTTAAACTGAACTCAAGTAAAACAACATTCATGATTTTTCAATCAAATAACCAACAATGTATACCTTTAATGAGTTGAGGCTAAATAATGACATTATTAAAAGAACGGAGCATACCTGTTATCTTGGACTAAATATAGATTTTCGTTTAAAATGTCCAAAACACATAGATAACATTAAGTCTAAATTATCACCCATAATTGGAGTGTGTAAAAGAGTTGGAAAATATTTAAAAAACGATATAAGACACAAGATCGACAATGCTTACATTTTATCGCATATTCTGTATCTAGCTCCGATTTGGGGTGCAGCTTGTTCCATTCGTTTAACTGAATTACAAACGATCCAAAATAAAGCACTAAAAATTTATATTCATTTAAAAAAAATTACCCAACAAAATGTCTCTACAGCTCCACAATTCTTCCAGTAAAAAAGTTAATCGAATACAAATTCCAGAAAACCATTTATAAAATTGAAAATAAATCATTAAGATGTAACTATGTCTTAAGTTCAAATTACGAAACGACGCAGAGAAATACTAGGTATGCAGCACATTATCGGCCACCGAAATATAAATTAAAAATCACGAGCGATAGTATTTTTTATGCTGGTTTTGAGTTGTACAATAACTTACCGACTTCAGTAAAAAAATATAAAATTAAAGATTTTAAAAGTTTTATTCGAGATAGTTTGTATAAGGAATACTTAGATGAATATAATAATAGTCATGTAAGAAGTGTTTCCAGTTAATTTTAAATTTATAGTTTTAAATACTTATGTAAAATTCTTATCTTTCATCTTCACTTTTTTTCATTATTGAAACTCCATTGTAAAAAGTAAAATTATTCAATTAACATACAAATTATATAAAACTTTGAGCAAATCAAACACAAGAATTAATTTATAATATTAATTAAATGTATTTTTTCCAAATTGTAAAGTTTTAATATTTGTGGAAAATAATTAAAAAAAAAATAATAATAATGATAATAATACGACAGTAGAAGCAATATTAAAAGATGGCGGTGGCATGAATTTTTGAGCGAGCAATTGGGTTAATAGAAATGGTTGGGTGTAAGCACGTGGTGGAAAATTTACATATGTATATAGTTTTGAAATCAAATCTCTTTATTCTAACTTTACGTTAGATGATCTTTAATTTTTAATTTACAAGCCAGCAAAGGTTAAGAAAAACAAAACTATACATAAAAAACTTTCTATGCTGCCACGTGCTTCTCATCGGTTGATTTCGCTGATAAATCCCTCGTTGTACAAAGGCTATTGACACACGTGTTCTCGATTAGGTTGATTTCACTGATAATTCTTCGTTGCACGGGCTATTGACACACGTGTTCTCGTTAACCTAACGGCGTCGGATCCCTCGTGTTTCGCCCTAAACAAGGCCGTCGGGGTGACCACTATAACACTTTTAGGCTTTAATAATATATTATTTTATTATTTTGTGTTATTTTAATTTTTTTTACACGTAAATGTTTATATATTTATTTATTTATATAATATAACATTTATTTATTTATATAAATCACGGTTTTAATTTATTTATTAAGATATTTATTCATACACTTTTATGTTTGTTAAATTAATTTTATTTTATTTTCCACCACCCACGCGTACGACCAGAATGAGAATGAATGTAATGGCCGAATATAAAATATGCTCGTCAGTCGTCACTTAACCAAGAGGACACGCACGCTACGATCGAGAAGTACTTACACGAAAATAAGATAATGCAGTTGTTAAAATATAAGTGAATTCTACTTTGAATAGATGTCGCCACGATTAAATATCTATTCAACAAACCATGAAATTATTGAGGACCTGCAAAACAAAGGTCTAAAAATAATCGATGCAGTTAACATTATCGGAAAAAAAGACGAGAAAACAGAGATGGAAATGCTGAAATCACGAGAAGAGGTCTCCCACTTCTCATGCCAGCTTTCGACAACCAAGAACAAATAGAAAATATTTATAGTATTAAGGTTATCCTCATCCTCAGGGTTAAGATAGAAACACCGATAAAAGTCACTCGACTAATACCTCAATGAAAAAACTGCCAAGATTATATCCATACGCAAAAGTACTGTCACCGTGAAGCAAGGTGTGTGAAATGTGCAAGAACACATGCAGGGAACAAAAGAAATTAATAGAACATTACGTACTGTAACCTGGAATGCAAATGATCGAAATAAGGTATTTAAAGAGGAATTGAAGAAGCAACAAGTGAAATATAAATTAAAAAAATTAAGAGCTATAAATTAAAAAAACAAGAGATAAATAAAATGAACAGTGACAATAAATAAAAAAAGGGAAACGAAAAAAATTGGTGAATCACGTTGTTAGGAGGTTCTTGAAAGAGGAATACTACGCGAGAAGGATGAGAGTCGTGTCACGAGCCACGTGGATCAAAGCGTTGTCGAGAAGCGGAACGCGAGCAATCGCAGTGCTTGTGCGGCATTCATAGTATAAGGAACACACGTGGTAAAACGAGGTTGGAAACTGTACGAGGAGATAGCAGGTTAGTGCTATTTTCATCCTTTTTTCTAGTTCCTAAGTGTAACAACCCCATATATTAACAGCACAACCCCCCAATTGTTACACCCAGCCCAAAGGCCTCTAGTCAACCGAACAGAGCTAGCCACATTCGTGCGCGCAGGCTGCTGCCCAACAATAAATCAATTGACCGCAAAGTTGGGAGGTGGAAGAAAAGCAAGGGGAGAGGACGGCCCAAACCAAAGTTTCGTCGGTGTTTAATTATAAGGTTTAATTAAATTAGAAATAATGTGTCAACATACAATTCAACTCTTTTATTTGCGAACGCGCACGTCACATTTGGCGCCCAACGTGAGCAAGGAATCGATCAGCAGAAGGTGGCGGAAAGGTCTGAACCAGAGTTCAATAAATGTGTAGATCAATTACAACGGCTTCAAGATGAGTTAAGGATTCCCCTGTGGTTGGGGGGAATGCATCGAATGGTTGGATTGTTTGGCTTCACCCAAATCCGTTAAACTTTTTATTTTATTTTTGCTTTATAATTTTTACTCATTATTTACGTTCAATTTATTATTTCGCCCGCATTAATTTTGTAGTTTTGCTTTAATTATTTCAATTTTTATTTGTTTATCTTGTAAAGATACAATTGATAGCCTTACCATCCATTTTTACCAATGTCCGTGAACTCGTGACTAATAAAAATTACGCAGACCCAACAAATTAGTGCTAACGGAAATAAAAGTATCTCATAACATCTACGAGAACAAATTCTACTTCAAGCGCTACCAGTTCGAAGAAGCATTCGAGCTGCAACGTGGAGTGTGCATATTCATTAAAGACCACATACCGTATACGCTCGACATCAAAAGTACGAAATTTCCTCAAACACCGCTCAAACTATATATACCTTCCTAATAAAATCCTTTTTTTAATTAGTTTATATAGATTCCCCAATCAGAAACTATGAATTTCTTCGAGGTTTTGTCAGACAAATGTGATGACATCCGCAATCAACATCCCTACTGCGAATTAATTATGGTTGGAGGCTTAAATTCCAGCCATAAAGAATGGTTGAATCACCAAAATACGAACCATGCTGGGCGTCGGACGGAGTGGCTTGCTGTTTCGCATGACCTTATGCAGATTGTTAGTGATTCCACATTTGAATATCAAAATTCTACAAGCAGTCATATTCTGGATCTTTGTCTTACAACAATTCCGCATTCCAAAGAAGCGTTTGTCGAGGCTGGAATTGGAAATTCTGACCATAACCTGATAACAGTAAAAATATCTGTCGCAACACCACCAGAATTTAGACAGCAGCCAAGGTGTCTATGGCATTTTAACGAGGCTGACAATGATGGGTTACTGTCATTTTTCAACATTTCCTGTGGGAGAGCCATTGTTTTTATAACAATCAAATAGACGACGCCGTTTTCAATTTCACCGAAACCGTTCTACATGGAATGAATAAATATATCCCATCATTCTTTTCCAACCCCAATCCTAATTTTAAAATCTTTTCAAAAGAAGCCGCCAAAGCAGCCAGACAAAATAAATCTGCTCACAAGAAATATAAGCGCAACGAAATTTCGTTTGGAGAATATAAGGCCACACGTAACATCTGTAAAAAAATCTGTGCTAAGGAAGCGAAAAGAGCTGACAACAAGAAAGCCGCTAAGGCTTTCGAGTTGAAAATCTCCGATCGCAACTTTTACCAGATGGTCGCATCGATTGCCAATATTTCTAAAACATCTATTTCAGCATTGAAATGTGCAGATGGTGCTTTGGTGGTAGATCCATATTTGCAGGCCGACTTACTGGCAAGCGTCTTGACTTCGAACTCGACCTTAGTTGTCCCGGATAGAATTACACCTCCATCAATTCCGTATTGTGGTTCCAAAATGAATCCTGTCAACATCTCGTAGGAAATTGTCTTCAGGAACCTGAAGGCAATGGACATAAATAAGGGCACTGGACCTGACGGAATTCCTGTTTCAATATTGATGGAGTTTGCCAGTGACTTGACTCCAATATTAACTAAAAATTGTCTCCTTTCTTATAAGCAAGGTAAATACCCGAACGCCTGGAAGAGGGCGATGGTGCAACCGGTCGTTAAACATGGTTGTGATAAAACTGACCCTTCAAACTACCGGCCAATATCAATTGTGTCAGCCGTTGCTAAAGTTTTGAGAAATGCATTAACCAACAACTGGTGCATTATCTTGAGATTAATAAAATAATTTCAGATAAACAATATGGCTTCCGCGAAAGCCGCTCCACAACCGTTCTTTTGACGTATGTTACACACAAATGGAATCTCACCCTTGAGCAACACGGAGAAGCCTTTGCAATCGCTTTGGATATATCCCAAGGCTTTTGACTAGGTTTGGCGTGAGAATCTCGTTTGTAAACTTGTGGCTATTAGTTGATAATGTTGTAAACAACTAAAAATTTTATTATCAATATATCATTCACTATATTTAAGTTCAATATATATTTTTGTAATAATTAACTAAATATAGAATAATATTTTAACTCTTAACTAAAATATGTGTAATTATTTGTGATTGTTAAACTTTTTATTTTTATTTATTTATATATTTATTATTATTTACCAATATATCATCAGATGCCAATGAGGCGAAATATAAATAAAAATAAAATTATAACAATTAAACAGTAGCTGAGAAAAGTGTTTTATTACAAGCAAAATATAAATAAATAGTAAACTTGTGGCATACGGCTTAGATACGATGACCATCATGTGGATAAAAAGCTTTCTCAAAGACCAAAAGATCAACGTTGTGCTAAATGGGAGATCATCAACGACACACTCCCCAAATGCCGGAGTCCCTCAAGGATCAGTTTTGTCACCAACTTTGTTTTTGTTATACATAAATGACTTGTTGGATATCACTGTAAGCCCTATCCATAGATTTTACGATATGCACAGTCTCGTGTAAAAGAAGTCACAACGAATACCCTTTTGTGGTAAAAGGCCACGTTCTCGTGGGTTCTGACTTAATTCGTCTGCTTGGTGTTCAAATTAGCAACAATTTAAAATGGAATGAACACTTTATCGTATTAGCTAAATCAGCTTCACGTAAACTCTTGTTCTTCAATAGATGCAGATGGTTTTTTAAATCGCATCAGGTTCTCCAGATATATAAAACCTTTATTAGACCGTGTATAGAATATTGCTGTCGGGTTTGGGGTGGAGCATATGGCACTGCTCTTCAGTTGCTGGATAAAGTTCAGCAGCGTGCCATCTGAATAATACGAAACTCCAGACTTGCGAAAGATCTAGACAGCCTACAACACCTTAGAGATGTTGCAGAACTCTGCGTTTCTATAGATTAATAAATGGTAAATGTTCTGCAAAATTAAAGGAGAAAATACCACCATTAGTTACGCCAGGGCGGGTTAATGCGCATAGGTTTACGGTGAAGCTGCCGAAACCTCGAACTGAAGATGTAAAGCGCGAATTTATCATCGAACATCTAAGAAGTGGAATTCGTTGATCGGTTTTCAGTTTCCGTTGAAATATAAAATGCACAAGTTTAAAGCAGCTATCAACCTTTACTTGAAGGATCGGGCGTTGTATGCAGGAGCTCTGATAGTTACAAGGAACTAGGACAGTCTAAAAGTCCGCCCTGCACCCAAATAAAACAACGTAAAAAACAAATAAAGATGATATACAGAGTCTTGTCAGGACAAGATGCCACCTTCGTCATTACTATGAAAGTGAAAAAAGAGCCGCCGGTGAAGAGGTCAATAATTTAAATATCTTACAATCGAGAAAAATGTAGAAAGGATATTACGGTTGTCAACATCTTTAACTGGTGAGATGGTCAACAACACCATCATGAGCAGATCGTCCAGTGGGATGGGCAGAGGAAGAGGATGGGGAACTCCGCAAAAAAAGGTAAGTGAAATCGTTGGAAAACTTACGCATTGAAAATATGCAGGGTACAACGGCACAAGAAACCGAAAGGGACAGGGTAGCGATGGAACAAGCCAGACAGTAACTTCGAGGATGCGTTTGTGGGTGAGAATAATAAAAATGTCACTTGCGTGACAAGTCAACAGCCACATTTGAATATCAGCTACGAACAAACAACACAGCAAGGTGATAGTGCAGATGCGGAATTGGGAGATGCTTTTCTCGGGGAATGATGGCATGTCACTGACTGACTTCTTGTTGAGGAAAGATTTGCACGCTAGAGCAATGGGACTCAGCAGAAATAAGTTATTTCGAGACCTGTTTGTGTTGTTGAAAGGCTCGGCCTTGGAGTGGTACGAGGTATACCGTGAAGAATTTTTCGACGAGACACCACTCTCCGATCAACAGAATTATCCCAAACAACACAATTAAACGCTCGAATTAGAAGACCTAGGGCACAAGGTAGGATGATTTGAAAAGGCACAGATTGAGTGAGAAAGACAGTAGGACCTTAACAGAGGAGACGAGTTCATTCCTCACAACGACACCAGATAAGCTCGGGTGCACTTCGCTAATCAAACACCACATCGACAACGAAAATGTGAAATCGGGTCGAGTCTATCTCACCCTATCAACAAAAGGCGATGAACGAGAAGTTGGAGCGAATGCTACGACTAGACGTGATAGAACAGGCAGATCCCATTGAATGGTCACACCCAGTAGTCTGCGTTACTAAACCTTTCGGCAAAATTCGATATTGTCAAGACTCGCGCAGGGTAAACGAAGTCACTGTCAAGGACACCTACTCTCTTCCTTACATCAATAGGATTTTAGGTAGGCTATCTGGAACGAAATACCTGTCCTGCATTGATTTGAGCGATGCATTCTGGCAGATTGAGGTGGACACTGATGTACGACCCAAAACTGCATTCATTGTACCTGGAAACGGATTGTTCCAATACCGGAGAGTGCCTTTTGGGTTGTGTAATGCCAGTCAAACTCTCTGCCGGTTGATGGACAAGGCTCTCGAGGTCGACCTGGAACCCAGGGTGTTTATTTATCGGGACGACATTATCGTGATGTCGCAAACGTTTGAAGAGCACATGGCACTATTGGAAGAGGTAGCCAAGCGTCTGCACCAGGTTAATCTCACGATTAGTTTTGAGAAGTCACGATTTTGTCAAAAGGAAATCAAATATCTTGGGTATGTATTGGATGAACATGGCTTGAGCCCTGTGGGTGGAGGCAGCCATGTTTCGTAAATACTTCGAACGAAACATGAGATCCATAGAATACCACCACAGTATCCAGAGCTTGTCGTAGGAGGCGACTAAATCTGGTTGGATCGCTGAACTGACGACCCGCATCCGTAAAAAATAATTACTGTTAAAAATGTCAACAAGATAAAAAAAATCGGATACCGCCAAAATAACAATGACCTCCCGCTTAAGAACCCGGATACGAGATTGAGGATCGGCGCATGGAATGTGCAGGGACTCAGAAAACCGGGCGCGTTGGACGGCCGTATCACATGTATGAAGGAGTATCAGTTGCAACTAGCGTTCCAAGAAACTCGACCTAAAAGTGGAGACCATGTGTCCCAAGGCTATACGTTGCTACACAGTGGAGATGACCTCGGAAATCTTGGGGTTCAATTTCTCATTGGACCAGAGGTAAAAAAAGCTGTGTTGGACTTCCAGGCGGTCAATAATCGAATGGGTAAGCTTCGCTTTCCCTTGAGATTAGCTAACCTGTCAATTGTTTGTGTACATGCACCCACTGATGTAAGCCAACCCCAAGATAAAGGCTCATTTTACAATAATTTAGACAATCTGATGGGTTCTTTACCTGAGCACGATGTTAGATTGGTGATTGGTGACTTAAATGCTAGAGCTGGCAGAAATCAGATCGACTTATGTAATAACATAGGTCCGTTCTTCCGACACGAAACTGCGACCGAAATGGGGAAAGAATGATGTACTTTGCGATCGCTCATGATCTCAAAGTGGCAAGTACATTCTTTCCCTATAAAAACATCCATTTGGAAACATGGACACATCCACGTAAAACATCCCAAAGCCAAATTGACCATGTGTTGATTTCGAAAGATCGGGCTCGGGTTGTCCAAGACGTGAGATCGTATCGGTCGTCAACAAAATTCGTAGGCAATGACCATTATCTGGTCACTGCAAAGCCACGATGAAAATGTTCGTACAAATCAAGGAGGACAAGAGAATATACAACGCGATTCTCCTGTGAAGGTCTGATAAATGAAAAAACGCAACGAAAATATCAAGATCTTGTCAGTAAAAGCATTTTACGATCCAATTACCAATCTGATGATGTGAACAGTGTCTGGGAAGAATTTGAAAACCTCGGTTGTCGTATAGTGAAAACTAAGCCCAAATATGATTGGTTTGATGAGGAGTGTCGTCTTGCTGTTGAGCAACGAAATATAGACTGATAAGTGCAGACTCGGTTTAAAATCGCAAGGAAAAATAAAGCAGTTCTTGCTAGGAGGACAGCTAAACGAATTTGTAGACTGAGAAGCAAAAATGGTGGAAGGCTAAGTTCTTAAGAGTACAACAACTAAGCAATGAGCACAATTCGCGTGGTTTCTTTAAAGGAATCACCGGATTGAACCATTTCTAAAGATCTCGGTCAACTACCATCCGGGACCAGGATGGAAACCTCTATTAACGTCGATGCGGTACTCGATACATGGCGTGAACATTTTTCTGATCTACTTAATGTTCCACATGTATCACAAGCTGTGTTTGAATACCCTCAAATACAGACCGCAGAGATGTTCATTGAGGATCCATCCTATGAGGAATTCACAATGGTCATGCCGAGATTAAAGAAAAATCGTTCACCAGGAGTTGATTGCATTAATTCAGAGCTCCTGACATTCGGAGGGCTAACTTTGTGGAACTGTCTTTTCGACCTTGTTTGATTGGTATGGCGAAATGAAGTTATGTCTGAAGACTGCAAAGTGGCCGTGTTATGCCCAATACTCAAAAAGGGTTATCGCTTGAAGTGCGAGAATTATCGTGGTATAGCTCTCCTTTGCACAGCATACAAGTTACTGTCTTACATGATCTTGAGAAGAAATAATTCCTTGGCGGAGGAAATTGTCAGTGACTACCAAGGAGGATTCCGTCCAAATCGGTCAGTCACTAATCAAGTTGTTTTTCTACGGATGATTCTTTCCAAGTACTACGAAACATCTCGCGATGTACAACAGGTGTTCCTCGATTTCAAGCAAAACAATATCTTATTCCGACAATCCAATCAACCACGGCGTAGAGAGCAATCTAGCATCTTCCAACTGTTTGCAACAGTATGAAGATCTGGCTCGTGATCGAAACCGTTGGAATCAGATTGTTATCATGGTACGGGCCAAAAATAGCCTGTAAAAACCGACAAAAAAATGGATGAACATGGACTGCGGGTCGATCCTGGCAAAATTACCGGAATCCTAAACTTGGCCACACCAAAGTGCATCAAGGATGTTAGATGATTGATAGGATTGGTTGGTTGGTATTCAGTTGGACGATTCATTTCGGACTTTTTTCAGATAACAGCACCGATAACCAACCTTCTAAAGAAAACTGGCAAACCCATTTGTTGGTCGGAAGATGCACAGAGCGCCTTCACAACATTGAAGTCTCTCCTGGTGTCCTAACCGATATTGGTGAACCCGGATTTAAACAAAGAGTTCACGAAAGAATGGATGCCACTGACACTGGTATCGGAGCAGTCCTGACGCAAGAAGACGACAATGGTAAAAAGGTGATTGCGTTCATGAGCCAGAAGCTGACTGCAACTCAGCGAAAGTATCCGCCAACGGAGAGAGACTGCCTGGTGATGGTGTTTGCCATAGAAAAGTTTAGGCCATACATCGATGGCGTGAAATTCAGGGTGATCACGGATTGTGCGTCGTTGATATGGCTTCAAAATTTGAAGGATCCAGCATCACGGCTGGCCCGGTGGTCGATGAAATTACAGCAGTTCGATTTTGAACTCATTCATCGGAAGGGGAAACATAACATAGTTCCAGATGCTTTCTCACGAGCAGATGAATCTATCGGAATTTATCCATCGGGTGACCCAGCATATCAACGAGTTAAAGAAGGAGTTGAGCGGAATGCAGAAGGGCATTCCGACTACAAGCTTGAAGGAAATAAGCTGTATAAGTATTGTCGCCACCAATCTGGAGCGGGGACTAATGAAATGTGATGGAAGTTATACGTGCCATACACATTAAAACAGGAAGTGCTAAGGGAAAACCATGACAGTCCCTTAGCAGCACACATGGATTTCTTTAAAACACTCAAGCGAATACAGGCGACATATTTTTGGTCACAGATGAGAGGAGATGTTCGCAAGTATATGAAGGCATGTAAGTGCTGTCAATTAAACAAGCACGGCAACAATGCAAATAGGGTACCTATGGAAAGGAAACGGACGCCAACGGAACTATGAGAAATGATCGCAGTGGATTACATGGACCCATACCCGCGATCAAAACAAGGGTCCAGTACTTATTGGTGGTACTGTGTGTATTTACGAAGTTCGTGACGTGAAAGCTGATGAGGAGGGCGGAGTGAATGTCGCTCCAAAACTTTTTGAAAGGTTCGGTATCCCTGACATTTGGAGTGCCATCCATCGTGTTTGCCGACAACGGAAGTCAATTCACGTCGAAAAATTTTAAAAAGCTGATGGTGAATTATGGGGCTGACCATTGGCTGAATTCGGTATATCATCCGCAAGCTAATGCGGCCAAGAGAGTCAATCGCAGCGTGTTAACCGCTATCAGAAATTATATCGAAGAAGACCAGCGAAATTGCGATGAGCATATTGATGAAATAGCAAGTGCTTTTTTTGCGTACGGCTGTCCACGACAGCTCGGGATTTACACCATTTAAAGCTGTGTTTCGGAAGGATATGAGGAATAAGAGTATCAATAATCCTTATCTCATTAACGATAGGAAGCACCAGCGAGGCGATGAAAAGGATCCGGCTTATGTACAGCACTCGCAACGCTACAATTTGCGAAAACGTCCAAAAACGTTCCAACCCGGTGAATACGTGTTAAAGAAGTCATTCCGGCAATATAAGGGAGTCGCTAATTAAATCTTGAAGTTGGATAGTGAATTTGAGAAATGTAGGGTGGTAAAAGTCGTTGGATGTAGCTTAATGGTTAAGAGAGTTTCTCATCACGCCGCGGTCTCGAGTTCGATTTCCGCCGTTAAACAAAAATTAACATGCAACCGGATGACATAAACACGCGTTTGTGTGTAAAGACATTCGTTGGGCTGACCACCTACAATGTGCACCAATCGTTAAAATAGGTTCGTAAGGTCTCAGTTGAGACGCGGTAAGCGCCGTTTACGGCCTCTAAGCCATAGATTTTATTTTTTAGAGTGGTAAGAGTGGTAGGATCTATCTCTAAGAAAATATGGAAGGCAAAATTATTGGGAAGTTTCAAGCTAACGATCTAAAAGAATATTGCGAAATATAAAAATACAATCAGTTAGTAAGGTTGAAACGGGGTTGGTGCAATTAATGGGCCATGATGGCAGGGTAAATTAAGTTCGGTATACGGTGAAATCAATAGCTTAAACGAGGATACGCTTGTTCAAAATATTACTCACGTAGACAGCGTCAAAGCGAAAATTTTCGGTAAAATTATTTATAATAAATTTTCGTTTCCAACTGAGAGGCGATTGACCAATGTCAAATATACCTCCAAGTTGGTTGTATCTTGATAAGCAATCGTAGTTGAATTTTGTGCTAGAATGTAGATGGCGGAAAGAACGCGAATAGGATAACTTATTGCTCGATGTACAGTGCGATACGAAAAAAAGTTATATGAGGTGGGGCGTGTGGAGGGAGATGGGTTTTTGGCTTGATTGGTGCGAGGCGATACGATTGAAATAAGGTATCTAAAGAGGAAATGAAGAAGCAACAAGTGAAATATAAATAAAAAAAATAAAGAGTGTAACTGAATGCTGACCGGAACAACATTCGCGTTAACAGACACGGTATAGAGGTCCTACGCGATCATTGAGCCGGCTATGACTCAGGGCTTAAGAGCGTGGGGTTTGTAGGACGTAGTACCGTGCTTGAAAAGATCGCATTCATAAACGTCAAGAGGAAGAGAATGGGAATAGAGGTACAACTAGAACTTACCAAAGGCCATGCAACATCATAAAGACGACCGACGTCACCTAGTTCGACGCCTCCATCTCATCAAAAAAACCTACTCACACATTCCTATGCGTAAACAGAAAAAAAACAGAATACACACCCAAATTCCGACCACGAAGGGGAAAAAAATATTATTAAAAATTATTGATATATAAAAATAAAAAAAAATGAGAAAGAAAAAAAAAATTTGTGCAAAAAAAATTAAACGGAACGGAACGCTAAAAGTAAAGTTTTTTTTTTTTTTTAAATAGCAAAAATGTGGTCAGAAGGACCGTACTATTAATAATTTTTTTTTTTTTAGATGACCGCTTACCGCCGCAGGTTCCTCCTCACTCCGTCTCCATCTCGATTGAGTGTCAAGGTTGCAGGCTCTGCTTTGTCCCCGAACAAGAACCACCACGTGTCCGTCCTCTTGTTATATCCGCACCTCCGCACCACACTTTTATTCCTCAAAAACCCCAAACACCCAAACAGAACGGAATTTCATCAATTCTGCCGGAATTTCACCAATTCTGCACAACATGTGCTCGCTCGACGTATTCACTTTCACCAACCAAACACTAACTATTTTTTATTTTTACACCTTTATTAATTTTAACTTAATTCAATTTTACACTATAACAGTCTTACAATATAATAGTTATATATAATAGTTTTATAATACAATAATAGTTTCCTTTCTTTTTCAATTTAACCTGTGATTTTATCAAGTATTCTATCACAAAGATATACCAAAAATAAAATTTTTTTATCTATTTTCTATTTTTATTCGAGGTGCATTTACCACCCAAAAAACTCAGATCGACTGCCAACTTTGCTTACCCGTTCTCTTTCGTTTTTTTTTTATTTCATTTTTTTTTTTAAACAAACCCCCGTTATCCCATTAGAGAAAGAAAAAAACAAACACACCCACACATACTTTAAAATATACTGGTTTATTTTTTTCCCCCTCGTGCGAATACAGGGTAGTATTCGTAACAAACGTGGGGACGACCCATACCCGAGAAAGAGTCACAACAAGCCGGGCCTAGAATATAATCGCACGAAAAACGAAAGGAAAACTATTCGAACAAAAGGGTATTAACTACGGATATCCTTTACATGATAGACACCTAAATTTTTGCCACTTAAATCTTGAACGGAATAAGCCACTTGACCCACTTTACTAGAAATAACTGCGGGTTTAAATTTACCGGCTAATTTAGCGGAAAATTTATTGGTTGCATCGCTCAAAGCAAAAGATCGTATGAAAACGGGCTGTCCGATTCGAAAAGTGCGCTTATTACTATGTAAGTTGTAATGTTGAACCCCCTTTTCGTGTGCGACACGTAAATGATGGATAATACGATCTTTGAGAAGGTTTACTCGATCTGGCTTAGCCCACACCTGAACTTCACTGGGATCATGTTCATCGAGTAATCTTCGCAATGAGTAATCCGAACCATGCAACGACATATGTTGACCGAACACGACATAATGAGGGGAATAATGTAAAGTATCATGAATGGAATTACGTAGAGCAGCCGCAATTTCTTGCAAATTCTTATCCCACTGACTATGGTCGTGATCGCCCAAATATGATCGAATGCTCGCAATTAGAGTTCTATTAACACGCTCGGAAGCGTTGCTCTGAGGCGAATATACCGGTGTGCGAATATGGGTTACTCCGTATTTAAACAATAAATCTTTAAATAGGTTCGACGTGAATTGCTTCCCATTATCTGATGTAATCACTTCGGGAACCGAGAACAATAAAAATGTTTCCTCTAAAAATCGACACAACAATGAAGCGGATGCTTCCCGTAAGGGTTTTACAACAACAAATTTCGAATAATGATCCAAGATGATGACGATGCAAGTATTTCCGAATTTCGAACGGGGATATGGACCCAAAAAATCTACATATAATTTTTGGAACGGGCGCGTTGACCTGACCTGAGCTCCCATGGC
The DNA here is from genome assembly GCA_963932295.1 of Tipula lateralis. NCBI lineage: Eukaryota > Metazoa > Arthropoda > Insecta > Diptera > Tipulidae > Tipula > Tipula lateralis. The sequence continues at coordinate 76,314,009 of OZ010736.1, read as the reverse complement.
TGGTTGTGTGGAGTAATTAACAGCTTTGTTTAGTTTACATTTAGTGCAGCCAGCAACGTATTGTTTAACTTGTTTTGCCATCTGAGGCCAGTAATATTGACGCTGCAGACGCTCGAGAGTTTTGCTGCCGCCTAAATGTGCTGAAGTGGGAGGAACGTGAGCCTGCTCGATAAGCAATTGGGTCAAAGAATTCGGAATGACTAACTTCCAATTCGAAATATCGGTATCCGCATATTTAAAACCGAATGACGAAGATATCAACAATTTATCACCTTGAATTTTGAAATTGTGTGATATCTTTCAAATTACGAATTTTTTTGATCTGGTCGACATATTCCGGATCTTGAAATGCAATCGAATTCTGATCAACATGTAAGATTGGAATCGCAGTAGGTATAAGCGCATCCACAGATGGGTCAGGATTCGTCCTCATCAAGCCTCAATCTTCAAATTGGGTACCAGGAACTGACGTGCTCTTACTCCCAGAATCATCCTCACAAGGAGAGGATTCATCTTGAAAAACTCGAGACAATGCATCAGGTACAACATTAACGGAACCTTTTCGGTATCCAATTTGAAAATCCAGAGCTTGGAGTTTAAGACTCCACCTGGCCAAACGTCCGGAGAGGTCTTTCTGATTCATTAACCAGCGTAAACTGGAATGATCAGTATAAATAACGAACGGATAGCCTTCAACGTAAGGTCGGAATTTCCGCACGCTGAGGACGGCAGCATAACATTCCAGCTCGGTCACCGAGTAGTTTCGCTGCGCCGCGTTGAGCTTATGGGAATAAAACTCAATGGGCCGCTCCACCCCCTCGGCGTCTACCTGAAATAAGACACTACCGACCCCAACAGCACTGGCATCACACTGGATAAAAAATGGTTGTGAATAATCCGGATGCGTCAATACAGGAGCCGTTGACAAGGCAGTTTTGAGAGCGTTAAAAGACGAATCCGCAGCTGATGTCCAATGTATTTTGGTATTTTTGCCGGTAAGATCGGTGAGAGGAGAAGCTAAGGAGGCGAAGTTCGGAATAAAGCGACGATACCATCCACACATCCCCAGAAAACGTCTAATCTGTTTCGTCGTTTCGGAATTGGGTACTCCAGAATAGCTTTACATTTGTCTGGGTTTGTACGGAGGCAACCATCACCCACGATATAACCTAAATAGTCTACTTCTCTCAATACGAACTTACTTTTGGCCAAATTAATTGTTAAACCGGCATCCGCCAGATATCCAGCAACTTTCGTTAACAAATCGAAGTGTTCGACCAGAGTAGAGGATGTGACCAGAAGGTCATCGAGGTACACAAAGACCTTATCGTGCAGTTGGTACGGGATCACGCGGTGCATTAAGCGACAGAGCGTTTGTGGCGCGTTGCACAAGCCAAAAGGCATCACCTTGAACTGATACAAAGGCCGTCCAGGAACCGTAAACGCTGTTTTATCGCGGGATGCTGGGTCGAGTGGGATCTGCCAAAAGGCATCCTTTAAATCAATCGCCGAAATGAATCGGGTGTGTCCCAAACGACCCAACAATCCGTTGATGATGGGCAGCGGATACGCATCCTTGACGGTTGCCTTGTTCAGTTCTCTAGCATCTAAACACAAACGAACTTTGCCATTGACCTTACGCACCAACGTGACCGGTGAACACCAGGAACTTTGTGATTCCTCGATGACCCCCAAAGACAACATCCTATCCAACTCGGCATACATGAGTTTTTGGACAGCTGGGGATACGGAATAAAAACGTTGCTTGACTGGCTTAGTGGAACCGACATCGATCATATGAGTGACGAGGGATGTGCGGCCCAAACCTAACTTATCGCTGCTCGGGAAATAATCGCGAAGGAGTTCTAATTTACGCCGATCTTCAGAAGTTAAAATATGAAATTTGGGGGCGTTGTTAGTTTCACCGAACTCGTCCGAATAATTTAACGCGGAGATTTTCGGGGAAATTCCAAAACGATTCCAAAAATCAATACCTAAATATAGGGGTTGTTCTAACGAAGGAACGACGTGAAAATTCATTGAATGTGAAATGCCGTGAAACTCGACATTAGCTCTTATGTAACCAAATACTCGTTGAACCTGACCACTTGCGGTAGTTATTGTGGATGGAAAATTATGAAATTCCACGAATGGATTTAACATGAGTTTCTCCGATCCACACCCGAGAACACTGACACTCGCCCCGCTGTCGAGAAGACCCTTAAAAGGAATCTTATTTATTAAGACCTGGGCGTAAGGCCGAGTGTCACTGCCCTCAGAGAATAGAACGGAGGAAATCACGTCATTTCTCATTACAGCACGGTGGTTCCAATATTTTTGTGAACGAGGTAATCGAGATAATTTAGAAAGTGAGGGAGTTTTAAAAGAAGAATTTGGAATAATGGGAGAGGAATAAGGATTAGGGAGGGAGTCATTACTAGCATATAAGTTTACTTCTTCGTCAGAATCGAATGGTAGCGGAGTTCCGGGTCCGTATTGCTCGCTGCATCTTCTTGAATCGGTTTGAGTGGATTTGTCCGAGACGTTGTCAGTCTGGGTGGCTGCTGTGGTGATTCCCGTGGCCCAGTCCTCCAAGAACCACTGTTGAGGTTTTCCGACGAATTTGATTGAATACTTTGATTTCCGGTGCACCTTCGACATCTAGGGGTTATGGTACCCTTTAATCCGCATTTATAACAAAATAATCCGACTGGAGCCAATTGACAATCCATGAATGTGTGACCCATTTCCGAACAGTTAAAACACACGACATTTTTACCATAATTTGACTGCTGCTTGTAAACTAATCCAGAACTGACTGCTGGAAGTTGTCCACCCGGACGTCTCACTGCTACCGACGAAGTCCTGCTCGCCGTTTGTATGGCAGATACTGAGTTATCAGATAGAACATCAGTGGGGGCATACTCCTCATACGACTCGTAAAATCCAACATCATCATACGGACTACCTGACAACTCATTGATTACGCGTCGTTGATGGATCGCAGATCCACCGGAGCTTTAATCCGCCGGAAAGACTCCTCCCAAGCAGAACAGCTCTTGATAAGTTCGTTGATACTGGTAAATTGCCGATCGGTGAGATGATATTGCAACGCTGGCTTCATATTATTCATCAAGATCTGTATTAGTTCCTCGTCCGAATAAGGTGAGCGACATTGTAAAGTAAACGTCCATACGTGATTGTAAAAGTCCAAGAAACTTTCCGAAGAATGTTGTTTACACGCTTCGACCATTCTTCTAATTTCGTAGTTAGTGCGGCGATCCTGAAAGCGCTCGATAATACCACTTCTCAAATCGGTCCATGTAGCGGTCGGGTTGTGCTTACGGAAGGTCCAGTACCACTGCAACGCTATGTCCTTTAATATGGTATGCAACTCCAACAATAGGATTTGATCCGATAGTCCGCGTGACGACGCGATCGTGTCCACTTGGAACAAAAACATATCAATATTAATTCCCGAGGGAGATCCGGTGTAACTCAATCCGCTACCGGACAATAATCGTCTGTCGATAAATCTAGGCGTGCTCTGCGAAGAGCTCGATGCGGGCGGCCCGAGATCTTGCGTGTTTGAATTTGGGGGAGCTTGGTTGGACTGGTCATTGCTTTCCCCGCGAGTATGAGCCATCTTTTGTTGTTGGTCCATAGCGGCTACCCGCTGCGACACTATCTCAAACTTCTCCAGCATGGATTTCAACAATTGAGTTTGCGCGTGGGACTGTTGCACCGCCAAACTGTTCACCTGAATCTGATCTAATAGATCCTCCAATGTGGACCTTCGTTCTACATGACGTGATATGTCGGCCTCCGAATCACTCCCCACGTCATCCGTGTGTATCTCGTCATTTGTCTCATCCTGGCCTTCTGCTGCAGGTATGTCTACCTCGAAGTGGATACCCTTGGCGGATTCGATGGACTCGTTCAATCTCCCATTATCATCCAAGTAGATACGTAGGCTAGCCTGTAACTCCTCGCACGCTTGATGAACCGTTCGCGCGAACTTCTCATATTTTGGGGACTTGAACGCCCGATTGAGACGACCGGCTAAATGTAATAGTCGGGAATGGTACTGTTGGGCCGAAGCCATCGGATCGTCCGTGGCCTCATCCAGATGCGTGATCTTTTCTTTTAATATTTTTAATTTTCGTTGACAGGCCGTAATCTCCAGGTCGGGTCTCTTCGCGGCGTTCGGGTGCATCTTGGACGGTTTCTCTCTGGTCTTGGCTTGTTCACTTCGGATCGCTTCTTCGAGGTATTTGTTGGTATCTGGCGTATTGACGCGGATATCGCGAAGGAGGCACTCTACTTCCAACTCATCCTGCTCTAGTAACGAAATATCCATTTTGGGTAATGATAGGAGACAGGGAATAATAAACTCGATTTATGTTGGCGATAGTTAAACTCAAATTTATTTAGACTATGTTAATTATATAATCAGTAATATATACAAAAAAAATTTTTCGAACGCCTCTAACTGAGACTGAGGGTCCCAAAACTGGACGAATCACACACTCACAATAACTAAATATAAAAATTTAAACACGAAATAATTGGCTAATGATAAGAGGAATGGTTACCTTGGAAAATAGATGTGGTACTAGGGACGGTGAAACCGTGGTCCACTAGCAGTATTTCCACAATCGGTTTAACGATGGATTGTAGACGAGATACCCTCGAAACTGGCGCTTTTCGTCGAGAACCAAATTTGGAGGGGCTCGTTAAAATTTTTAATCTATAAAACGATACGAGAAAATAATATAGTAAAAGAAAATTAAACTACCACACCCAAATAAGCAAGAAAAGAAAAAAAGGAAAATATTGACGAATGGCTAATGCTCAACGACAACGTAACCAAAAATTAAATAAGATAATATCAAAAATAAAGGAACTGGAGGGTCGATGCAGGCAAGAGCCGGCCTCATTACATAATGAGGGCACAACCTTATCATAAATTCCCCTCTATAGCTGAGACCCATTCTCAATAAAAGATAAAAAAACGAAAATTACGAAGAAAACTAACGATGCATCATGGATCACTGGAGCGACAGACCTATCCGTTCAAATACCAATCGGCAGACACGATAGATAGGCTCCAAGGCTCCAGGCGCATGGAACTTAAGCTGACGCGCTCAGCAAAATCACACAACCTAAGGGTTGGAATTGCGATGAACGCGCTCACCAAAGTAGTCAGGGCTGAAATTAAATTTAATTCAAAAAATAGAGGAACAGATATACTGTAAGGGTTCGAAGATTATAGGAAAATTTGAGAAACTGAAGTTTGAAAGGACTATTTTCGATTCAATTTCAGATGAGTTGTTCCAACCACAATCATACACCACGTGGCGGAAATGGGGAAACTGATCTAACCATTGAACTGAAAATAGAGGTGGTTGACTCATTGGTGCTTAATCATACAGCAAAAGCTGGTTACAATACCAATGAGTTACCCACCGGGCTGAGGGAATACTGATATCATCATTAGTGAAAATCAAACAGACACCAGGCCTGGATAGTACAACGAATGATAATACCAATCAATAAAATGAGAAAAATAATAAGACGAAATAATTTAGAGATGTAAGCCAAAATTGGGCGCCACTGTAACGGAATGCTGACCGGAACAACATTCGCGTTAACAGACACGGTATAGAGGTCCTACGCGATCATTGAGCCGGCTATGACTCAGGGCTTAAGAGCGTGGGGTTTGTAGGACGTAGTACCGTGCTTGAAAAGATCGCATTCATAAACGTCAAGAGGAAGAGAATGGGAATAGAGGTACAACTAGAACTTACCAAAGGCCATGCCCCATCATAAAGACGACCGACGTCACCTAGTTCGACGCCTCCAGCTCATCAAAAAAACCTACTCACACATTCCTATGCGTAAACAGAAAAAAAACAGAATACACACCCAAATTCCGACCACGAAGGGGAAAAAAATATTATTAAAAATTATTGATATATAAAAATAAAAAAAAATGAGAAAGAAAAAAAAAAAAATTTGTGCAAAAAAAATTAAACGGAACGGAACGCTAAAAGTAAAGTTTTTTTTTTTTTTTAAATAGCAAAAATGTGGTCAGAAGGACCGTACTATTAATAATTTTTTTTTTTTAGATGACCGCTTACCGCCGCAGGTTCGCCCTCACTCCGTCTCCACCTCGATTGAGTGTCAAGGTTGCAGGCTCTGCTTTGTCCCCGAACAAGAACCACCACGTGTCCGTCCTCTTGTTATATCCGCACCTCCGCACCACACTTTTATTCCTCAAAAACCCCAAACACCCAAACAGAACGGAATTTCATCAATTCTGCCGGAATTTCACCAATTCTGCACAACATGTGCTCGCTCGACGTATTCACTTTCACCAACCAAACACTAACTGTTTTTTATTTTTACACCTTTATTAATTTTAACTTAATTCAATTTTACACTATAACAGTCTTACAATATAATAGTTATATATAATAGTTTTATAATACAATAATAGTTTCCTTTCTTTTTCAATTTAACCTGTGATTTTATCAAGTATTCTATCACAAAGATATACCAAAAATAAATTTTTTTTATCTATTTTCTATTTTTATTCGAGGTGCATTTACCACCCAAAAAACTCAGATCGACTGCCAACTTTGCTTACCCGTTCTCTTTCGTTTTTTTTTTATTTCATTTTTTTTTTTAAACAAACCCCCGTTATCCCATTAGAGAAAGAAAAAAACAAACACACCCACACATACTTTAAAATATACTGGTTTATTTTTTCCCCCCGTGCGAATACAGGGTAGTATTCGTAACAAGAGCATTAAAAATAAATAAAGTGAACAGTGGCAATAAAGAAAAAAATGGGGAACGAAAACAAGTGGTGAATCACGTGGTCAGGAGGGTATTGAAATAAGAATGATACGCGAGGTGGAAGAGAGTCGTGTCACGAGCCACGTGAATCTAGGCGTTGTCGACAAGCGGAATGCAAACAATCGCAGTGCTTGTTCGGCAACCATAGTATAAGGAACACACGTAGTAAAAGGAGGTTTGAAACTGTACACTCAGAAAAATTAAGGACTTTCATATAAATAATTCATTAATTCATTTGAATTAAAATCTTGAAATTACTTCTATTTCAAGAATAAATCATTTAGATTAATTGTTTTTAGTGTATCAGTTTAAAGAATCTAATACAATTATTTTAAATGAAATAAAAATAATTTAAATTAATGAAATTATTCTTTAAAATAAAAAAAATTATTTCAAAAATAATTTCAAAAAAAGTTCTTAAAATTGAAGAATTAATTTCTTTAAAACAAAGTTCTATTATTTTTTTTTTTTTTTTCATCTAGGGTTATATAGTACGATGAGCATTCAATACGAGCAGACGTATTTCTCGAACAATAATTATAATTAAAAGTGTAAAGTCGTCATTCTGACTCAAATTTCACAAGAATTTTATTTTTATTTAAAAGTGCAGTGTTTTAGTTTTAAAAAATTGCAGTGCTAATCAAAAACTTAATTGTTGTGTGCATATCATTTTAAAAATGTAGTAGCGTACATTATAAAGTGATAATGACATAAATTTTGGGTGGGTATGGGAAAAACGACAAATGAATGGCCCTTTGGTGGAAGAAGTAATGCACTTCTTAGAACACCACCAACAACTCCACCGCCGGAGATCACCACAATGTGATGTGAATTACTGAAGTCAACAACTGAAGCCACCTCCAGTGCTCAAATAGATATTATAAACAACGCGGAGATGGTAAATAAATTTCACCAAATGGAAAAATTAATCGCGCAGCTGACCAATGAAGTTGCTAAAGAAAGAAAACATAATGCTAAAAGAAACAATAAATACAAATAACAACGCAGGAAACTCAACATTAGTGAGCAACCAAGTGCTCGCCTCAGATCAAGCCGAATATCACACTGATGAAGACGAGCTTGAAAGAGAAACCAACTGGATACTACAGAAATCCAAGAGAGCAAATAAGAAACCAAGAAAAGAAACAAACCTAAGCAAGAGAAAAGCTGACGATTCAGCTGATCTGGAAATTGAGCCAATTCAAACCCATATCAAAAGCGCCAATGCAATTACTGCCCAAAAAGTGCGTGACCCAGACAAAAAAAACAGGTTCTACCTCCGATCAACATTCTAGGCATAGCAAATCACGGCAGTATTCAGAAACTGATGAAAGAAGTAGTAGGAAATGACTACAAACTAATATCACTCAGTAATAACATCTGGAAAATAAACACAACAGAGGCCGAAGACTACAAAGCTTTAGCCAACAAATTAAATGCTGATGGTCACCAGTGGTATACCTACGAAGATAAAAACGATCGATCAATTAAAGTAATGGCAAGAGGTCTCCATCCAACTTGTTCAAAAGATGAAATTATTGAGGACCTGGAAAACAAAGGTCTAAAAATAATCGATGCAGTCAACATTATCAGAAAAGAGAGACGAGAAAACAGAGACGGGAATGCTGAAATCACGAGAAGAGGTCTCCCACTTTTCATGCTAACCTTCGACAACAAAGAACAAATAGAAAATATTTATAATATTAAGGCTATCCTTAACCTCAGGGTTAAAATAGAAACACCGAGAAAAATCACTCGACTAATACCTCAATGAAAAAACTGCCAAGATTATATCCATACACAAAAGTACTGTCACCGTGAACCAAGGTGTGTTAAATGTGCAGGAAAACATGCAGGAAACGAGTGCACAGTTCCCCGAAATACAGCACCGAAATGTATCAATTGTAAAGGCCAGCATCCAGCAAACTACAGAGGGTGTGAAGTTGCAGTAGAACTACAAAAAATGAGAGATAAATCACGCAAACCAGATACAATAAGAAATATACAACCTATAAAAAAAACCACGGAACCAAAACCGCCAATTCCTAACATGCAAAGAGAGCGAGTAATCGAAAACGTAACTTATGCACAGATAGTACAGCAGACAGAGCAGAAACAGTATAAAGAGGAGCTCGTTCTACAGGATATACTGAAAAACATAGAGAACATCAACGAAAGACTTACTAAGCAGGAACGAAGTTTGCAAAAAACACTAGAAGAAATGAAATCACAAACTAATTTCAATAAAAGAGAAGACGGAACCCTTGATCGAGTGATTAACAATATAAATTATATAAAATCAAATTATAAACAAAAGAAATGAATAAAACATTACGCATTGTAACCTGGAATGCAAATGGGCTATTGCACCACATACAAGAACTAGATATATTCTTAAACATGCATAATATAGATATATGTCTTATATCAGAAACCCACTTCACCAAAACTTCATTCTGTAAAATAAAAGAATATAAATGCTACCATGCATTACATCCAAAAACAAAGCTAGAGGTGGATCAGCTATCGTCATAAAAGATCATATAAATATAACGAAGAACTTAAAGTCGAAAAGTTTTCCATGCAAGTCACAACAATCAAAATACAATTAAACAATACAAAAACCTGCAGTATCTCGGCAATATATTGCCCCCCAAGCTACAATCTCAAACAAATAGAGTATACTTATCTATTCAATGAAATTCCCTGCAGATTGATTGGAACAGCAACACAAACGAATCCATTCAGGATATACTGATGAATCGATGGAACACCAAGACAAACGAATCCATTCAGAATCTAATAATGAATCGAAAGAACACCAATACGAACAAAACTTTTCTGAATCTTTCATATTGTTACGATTTCGCCGAGTTGTTATTCAATAATTATTTTATCCGGTTCGATCACTGGATTGTGAATATTAAATTCGCAAAGATTAAATTTCAATTAAATTTATTTCTCAATAAATTCCACAATTATTTCACAAATAATTCACTAATATTTATTTTCACTATTATTTACACAATATTTATCACCACTATTATTATAACACTTCACTTTTTATCACTTCCCGATATTAACACTTCGATATTCAAAATTGAACTGTTTCGTAACTCAAATGTCTACACGTATTTATACGACGCAAATACTTGTAGAATATTCCACTATTTTGCTTCTCTACACTTCTCGAAATTTCGTTGCGTCGTATTTTGTTCGCTCCGCCTATTTCGTTATTTGTTTTTATTCTGTTCGTATGTGTAAACATTTGGTTACAGGGTAATCCCTACTGCTATAATTTTCTTCTTAATTATCACAGGTGACACCTGTGATTCGTGACACTACCCTCCGCCCAAACCTGTTCGTCCCGAACAGGATATAGACCTCTTTCTCTATAGAACGCCAGTCGTTCCAGGTGTACAACCTTGGGTTTTCCTCGTACTCCTCTTTGGATCCTATAGATCACATCATTTATTCTTGTTATGACCTTGTACGGTCCCTCCCATCCAGGTTGTAATTTTTGCGATAACCCTTTCTTACGTTGTGGGTTGTGAAGCCATACCAATTGAACTTCGTCAAAACCTTTATTGTTCGCTCGTACATCATACCGAGCCTTTGTTTTATCACTTGACAATTTGATTTTCTCTCTGACAAATCCGTGTATGTTGTTGATCTCCTCTTTCAAGTTGTCCACATATGCTTGTCCACATTTGGCTGATGATGGAACCGTTCCAAATTTGAGATCACCTGGCAATCTTAAATTGTTGCCGAAAAGTATTTTCGCTGGTGTTACTCCTGTTGTGTTATGCACCGCAGATCGATAGGCCATTAAGAACAATAGAATGCCATGATCCCAATTCCGCTGGATTTTATCCACTGTTTTGGCTATAAACTCCTCCAATGTGGCATTGAAACGCTCCACCATGCCATCAGACTGTGGTTGGAAAGGTGTTGTCCGCGTTTTATTAATTCCCAGTAACTGGCACATCTCCTGGAAGACAACCGATTCAAAATTCCGCCCTTGGTCGGAATGCAGTTTCATTGGTACCCCATAACGGCTTATCCAATTGTATACCACTGCATTGGCGATTGTGGTTGTTTCCTGATTTGGAATCGGGTATACCTCTGGCCACTTACTGAAGTAGTTCATTACTACCAAAACATATTTGTTGCCACTATCGCTGGTTGAAAATGGTCCTGAAACATCTATGGCAAACCTCTCAAATGGTGCTCCCACATTATATTGTTGCATCGCTCCGCGGCTATTCTTTGCCGGTCCTTTCACGGCCATACATTGGTCACACTTTTGACACCATTCAGCCACTGCCTGTCTACATCCTGCCCAGTAGAACCTTTCACGTACCTTGGCTAACGTTTTGTTGATTTCTAGGTGGCCTCCGCTTGTTCCTCCGTGGTATTCCTCCAATATTTCCGCCATCCTGATCCTCGGTACTACTACCAACGATTGCTTTGTCTTGCCATCGGAGCTCTTCCATGTTCGCTTTAAGCAGCCGTCTTCCATGGTTAAACTATCCCATTGGGCCCAATAAGCCTTGATAGTTGGGCCTTTATCCGCAATATCACTCCATGTGGGACGATGTTCTTCCTCCATGAATTTGATAATTACTGCCAAATCTGGATCCTCTCGTTGCTCTTTGGAGATAACATCCTTGGTCCATTCATTAGCTGGCAACACTTTCATTAGTCTGATATCGATGATGTTTTCCTTGTTTTCTGCCCGTCCGCAATATTTACAATCCACTCTACATGGTCGTCTTGACAATGCATCCGCATTTCCATGAGCGCTTCCCTTCCCATGTTCGATTTCGTAAACAAAACTCCCCAATCGCTCAATCCACCGTGCTACTTGTCCTTCGGGATTTTTAAACCGAAGAAGCCATGTCAAGGCACCATGATCCGTTCTTAATAGAAATGATTGGCCATAGAGGTATTTCCTAAAATGTTCCACACATTTCCCTATGGCCAACAATTCTATTCTTGTTACACAGTAGTTCCATTCTGGCTTCGATAAGATCTTTGAATAATATGCGATGACACGTTCCTATCCATCGATTTCCTGTGACAACACTCCTCCCAAGCCATAATTGCTTGCATCAATATCCAAAATAAAACGTTTATTGGGAACCGGATACGAAAGCAATGGTGCTGTGCATAATCGCTGCTTCAGTTCGTTGAACGCTTCCTCGTGTTCATCACTCCATTGGAACGGCTTGTTCTTCTGTGTCAGCTCGTGTAAACTCCTTGCGATGTTGGCAAATCCTGGCACAAATCGTCGATAATATGTGCATAGTCCGATGAAACTCCTTAGTTCATGTAAATTCTGCGGTCTTGGCCAATCCTTTACGGCGGAGATCTTGTCTTCATCTGTTTGAATGCCGCTTGTTGTTATTTTGTGGCTCAAATATTTGACTTCATCCCGGAACAATACGCATTTCTTCGGACTCAACTTCAATCCTGCTGATTGGATTCTTTCGAATACTTCCTCCAGGTTTTGTAGATGTTCATTGAATTCCTTGCCCATAACAATGATGTCGTCCAAATATACTAGGCATGTTTTCCAGTGGAGTCCTTTAAGTACACGTTCCATTAGCCGTTCGAAAGTCGCAGGGGCGTTACAAAGTCCAAATGGCATGACATTGAATTGCCATAATCCATTGCCCACACTGAACACTGTCTTTTCCTTATCTTCGTCTGCGACCTCCACTTGCCAATAGCCGCTCTGCAGATCCAATGTTGAAAACATCCGTGCTCCTGCCAATGTACACAGTGCGTCGTCGATCTTTGGTAATGGGTAACTATCCTTTTTGGTAACTGTGTTGAGCTTCCGATAATCAACGCAGAATCTCATACTTCCATCCTTCTTTTCCACCAATACTACTGGTGAACTCCATGGACTCGTTGACTGCTCAATTACTCCCGATGTTTGCATATCAGTTACCATCTTATCCACTTCTGCTTGTTTAGCCAATGGTAATCTTCTTGGCGCTTGTCGAATAGGTGTTGATGTTCCTGTGTCGATCCGGTGTTTAACCATATTTGTTCTGCCACTATTTTCCGGTGCACCACAGAAAATGGACATATATTTTTGAAGCAACTCCTTTGCTGCTTGTTTTTTTTGGAGTTAATTGTTCCGTCCATTTCTGTGTTAGTTCCTCCGTTATTTTCCGTTGTCGTTGGTCCTTGGCCTTTACACACGGATTCGCCTCCTCACATTTTATAATCGTGGATACTTCCTCACCTCGGCCGATGATAGTTCCCTGTTTGATTTTATTTGTCACATCCGATAAATAAGGAGCCCTTATCGGAACTCTAAAGTCACAATCCGGTTTAACCAAAGCTTTTCCGATGATAATTTCTTTGGTTTGTAGCTCGTCACTGTTGGCTTCCACAACCCACAACCCTTGTGTTCCAGGACCTCCATCCAATTTCCCCCAAACACCCGTTTCCGAGTGTGGTGGTAGCTTCGTCCGATGATCCAATGTTATCCTCCTTACGACTGGCTTCTTCCCGTTGTTCAGTTGCAAAGGCAGTTCGACATTACCGTAGCTCAATGTTTCCCGTCCGACATCCAATACGAATCCATTTCGCTTCATGAAGTCCATTCCCAGGATGACCTCATCCACAATATCCGCAACCAGAACTTCATGTCGAAAACTGTTGTTCCCGATTCGTATTGTAACCTCCTTCTTTCCTTTGATAGCCGCACTGTCGCCTGTCGCCGTTTGTAACTTGAACCCTTTCATCGCCCGAACTCCATTCGTGATGAAATCTGGCCGCACAATCGTTCTCGTTGCTCCGGTGTCCAACGTTATTATACTGGATCGCCCCTCTACTTCTCCTCGCACCATCAAGCTATCACCACTTTTTGCCAATCTGGAAATGGGGATGAAGGTTATGGAGCATTTGGTTGTGGGAGTCAGCTTTTGCTCCTCAAAGCTGACTCTTACTAGTTTAACGCCTTCGTTGTTGTTTGGCGTTCCTCCTCGGCTGGTATTTTTCGTTCCTCCGATGGCCTTCGGTACATCGGCGATGGTGTTCTCGCCCGTTTGCGCCTTATCTCCCAGCTTTCCCTTGAGATGTGTCCTATTTTGTCACAAACCCAACATCTGATTTTACTAGTTCCATCCCGTAATCTCGTTGTCCGCCAGTTATCTGCTGGTCTGATGTTATTGCCCTGTTTGTGACTGATTGCTGGTTCCACTTCCACACGACGTACCTTGACTGCTGGTTTGATGATGTTGTTTGCAGTCTCGTTGGTTAATGCCCACGCGATTTTTTCCACAAACGTTGCTTTTGGAGACAATACAACTGCACGTCTCGTATCGGGGTCTCGTATTCCATCTGTGAAAGCGTCGATCTTAATACGCTCGGTGTATTCTCCTGCCATGTTGTAGTGGGCGAGGTGCACTAACCGCTCTATATCAGCCGCATACTCCTGGAGCGTCTCTCCAACCCGCTGACATCGTCCCTTCAACTCCATACGATGTAGCTCCCGTCGATGATCTCCTCCATATTTGCGCTCCAACGCCAACATGATTTTTCCGTAGTCTTCCCGTTCGTATTCCGGCACAATTTGCAGTAGTTCCGCAGCACTGCCTTTTAACGCCACAATTAATGCTGCCACTCGATCTTTTTTACACCAACCGTTCGTGGTAGCCACCATTTCAAACTGGAGTTTGAAGATATTGTATGGTGGAGTTCCGTCGAACGTTGGTGGCTTCAATTTTATAGAACTGGTTGGTCGTACAATTTGAGCACTGCCGTTGGTTTTTAGATACATTAGCTCCTTTTCAAGTTTCTGGAATCGTTGATCGGTCACCACGATTTGTTCTCCCATTTCCTTTTTAACTGTGTCCAATTTTTCATTGACATCCTCCATTAAATCGTGTTGAAACTTTTCCAGTTGCTCCATTCGTTCCAGAATTTTCTGCTGTCCAGTTAACATTTTTTCTTGTTCTGCTCTTGTTATCTCCTGTTCAGCCAACAATCTTTCCTGATCGGCTCGCATTTGCTCCTTTATGTCACTCTTCATTTGATCTGGGCTGGTAATCATTTTTACTTCGAGGCCGCCGATCATTTGCTCTTGCTTGGCTATCATTTGTTGCATAACAGCCATTAGTTGCCCCATGTCGAAACCTCCAGATGTTGTTGGAGTAGTTTCTTTAACGACAACATTCTGGTCTTCCGCTCTGGTCGTTGACTCTGTAGTTACTTCAACCTATTGGATCTCGGTTGAATCAGGTGCCCCATAATTAAAATCATGTTGATCTGGGTCAACATTTTCATCCAACAAAGCGGTACGGAGTCTCAACTGCAACTCATTTCGGTTGCCCGCTGTTGGTAGATTCCGTAGCCCCAACTCCTTCTTCAAATCTGCCACTTTTAAGTCCACTAATTTCATCTTGGATATTCACAATCCCACCGCTGTCACCAATTGTTACGATTTCGCCGAGTGGTTATTCAACTAATGTTATCCGGTTCGATCACTGGATTGTGAATATTAAATTCGCAAAGATTAAATTTCAATTAAATTTATTTCCCACAAAAATTACACAAATATTTCACAAATAATTCACTAATATTTATTTTCACTATTATGTTACACAATATTTATCACTACTATTATTTTAACACTTCACTTTTTATCACTTTCCGATATTAACACTTCGAAATTCAAAATTGAACTGTTTCGTAACTCAAATGTCTACACGTATTTATACGACGCAAATACTTCACATTATTTTGCTTCTCTACACTTCTCGAAATTTCGTTGCGTCGTATTTTGTTCGCTCCGCCTATTTCATTATTTGTTTTTATTCTGTTCGTATGTGTAAACATTTGGTTACAGGGTAATCCCTACTGCTATAATTTTCTTCTTAATTTTCACAGGTGACATCTTTGATTCGTGACACTTTTAAGTTATCACAGGAGACATCTGGGATTCGTGACACCATATTTGAAGAAGATGCAAAATTACTAAAGTTGAAAATATTACAATAAAGTTGAAATTATTTACGTTTGCCACGAATCACAGATGTCACCTGTGATAATTAAGAAGAAAATTATAGCAGTAGGGATTACCCTATAACCAAATGTTTACACATACGAACAAAATAAAAATAAATAATGAAATAGGCGGAGCGAACCAAATACGACGAGAAGAAAATTCGCGAAGTGTAGAGTTGGCAAATAATGGAATGTTCTACAAGTATTTGCGTCGTATAAATAGGTGTAAACATTTGAGTTACGGAACAGTTCAATTTTGAATTTCGAAGTGTTAATATCGGAAAGTGATAAAAAGTGAAGTGTTAAAATAATAGTAGTGGTAAATATTGTGTAAAATAATAGTGAAAATAAATATTAGTGAATTCTTTGTGAAATATTTGTGTAATTTTTGTGGGAAATAAATTTAGTTAAAATTTAAAGTTTGCGAGTTTGATATTCACAATCCAGTGATCGAACCGGATAAATTATTATAATAACCACTCGGCGAAATCGTAACACAACACATAATTTGTAACGGCTCAAAAATCCGCCGTTACAGTGTAAACTCCTTGCAATGTTGGTAAATCGTCGATAATATGTGCTTAGTCAGATTACACTTCTTAGCTCATGTAAGTTTTGCGGTCTTGGCCAATCCTTTACAGCGGATATCTTGTCTTCATTTGTATGAATGCCGCTTGTAGTTATCTTGTGTCCCAAATATTTGACTTCACTTCACACCGAAATAATACAAATTTCTTCGGACTTAACTTATCTCGTCACCGTTGGCTTCCACAACCCACCACCCTTGTGTTCCAGGACCTCCAGCCGATTTCCCCCAGACAACTGTATCCGAGTGTGGTGGTAGCTTCGTCCGATGATCCAATGTTATCCTCCTTACGACTGGCTCCTTTCCGTTGTTCAGTTGCACAGGCAGTTCGACGTTACCGTAGCTCAATGTTCCCCGTCCGACATCCAATACGAATCCATTTCGTTTCATGAAGTCCATTCCCAGGATGACCTCATCCACAATATCCGCAACCAGAACTTCATGTCGAAAACTGTTGTTCCCGATTCGTATTTCCACCTCCTTCCACTTTCTTTTAGTAGCTGCACGGTCACCTGTCACCGTTTGTAACTTGAACCCATCCATAGGTCGAACTCTATTCGTGATAAAATCTGACGGATGAAATCTGAAGTATGTTTTCAACATTGGATTTGCAGAGCGGCTAGAGGCAAGTGTAGGTCGCAGAAGAAGTAAGGAAAAAAATAGAATTCAGTGTGGACCATTTGGGCTTTATAACGCAGCTGCGACTTACGACCGGCTAATGGAACGCGTACTTAAAAGACTCCACTGAAAAACATGCCTAGGATATTTAGACGACATCATCGTTGTGGGAGAGGACTTCAATGAACACCTACAGAACCTTGAGGAAGTATTCGAAAGAAACCAAGCAGCTGGATTGAAGTTAAGTCCGAAGAAATGTGTATTGTTTCGGGATTAAGTCAAATATTTGGGACACAAAATAACCGCGGAATTTACAGCAAGACCGCGGAACTAACACGAGCTAAGGAGTTTCATCGGACTATGCAAATATTATCGACGATTTGTGCCAGGATTTGCCAACATCACAAGGAGTTTCCACGAGCTGACACAGAAGAACACGCCGTTACAATGAAGTTGTAACGTCTGCTTTTCGAGCCGTCACAAATTATATGTTCAAAAACAAAGCGACGCTACTGGCAGTGTATCCACCTCTGCATTTCTATTTTTTTTTTCAGTTGTATAAATGTTGGGTTGTATTGCAACATGTTGCCTTACAACTTAAACTTAATTGCATGGTTCTGTACTGACGGTATTTTTCGTTTATTGCAAAAAAAAATACAAGTATATTTTTTTATGTATGACAGGTTTCTTCTATAATACCTGAAATGAGCGTTTGTTTTAACGGAGGATAGAAAAAATCTTGGGTGATAATCGGTTTAATGATAGAAGCAAGATCACTAATTTTCGGAAAATCAATCAAGCAATACTTTGGTTAAAAACATATATTTGAAAATTAGTCTATGAAATATAAATATAATTTAATTAAGAATAAAAATAATATATTTCCATCAAAGTATGTATTTAGTTACAACAAAGTATGTGTGTTAAATTTTAATAATTAAGTATATAATATAAGTTTGGTGTTTCAAATATGTGCATAATACAAACTACCAATACTGTTGAATAATAATAAAATATATAATTGATATATATAATTGATGAAATTTGGTGTCGATTTAATTTTGTATCATTAGTTCAATGAATTAATAAGTTTGTATTTGATAATGACCCATGTTCGTGTATGGTTGATGTTGGCTGTTGGTAATATGAAATAGTCCAGGGAATGGTTGCTGTTATACTGGGACCTTCGGTGAACCGCAATGATGCTAACCTGATCTTTTGTACCACCTCATAATTCAGAGGGGTTGATCCTGATTAATTTCGAGTGGCGTTTTCAATAAATCTTTTGATTAACCTCAAAGATGTTACTCTGATTTACAATTCAACCACATGAGCCAGATTTTTGGGTAAGAGTTTAAATTTACTAATTTACATCATATTTTGCAGATTTTTTTTGTGTACTGTTCACTGTTATATTATTATTTTTCCTTAAGTAAAATAAATATGAATAAGTATTAAGTAATAAGACTTGTGAGTGGCAAATTAGAATATGGATGATTCACAAAGCTGACATTGCATAGTTTCATCATGATAGAGGTGGATCAGCTATCGTCATAAAAGATCATATAAATATAACGAAGAACTTAAAGTCGAAAAGTTTTCCATGCAAGTCACAACAATCAAAATACAATTAAACAATACAAAAACCTGCAGTATCTCGGCAATATATTGCCCCCCAAGCTACAATCTCAAACAAATAGAGTATACTTATCTATTCAATGAAATTCCCTGCAGATTGATTGGAACAGCAACACAAACGAATCCATTCAGGATATACTGATGAATCGATGGAACACCAAGACAAACGAATCCATTCAGAATCTAATAATGAATCGAAAGAACACCAATACGAACAAAACTTTTCTGAATCTTTCATATTGTTACGATTTCGCCGAGTTGTTATTCAATAATTATTTTATCCGGTTCGATCACTGGATTGTGAATATTAAATTCGCAAAGATTAAATTTCAATTAAATTTATTTCTCAATAAATTCCACAATTATTTCACAAATAATTCACTAATATTTATTTTCACTATTATTTACACAATATTTATCACCACTATTATTATAACACTTCACTTTTTATCACTTCCCGATATTAACACTTCGATATTCAAAATTGAACTGTTTCGTAACTCAAATGTCTACACGTATTTATACGACGCAAATACTTGTAGAATATTCCACTATTTTGCTTCTCTACACTTCTCGAAATTTCGTTGCGTCGTATTTTGTTCGCTCCGCCTATTTCGTTATTTGTTTTTATTCTGTTCGTATGTGTAAACATTTGGTTACAGGGTAATCCCTACTGCTATAATTTTCTTCTTAATTATCACAGGTGACACCTGTGATTCGTGACACTACCCTCCGCCCAAACCTGTTCGTCCCGAACAGGATATAGACCTCTTTCTCTATAGAACGCCAGTCGTTCCAGGTGTACAACCTTGGGTTTTCCTCGTACTCCTCTTTGGATCCTATAGATCACATCATTTATTCTTGTTATGACCTTGTACGGTCCCTCCCATCCAGGTTGTAATTTTTGCGATAACCCTTTCTTACGTTGTGGGTTGTGAAGCCATACCAATTGAACTTCGTCAAAACCTTTATTGTTCGCTCGTACATCATACCGAGCCTTTGTTTTATCACTTGACAATTTGATTTTCTCTCTGACAAATCCGTGTATGTTGTTGATCTCCTCTTTCAAGTTGTCCACATATGCTTGTCCACATTTGGCTGATGATGGAACCGTTCCAAATTTGAGATCACCTGGCAATCTTAAATTGTTGCCGAAAAGTATTTTCGCTGGTGTTACTCCTGTTGTGTTATGCACCGCAGATCGATAGGCCATTAAGAACAATAGAATGCCATGATCCCAATTCCGCTGGATTTTATCCACTGTTTTGGCTATAAACTCCTCCAATGTGGCATTGAAACGCTCCACCATGCCATCAGACTGTGGTTGGAAAGGTGTTGTCCGCGTTTTATTAATTCCCAGTAACTGGCACATCTCCTGGAAGACAACCGATTCAAAATTCCGCCCTTGGTCGGAATGCAGTTTCATTGGTACCCCATAACGGCTTATCCAATTGTATACCACTGCATTGGCGATTGTGGTTGTTTCCTGATTTGGAATCGGGTATACCTCTGGCCACTTACTGAAGTAGTTCATTACTACCAAAACATATTTGTTGCCACTATCGCTGGTTGAAAATGGTCCTGAAACATCTATGGCAAACCTCTCAAATGGTGCTCCCACATTATATTGTTGCATCGCTCCGCGGCTATTCTTTGCCGGTCCTTTCACGGCCATACATTGGTCACACTTTTGACACCATTCAGCCACTGCCTGTCTACATCCTGCCCAGTTAACATCCTACATCAGTCCTACATCCTACATCAGTCTACATCCTGCCCGGTTAAACTATCCCATTGGGCCCAATAAGCCTTGATAGTTGGGCCTTTATCCGCAATATCACTCCATGTGGGACGATGTTCTTCCTCCATGAATTTGATAATTACTGCCAAATCTGGATCCTCTCGTTGCTCTTTGGAGATAACATCCTTGGTCCATTCATTAGCTGGCAACACTTTCATTAGTCTGATATCGATGATGTTTTCCTTGTTTTCTGCCCGTCCGCAATATTTACAATCCACTCTACATGGTCGTCTTGACAATGCATCCGCATTTCCATGAGCGCTTCCCTTCCCATGTTCGATTTCGTAAACAAAACTCCCCAATCGCTCAATCCACCGTGCTACTTGTCCTTCGGGATTTTTAAACCGAAGAAGCCATGTCAAGGCGCCATGATCCGTTCTTAATAGAAATGATTGGCCATAGAGGTATTTCCTAAAATGTTCCACACATTTCCCTATGGCCAACAATTCTATTCTTGTTACACAGTAGTTCCATTCTGGCTTCGATAAGATCTTTGAATAATATGCGATGACACGTTCCTATCCATCGATTTCCTGTGACAACACTCCTCCCAAGCCATAATTGCTTGCATCAATATCCAAAATAAAACGTTTATTGGGAACCGGATACGAAAGCAATGGTGCTGTGCATAATCGCTGCTTCAGTTCGTTGAACGCTTCCTCGTGTTCATCACTCCATTGGAACGGCTTGTTCTTCTGTGTCAGCTCGTGTAAACTCCTTGCGATGTTGGCAAATCCTGGCACAAATCGTCGATAATATGTGCATAGTCCGATGAAACTCCTTAGTTCATGTAAATTCTGCGGTCTTGGCCAATCCTTTACGGCGGAGATCTTGTCTTCATCTGTTTGAATGCCGCTTGTTGTTATTTTGTGGCTCAAATATTTGACTTCATCCCGGAACAATACGCATTTCTTCGGACTCAACTTCAATCCTGCTGATTGGATTCTTTCGAATACTTCCTCCAGGTTTTGTAGATGTTCATTGAATTCCTTGCCCATAACAATGATGTCGTCCAAATATACTAGGCATGTTTTCCAGTGGAGTCCTTTAAGTACACGTTCCATTAGCCGTTCGAAAGTCGCAGGGGCGTTACAAAGTCCAAATGGCATGACATTGAATTGCCATAATCCATTGCCCACACTGAACACTGTCTTTTCCTTATCTTCGTCTGCGACCTCCACTTGCCAATAGCCGCTCTGCAGATCCAATGTTGAAAACATCCGTGCTCCTGCCAATGTACACAGTGCGTCGTCGATCTTTGGTAATGGGTAACTATCCTTTTTGGTAACTGTGTTGAGCTTCCGATAATCAACGCAGAATCTCATACTTCCATCCTTCTTTTCCACCAATACTACTGGTGAACTCCATGGACTCGTTGACTGCTCAATTACTCCCGATGTTTGCATATCAGTTACCATCTTATCCACTTCTGCTTGTTTAGCCAATGGTAATCTTCTTGGCGCTTGTCGAATAGGTGTTGATGTTCCTGTGTCGATCCGGTGTTTAACCATATTTGTTCTGCCACTATTTTCCGGTGCACCACAGAAAATGGACATATATTTTTGAAGCAACTCCTTTGCTGCTTGTTTTTTTTGGAGTTAATTGTTCCGTCCATTTCTGTGTTAGTTCCTCCGTTATTTTCCGTTGTCGTTGGTCCTTGGCCTTTACACACGGATTCGCCTCCTCACATTTTATAATCGTGGATACTTCCTCACCTCGGCCGATGATAGTTCCCTGTTTGATTTTATTTGTCACATCCGATAAATAAGGAGCCCTTATCGGAACTCTAAAGTCACAATCCGGTTTAACCAAAGCTTTTCCGATGATAATTTCTTTGGTTTGTAGCTCGTCACTGTTGGCTTCCACAACCCACAACCCTTGTGTTCCAGGACCTCCATCCAATTTCCCCCAAACACCCGTTTCCGAGTGTGGTGGTAGCTTCGTCCGATGATCCAATGTTATCCTCCTTACGACTGGCTTCTTCCCGTTGTTCAGTTGCAAAGGCAGTTCGACATTACCGTAGCTCAATGTTTCCCGTCCGACATCCAATACGAATCCATTTCGCTTCATGAAGTCCATTCCCAGGATGACCTCATCCACAATATCCGCAACCAGAACTTCATGTCGAAAACTGTTGTTCCCGATTCGTATTGTAACCTCCTTCTTTCCTTTGATAGCCGCACTGTCGCCTGTCGCCGTTTGTAACTTGAACCCTTTCATCGCCCGAACTCCATTCGTGATGAAATCTGGCCGCACAATCGTTCTCGTTGCTCCGGTGTCCAACGTTATTATACTGGATCGCCCCTCTACTTCTCCTCGCACCATCAAGCTATCACCACTTTTTGCCAATCTGGAAATGGGGATGAAGGTTATGGAGCATTTGGTTGTGGGAGTCAGCTTTTGCTCCTCAAAGCTGACTCTTACTAGTTTAACGCCTTCGTTGTTGTTTGGCGTTCCTCCTCGGCTGGTATTTTTCGTTCCTCCGATGGCCTTCGGTACATCGGCGATGGTGTTCTCGCCCGTTTGCGCCTTATCTCCCAGCTTTCCCTTGAGATGTGTCCTATTTTGTCACAAACCCAACATCTGATTTTACTAGTTCCATCCCGTAATCTCGTTGTCCGCCAGTTATCTGCTGGTCTGATGTTATTGCCCTGTTTGTGACTGATTGCTGGTTCCACTTCCACACGACGTACCTTGACTGCTGGTTTGATGATGTTGTTTGCAGTCTCGTTGGTTAATGCCCACGCGATTTTTTCCACAAACGTTGCTTTTGGAGACAATACAACTGCACGTCTCGTATCGGGGTCTCGTATTCCATCTGTGAAAGCGTCGATCTTAATACGCTCGGTGTATTCTCCTGCCATGTTGTAGTGGGCGAGGTGCACTAACCGCTCTATATCAGCCGCATACTCCTGGAGCGTCTCTCCAACCCGCTGACATCGTCCCTTCAACTCCATACGATGTAGCTCCCGTCGATGATCTCCTCCATATTTGCGCTCCAACGCCAACATGATTTTTCCGTAGTCTTCCCGTTCGTATTCCGGCACAATTTGCAGTAGTTCCGCAGCACTGCCTTTTAACGCCACAATTAATGCTGCCACTCGATCTTTTTTACACCAACCGTTCGTGGTAGCCACCATTTCAAACTGGAGTTTGAAGATATTGTATGGTGGAGTTCCGTCGAACGTTGGTGGCTTCAATTTTATAGAACTGGTTGGTCGTACAATTTGAGCACTGCCGTTGGTTTTTAGATACATTAGCTCCTTTTCAAGTTTCTGGAATCGTTGATCGGTCACCACGATTTGTTCTCCCATTTCCTTTTTAACTGTGTCCAATTTTTCATTGACATCCTCCATTAAATCGTGTTGAAACTTTTCCAGTTGCTCCATTCGTTCCAGAATTTTCTGCTGTCCAGTTAACATTTTTTCTTGTTCTGCTCTTGTTATCTCCTGTTCAGCCAACAATCTTTCCTGATCGGCTCGCATTTGCTCCTTTATGTCACTCTTCATTTGATCTGGGCTGGTAATCATTTTTACTTCGAGGCCGCCGATCATTTGCTCTTGCTTGGCTATCATTTGTTGCATAACAGCCATTAGTTGCCCCATGTCGAAACCTCCAGATGTTGTTGGAGTAGTTTCTTTAACGACAACATTCTGGTCTTCCGCTCTGGTCGTTGACTCTGTAGTTACTTCAACCTATTGGATCTCGGTTGAATCAGGTGCCCCATAATTAAAATCATGTTGATCTGGGTCAACATTTTCATCCAACAAAGCGGTACGGAGTCTCAACTGCAACTCATTTCGGTTGCCCGCTGTTGGTAGATTCCGTAGCCCCAACTCCTTCTTCAAATCTGCCACTTTTAAGTCCACTAATTTCATCTTGGATATTCACAATCCCACCGCTGTCACCAATTGTTACGATTTCGCCGAGTGGTTATTCAACTAATGTTATCCGGTTCGATCACTGGATTGTGAATATTAAATTCGCAAAGATTAAATTTCAATTAAATTTATTTCCCACAAAAATTACACAAATATTTCACAAATAATTCACTAATATTTATTTTCACTATTATGTTACACAATATTTATCACTACTATTATTTTAACACTTCACTTTTTATCACTTTCCGATATTAACACTTCGAAATTCAAAATTGAACTGTTTCGTAACTCAAATGTCTACACGTATTTATACGACGCAAATACTTCACATTATTTTGCTTCTCTACACTTCTCGAAATTTCGTTGCGTCGTATTTTGTTCGCTCCGCCTATTTCATTATTTGTTTTTATTCTGTTCGTATGTGTAAACATTTGGTTACAGGGTAATCCCTACTGCTATAATTTTCTTCTTAATTTTCACAGGTGACATCTTTGATTCGTGACACTTTTAAGTTATCACAGGAGACATCTGGGATTCGTGACACCATATTTGAAGAAGATGCAAAATTACTAAAGTTGAAAATATTACAATAAAGTTGAAATTATTTACGTTTGCCACGAATCACAGATGTCACCTGTGATAATTAAGAAGAAAATTATAGCAGTAGGGATTACCCTATAACCAAATGTTTACACATACGAACAAAATAAAAATAAATAATGAAATAGGCGGAGCGAACCAAATACGACGAGAAGAAAATTCGCGAAGTGTAGAGTTGGCAAATAATGGAATGTTCTACAAGTATTTGCGTCGTATAAATAGGTGTAAACATTTGAGTTACGGAACAGTTCAATTTTGAATTTCGAAGTGTTAATATCGGAAAGTGATAAAAAGTGAAGTGTTAAAATAATAGTAGTGGTAAATATTGTGTAAAATAATAGTGAAAATAAATATTAGTGAATTCTTTGTGAAATATTTGTGTAATTTTTGTGGGAAATAAATTTAGTTAAAATTTAAAGTTTGCGAGTTTGATATTCACAATCCAGTGATCGAACCGGATAAATTATTATAATAACCACTCGGCGAAATCGTAACACAACACATAATTTGTAACGGCTCAAAAATCCGCCGTTACAGTGTAAACTCCTTGCAATGTTGGTAAATCGTCGATAATATGTGCTTAGTCAGATTACACTTCTTAGCTCATGTAAGTTTTGCGGTCTTGGCCAATCCTTTACAGCGGATATCTTGTCTTCATTTGTATGAATGCCGCTTGTAGTTATCTTGTGTCCCAAATATTTGACTTCACTTCACACCGAAATAATACAAATTTCTTCGGACTTAACTTATCTCGTCACCGTTGGCTTCCACAACCCACCACCCTTGTGTTCCAGGACCTCCAGCCGATTTCCCCCAGACAACTGTATCCGAGTGTGGTGGTAGCTTCGTCCGATGATCCAATGTTATCCTCCTTACGACTGGCTCCTTTCCGTTGTTCAGTTGCACAGGCAGTTCGACGTTACCGTAGCTCAATGTTCCCCGTCCGACATCCAATACGAATCCATTTCGTTTCATGAAGTCCATTCCCAGGATGACCTCATCCACAATATCCGCAACCAGAACTTCATGTCGAAAACTGTTGTTCCCGATTCGTATTTCCACCTCCTTCCACTTTCTTTTAGTAGCTGCACGGTCACCTGTCACCGTTTGTAACTTGAACCCATCCATAGGTCGAACTCTATTCGTGATAAAATCTGACGGATGAAATCTGAAGTATGTTTTCAACATTGGATTTGCAGAGCGGCTAGAGGCAAGTGTAGGTCGCAGAAGAAGTAAGGAAAAAAATAGAATTCAGTGTGGACCATTTGGGCTTTATAACGCAGCTGCGACTTACGACCGGCTAATGGAACGCGTACTTAAAAGACTCCACTGAAAAACATGCCTAGGATATTTAGACGACATCATCGTTGTGGGAGAGGACTTCAATGAACACCTACAGAACCTTGAGGAAGTATTCGAAAGAAACCAAGCAGCTGGATTGAAGTTAAGTCCGAAGAAATGTGTATTGTTTCGGGATTAAGTCAAATATTTGGGACACAAAATAACCGCGGAATTTACAGCAAGACCGCGGAACTAACACGAGCTAAGGAGTTTCATCGGACTATGCAAATATTATCGACGATTTGTGCCAGGATTTGCCAACATCACAAGGAGTTTCCACGAGCTGACACAGAAGAACACGCCGTTACAATGAAGTTGTAACGTCTGCTTTTCGAGCCGTCACAAATTATATGTTCAAAAACAAAGCGACGCTACTGGCAGTGTATCCACCTCTGCATTTCTATTTTTTTTTTCAGTTGTATAAATGTTGGGTTGTATTGCAACATGTTGCCTTACAACTTAAACTTAATTGCATGGTTCTGTACTGACGGTATTTTTCGTTTATTGCAAAAAAAAATACAAGTATATTTTTTTATGTATGACAGGTTTCTTCTATAATACCTGAAATGAGCGTTTGTTTTAACGGAGGATAGAAAAAATCTTGGGTGATAATCGGTTTAATGATAGAAGCAAGATCACTAATTTTCGGAAAATCAATCAAGCAATACTTTGGTTAAAAACATATATTTGAAAATTAGTCTATGAAATATAAATATAATTTAATTAAGAATAAAAATAATATATTTCCATCAAAGTATGTATTTAGTTACAACAAAGTATGTGTGTTAAATTTTAATAATTAAGTATATAATATAAGTTTGGTGTTTCAAATATGTGCATAATACAAACTACCAATACTGTTGAATAATAATAAAATATATAATTGATATATATAATTGATGAAATTTGGTGTCGATTTAATTTTGTATCATTAGTTCAATGAATTAATAAGTTTGTATTTGATAATGACCCATGTTCGTGTATGGTTGATGTTGGCTGTTGGTAATATGAAATAGTCCAGGGAATGGTTGCTGTTATACTGGGACCTTCGGTGAACCGCAATGATGCTAACCTGATCTTTTGTACCACCTCATAATTCAGAGGGGTTGATCCTGATTAATTTCGAGTGGCGTTTTCAATAAATCTTTTGATTAACCTCAAAGATGTTACTCTGATTTACAATTCAACCACATGAGCCAGATTTTTGGGTAAGAGTTTAAATTTACTAATTTACATCATATTTTGCAGATTTTTTTTGTGTACTGTTCACTGTTATATTATTATTTTTCCTTAAGTAAAATAAATATGAATAAGTATTAAGTAATAAGACTTGTGAGTGGCAAATTAGAATATGGATGATTCACAAAGCTGACATTGCATAGTTTCATCATGATAGAGGTGGATCAGCTATCGTCATAAAAGATCATATAAATATAACGAAGAACTTAAAGTCGAAAAGTTTTCCATGCAAGTCACAACAATCAAAATACAATTAAACAATACAAAAACCTGCAGTATCTCGGCAATATATTGCCCCCCAAGCTACAATCTCAAACAAATAGAGTATACTTATCTATTCAATGAAATTCCCTGCAGATTGATTGGAACAGCAACACAAACGAATCCATTCAGGATATACTGATGAATCGATGGAACACCAAGACAAACGAATCCATTCAGAATCTAATAATGAATCGAAAGAACACCAATACGAACAAAACTTTTCTGAATCTTTCATATTGTTACGATTTCGCCGAGTTGTTATTCAATAATTATTTTATCCGGTTCGATCACTGGATTGTGAATATTAAATTCGCAAAGATTAAATTTCAATTAAATTTATTTCTCAATAAATTCCACAATTATTTCACAAATAATTCACTAATATTTATTTTCACTATTATTTACACAATATTTATCACCACTATTATTATAACACTTCACTTTTTATCACTTCCCGATATTAACACTTCGATATTCAAAATTGAACTGTTTCGTAACTCAAATGTCTACACGTATTTATACGACGCAAATACTTGTAGAATATTCCACTATTTTGCTTCTCTACACTTCTCGAAATTTCGTTGCGTCGTATTTTGTTCGCTCCGCCTATTTCGTTATTTGTTTTTATTCTGTTCGTATGTGTAAACATTTGGTTACAGGGTAATCCCTACTGCTATAATTTTCTTCTTAATTATCACAGGTGACACCTGTGATTCGTGACACTACCCTCCGCCCAAACCTGTTCGTCCCGAACAGGATATAGACCTCTTTCTCTATAGAACGCCAGTCGTTCCAGGTGTACAACCTTGGGTTTTCCTCGTACTCCTCTTTGGATCCTATAGATCACATCATTTATTCTTGTTATGACCTTGTACGGTCCCTCCCATCCAGGTTGTAATTTTTGCGATAACCCTTTCTTACGTTGTGGGTTGTGAAGCCATACCAATTGAACTTCGTCAAAACCTTTATTGTTCGCTCGTACATCATACCGAGCCTTTGTTTTATCACTTGACAATTTGATTTTCTCTCTGACAAATCCGTGTATGTTGTTGATCTCCTCTTTCAAGTTGTCCACATATGCTTGTCCACATTTGGCTGATGATGGAACCGTTCCAAATTTGAGATCACCTGGCAATCTTAAATTGTTGCCGAAAAGTATTTTCGCTGGTGTTACTCCTGTTGTGTTATGCACCGCAGATCGATAGGCCATTAAGAACAATAGAATGCCATGATCCCAATTCCGCTGGATTTTATCCACTGTTTTGGCTATAA
The DNA here is from genome assembly GCA_963932295.1 of Tipula lateralis. Classification (NCBI taxonomy): domain Eukaryota; kingdom Metazoa; phylum Arthropoda; class Insecta; order Diptera; family Tipulidae; genus Tipula; species Tipula lateralis. The sequence goes on along the minus strand of OZ010736.1, from coordinate 76,284,875 downwards.
ACTCCTCCAATGTGGCATTGAAACGCTCCACCATGCCATCAGACTGTGGTTGGAAAGGTGTTGTCCGCGTTTTATTAATTCCCAGTAACTGGCACATCTCCTGAAAGACAACCGATTCAAAATTCCGCCCTTGGTCGGAATGCAGTTTCATTGGTACCCCATAACGGCTTATCCAATTGTATACCACTGCATTGGCGATTGTGGTTGTTTCCTGATTTGGAATCGGGTATACCTCTGGCCACTTACTGAAGTAGTTCATTACTACCAAAACATATTTGTTGCCACTATCGCTGGTTGAAAATGGTCCTGAAACATCTATGGCAAACCTCTCAAATGGTGCTCCCACATTATATTGTTGCATCGCTCCGCGGCTATTCTTTGCCGGTCCTTTCACGGCCATACATTGGTCACACTTTTGACACCATTCAGCCACTGCCTGTCTACATCCTGCCCAGTTAACATCCTACATCAGTCCTACATCCTACATCAGTCTACATCCTGCCCGGTTAAACTATCCCATTGGGCCCAATAAGCCTTGATAGTTGGGCCTTTATCCGCAATATCACTCCATGTGGGACGATGTTCTTCCTCCATGAATTTGATAATTACTGCCAAATCTGGATCCTCTCGTTGCTCTTTGGAGATAACATCCTTGGTCCATTCATTAGCTGGCAACACTTTCATTAGTCTGATATCGATGATGTTTTCCTTGTTTTCTGCCCGTCCGCAATATTTACAATCCACTCTACATGGTCGTCTTGACAATGCATCCGCATTTCCATGAGCGCTTCCCTTCCCATGTTCGATTTCGTAAACAAAACTCCCCAATCGCTCAATCCACCGTGCTACTTGTCCTTCGGGATTTTTAAACCGAAGAAGCCATGTCAAGGCGCCATGATCCGTTCTTAATAGAAATGATTGGCCATAGAGGTATTTCCTAAAATGTTCCACACATTTCCCTATGGCCAACAATTCTATTCTTGTTACACAGTAGTTCCATTCTGGCTTCGATAAGATCTTTGAATAATATGCGATGACACGTTCCTATCCATCGATTTCCTGTGACAACACTCCTCCCAAGCCATAATTGCTTGCATCAATATCCAAAATAAAACGTTTATTGGGAACCGGATACGAAAGCAATGGTGCTGTGCATAATCGCTGCTTCAGTTCGTTGAACGCTTCCTCGTGTTCATCACTCCATTGGAACGGCTTGTTCTTCTGTGTCAGCTCGTGTAAACTCCTTGCGATGTTGGCAAATCCTGGCACAAATCGTCGATAATATGTGCATAGTCCGATGAAACTCCTTAGTTCATGTAAATTCTGCGGTCTTGGCCAATCCTTTACGGCGGAGATCTTGTCTTCATCTGTTTGAATGCCGCTTGTTGTTATTTTGTGGCTCAAATATTTGACTTCATCCCGGAACAATACGCATTTCTTCGGACTCAACTTCAATCCTGCTGATTGGATTCTTTCGAATACTTCCTCCAGGTTTTGTAGATGTTCATTGAATTCCTTGCCCATAACAATGATGTCGTCCAAATATACTAGGCATGTTTTCCAGTGGAGTCCTTTAAGTACACGTTCCATTAGCCGTTCGAAAGTCGCAGGGGCGTTACAAAGTCCAAATGGCATGACATTGAATTGCCATAATCCATTGCCCACACTGAACACTGTCTTTTCCTTATCTTCGTCTGCGACCTCCACTTGCCAATAGCCGCTCTGCAGATCCAATGTTGAAAACATCCGTGCTCCTGCCAATGTACACAGTGCGTCGTCGATCTTTGGTAATGGGTAACTATCCTTTTTGGTAACTGTGTTGAGCTTCCGATAATCAACGCAGAATCTCATACTTCCATCCTTCTTTTCCACCAATACTACTGGTGAACTCCATGGACTCGTTGACTGCTCAATTACTCCCGATGTTTGCATATCAGTTACCATCTTATCCACTTCTGCTTGTTTAGCCAATGGTAATCTTCTTGGCGCTTGTCGAATAGGTGTTGATGTTCCTGTGTCGATCCGGTGTTTAACCATATTTGTTCTGCCACTATTTTCCGGTGCACCACAGAAAATGGACATATATTTTTGAAGCAACTCCTTTGCTGCTTGTTTTTTTTGGAGTTAATTGTTCCGTCCATTTCTGTGTTAGTTCCTCCGTTATTTTCCGTTGTCGTTGGTCCTTGGCCTTTACACACGGATTCGCCTCCTCACATTTTATAATCGTGGATACTTCCTCACCTCGGCCGATGATAGTTCCCTGTTTGATTTTATTTGTCACATCCGATAAATAAGGAGCCCTTATCGGAACTCTAAAGTCACAATCCGGTTTAACCAAAGCTTTTCCGATGATAATTTCTTTGGTTTGTAGCTCGTCACTGTTGGCTTCCACAACCCACAACCCTTGTGTTCCAGGACCTCCATCCAATTTCCCCCAAACACCCGTTTCCGAGTGTGGTGGTAGCTTCGTCCGATGATCCAATGTTATCCTCCTTACGACTGGCTTCTTCCCGTTGTTCAGTTGCAAAGGCAGTTCGACATTACCGTAGCTCAATGTTTCCCGTCCGACATCCAATACGAATCCATTTCGCTTCATGAAGTCCATTCCCAGGATGACCTCATCCACAATATCCGCAACCAGAACTTCATGTCGAAAACTGTTGTTCCCGATTCGTATTGTAACCTCCTTCTTTCCTTTGATAGCCGCACTGTCGCCTGTCGCCGTTTGTAACTTGAACCCTTTCATCGCCCGAACTCCATTCGTGATGAAATCTGGCCGCACAATCGTTCTCGTTGCTCCGGTGTCCAACGTTATTATACTGGATCGCCCCTCTACTTCTCCTCGCACCATCAAGCTATCACCACTTTTTGCCAATCTGGAAATGGGGATGAAGGTTATGGAGCATTTGGTTGTGGGAGTCAGCTTTTGCTCCTCAAAGCTGACTCTTACTAGTTTAACGCCTTCGTTGTTGTTTGGCGTTCCTCCTCGGCTGGTATTTTTCGTTCCTCCGATGGCCTTCGGTACATCGGCGATGGTGTTCTCGCCCGTTTGCGCCTTATCTCCCAGCTTTCCCTTGAGATGTGTCCTATTTTGTCACAAACCCAACATCTGATTTTACTAGTTCCATCCCGTAATCTCGTTGTCCGCCAGTTATCTGCTGGTCTGATGTTATTGCCCTGTTTGTGACTGATTGCTGGTTCCACTTCCACACGACGTACCTTGACTGCTGGTTTGATGATGTTGTTTGCAGTCTCGTTGGTTAATGCCCACGCGATTTTTTCCACAAACGTTGCTTTTGGAGACAATACAACTGCACGTCTCGTATCGGGGTCTCGTATTCCATCTGTGAAAGCGTCGATCTTAATACGCTCGGTGTATTCTCCTGCCATGTTGTAGTGGGCGAGGTGCACTAACCGCTCTATATCAGCCGCATACTCCTGGAGCGTCTCTCCAACCCGCTGACATCGTCCCTTCAACTCCATACGATGTAGCTCCCGTCGATGATCTCCTCCATATTTGCGCTCCAACGCCAACATGATTTTTCCGTAGTCTTCCCGTTCGTATTCCGGCACAATTTGCAGTAGTTCCGCAGCACTGCCTTTTAACGCCACAATTAATGCTGCCACTCGATCTTTTTTACACCAACCGTTCGTGGTAGCCACCATTTCAAACTGGAGTTTGAAGATATTGTATGGTGGAGTTCCGTCGAACGTTGGTGGCTTCAATTTTATAGAACTGGTTGGTCGTACAATTTGAGCACTGCCGTTGGTTTTTAGATACATTAGCTCCTTTTCAAGTTTCTGGAATCGTTGATCGGTCACCACGATTTGTTCTCCCATTTCCTTTTTAACTGTGTCCAATTTTTCATTGACATCCTCCATTAAATCGTGTTGAAACTTTTCCAGTTGCTCCATTCGTTCCAGAATTTTCTGCTGTCCAGTTAACATTTTTTCTTGTTCTGCTCTTGTTATCTCCTGTTCAGCCAACAATCTTTCCTGATCGGCTCGCATTTGCTCCTTTATGTCACTCTTCATTTGATCTGGGCTGGTAATCATTTTTACTTCGAGGCCGCCGATCATTTGCTCTTGCTTGGCTATCATTTGTTGCATAACAGCCATTAGTTGCCCCATGTCGAAACCTCCAGATGTTGTTGGAGTAGTTTCTTTAACGACAACATTCTGGTCTTCCGCTCTGGTCGTTGACTCTGTAGTTACTTCAACCTATTGGATCTCGGTTGAATCAGGTGCCCCATAATTAAAATCATGTTGATCTGGGTCAACATTTTCATCCAACAAAGCGGTACGGAGTCTCAACTGCAACTCATTTCGGTTGCCCGCTGTTGGTAGATTCCGTAGCCCCAACTCCTTCTTCAAATCTGCCACTTTTAAGTCCACTAATTTCATCTTGGATATTCACAATCCCACCGCTGTCACCAATTGTTACGATTTCGCCGAGTGGTTATTCAACTAATGTTATCCGGTTCGATCACTGGATTGTGAATATTAAATTCGCAAAGATTAAATTTCAATTAAATTTATTTCCCACAAAAATTACACAAATATTTCACAAATAATTCACTAATATTTATTTTCACTATTATGTTACACAATATTTATCACTACTATTATTTTAACACTTCACTTTTTATCACTTTCCGATATTAACACTTCGAAATTCAAAATTGAACTGTTTCGTAACTCAAATGTCTACACGTATTTATACGACGCAAATACTTCACATTATTTTGCTTCTCTACACTTCTCGAAATTTCGTTGCGTCGTATTTTGTTCGCTCCGCCTATTTCATTATTTGTTTTTATTCTGTTCGTATGTGTAAACATTTGGTTACAGGGTAATCCCTACTGCTATAATTTTCTTCTTAATTTTCACAGGTGACATCTTTGATTCGTGACACTTTTAAGTTATCACAGGAGACATCTGGGATTCGTGACACCATATTTGAAGAAGATGCAAAATTACTAAAGTTGAAAATATTACAATAAAGTTGAAATTATTTACGTTTGCCACGAATCACAGATGTCACCTGTGATAATTAAGAAGAAAATTATAGCAGTAGGGATTACCCTATAACCAAATGTTTACACATACGAACAAAATAAAAATAAATAATGAAATAGGCGGAGCGAACCAAATACGACGAGAAGAAAATTCGCGAAGTGTAGAGTTGGCAAATAATGGAATGTTCTACAAGTATTTGCGTCGTATAAATAGGTGTAAACATTTGAGTTACGGAACAGTTCAATTTTGAATTTCGAAGTGTTAATATCGGAAAGTGATAAAAAGTGAAGTGTTAAAATAATAGTAGTGGTAAATATTGTGTAAAATAATAGTGAAAATAAATATTAGTGAATTCTTTGTGAAATATTTGTGTAATTTTTGTGGGAAATAAATTTAGTTAAAATTTAAAGTTTGCGAGTTTGATATTCACAATCCAGTGATCGAACCGGATAAATTATTATAATAACCACTCGGCGAAATCGTAACACAACACATAATTTGTAACGGCTCAAAAATCCGCCGTTACAGTGTAAACTCCTTGCAATGTTGGTAAATCGTCGATAATATGTGCTTAGTCAGATTACACTTCTTAGCTCATGTAAGTTTTGCGGTCTTGGCCAATCCTTTACAGCGGATATCTTGTCTTCATTTGTATGAATGCCGCTTGTAGTTATCTTGTGTCCCAAATATTTGACTTCACTTCACACCGAAATAATACAAATTTCTTCGGACTTAACTTATCTCGTCACCGTTGGCTTCCACAACCCACCACCCTTGTGTTCCAGGACCTCCAGCCGATTTCCCCCAGACAACTGTATCCGAGTGTGGTGGTAGCTTCGTCCGATGATCCAATGTTATCCTCCTTACGACTGGCTCCTTTCCGTTGTTCAGTTGCACAGGCAGTTCGACGTTACCGTAGCTCAATGTTCCCCGTCCGACATCCAATACGAATCCATTTCGTTTCATGAAGTCCATTCCCAGGATGACCTCATCCACAATATCCGCAACCAGAACTTCATGTCGAAAACTGTTGTTCCCGATTCGTATTTCCACCTCCTTCCACTTTCTTTTAGTAGCTGCACGGTCACCTGTCACCGTTTGTAACTTGAACCCATCCATAGGTCGAACTCTATTCGTGATAAAATCTGACGGATGAAATCTGAAGTATGTTTTCAACATTGGATTTGCAGAGCGGCTAGAGGCAAGTGTAGGTCGCAGAAGAAGTAAGGAAAAAAATAGAATTCAGTGTGGACCATTTGGGCTTTATAACGCAGCTGCGACTTACGACCGGCTAATGGAACGCGTACTTAAAAGACTCCACTGAAAAACATGCCTAGGATATTTAGACGACATCATCGTTGTGGGAGAGGACTTCAATGAACACCTACAGAACCTTGAGGAAGTATTCGAAAGAAACCAAGCAGCTGGATTGAAGTTAAGTCCGAAGAAATGTGTATTGTTTCGGGATTAAGTCAAATATTTGGGACACAAAATAACCGCGGAATTTACAGCAAGACCGCGGAACTAACACGAGCTAAGGAGTTTCATCGGACTATGCAAATATTATCGACGATTTGTGCCAGGATTTGCCAACATCACAAGGAGTTTCCACGAGCTGACACAGAAGAACACGCCGTTACAATGAAGTTGTAACGTCTGCTTTTCGAGCCGTCACAAATTATATGTTCAAAAACAAAGCGACGCTACTGGCAGTGTATCCACCTCTGCATTTCTATTTTTTTTTTCAGTTGTATAAATGTTGGGTTGTATTGCAACATGTTGCCTTACAACTTAAACTTAATTGCATGGTTCTGTACTGACGGTATTTTTCGTTTATTGCAAAAAAAAATACAAGTATATTTTTTTATGTATGACAGGTTTCTTCTATAATACCTGAAATGAGCGTTTGTTTTAACGGAGGATAGAAAAAATCTTGGGTGATAATCGGTTTAATGATAGAAGCAAGATCACTAATTTTCGGAAAATCAATCAAGCAATACTTTGGTTAAAAACATATATTTGAAAATTAGTCTATGAAATATAAATATAATTTAATTAAGAATAAAAATAATATATTTCCATCAAAGTATGTATTTAGTTACAACAAAGTATGTGTGTTAAATTTTAATAATTAAGTATATAATATAAGTTTGGTGTTTCAAATATGTGCATAATACAAACTACCAATACTGTTGAATAATAATAAAATATATAATTGATATATATAATTGATGAAATTTGGTGTCGATTTAATTTTGTATCATTAGTTCAATGAATTAATAAGTTTGTATTTGATAATGACCCATGTTCGTGTATGGTTGATGTTGGCTGTTGGTAATATGAAATAGTCCAGGGAATGGTTGCTGTTATACTGGGACCTTCGGTGAACCGCAATGATGCTAACCTGATCTTTTGTACCACCTCATAATTCAGAGGGGTTGATCCTGATTAATTTCGAGTGGCGTTTTCAATAAATCTTTTGATTAATCTCAAAGATGTTACTCTGATTTACAATTCAACCACATGAGCCAGATTTTTGGGTAAGAGTTTAAATTTACTAATTTACATCATATTTTGCAGATTTTTTTTGTGTACTGTTCACTGTTATATTATTATTTTTCCTTAAGTAAAATAAATATGAATAAGTATTAAGTAATAAGACTTGTGAGTGGCAAATTAGAATATGGATGATTCACAACGCTGACATTGCATAGTTTCATCATGATAGTAAGGGAACCCTTAATTTATTTAATCCCACCCCAACGTCGTGAGTCTGTAGCCGGACACGTACTATGCGAGTGACCTCCTTTACTGTTGTTAGTTTGTAAGTATTGTTAATGGGACCACATATTCTAAACATTGGTAACCATTACAATTGGCGCCCAAGCTTGGTTATTCAGTTAAAAGCACATGGTATATCATAGCCTTCAGCTATGACTACCTTGCCTAGTCACAGTAGTTTCTTCCTAATTTTTATTTAATTTTATAAACGTAGTTTTATTTTACTTTTCTTAATTATTTTGTTTTACTGTTGCTGGGTATTTTTTTATCATTTAATATTTACACATGATCGCGTCCTCAATCGGCTTTTAAGTCTTTGATTTGGGTGTATTTCAGTATGCATGTGTGAATGTTCTAGATAAATTCAGTTTTTAGGTTATCTTTCTGTGGTAGACGCGTTCTATCTCTCAGTCTTAAGATTACCTTAACATTTTCTTTTCGTTAAATGTATGATCAAACCATCACATGGGTGTCGCATAACAATCTCCATTTTACCATGGATTTGAATAATTAAGTTACGTGACACGTGTCATGGGTTGACATGTGGTTGTGAAATTTTTCTTGGATTAAACTTTCCATTATTAACGTTTGAAAGGTTAAATTACACAGGACCGTCTATCATATCCGATCGCATGGTTATTCGACCTTTAAGGTTTTTCGATTGCTGTGTTAGCTACAATCAGGTATGTACATGATGAAGTTCAGTTGCAGGCAAATACTTCGGTTCTTTCGGGAAGCTAGATGTATATGTAAGCATGTAACTGAATTTCATTTATTTTTTATTTATTTTTTTTAGTCTATGCTATCTTTTTTGGGGCTCGAGGCTCTCCCAGCTCTTTCGCGGTTCGCTTATTTACGTCCTACTTTACGCCTTAACAGCCAAATCGAGGACGTACGGCTATAGGTCCGATTTTCGTAGAACCATCTGCGCATTGCATAGCTCCATGCCAGCCTATAGTACTGACATGGAAGATGGGTCGGCCCATGAGTTCTGCACTCCAACAGGGGGTCATAGATGTGTTCATTAACACCACCGATCGTACTCAGATGGTGAAAAATCCCTTTTGCATCCTGCCCCTATCGGGATTCGAACCCGGTACCTCCCGCTTCAACTGCCACAGCTTTAACCACTGAGCCACCTGGGCGGTAACTGAATTTCATAACCTATATTTTCACTTCCATGATATTACATTTTTCAATCTATTTCATTAAAACATTTATTTTATTATTACATACTTTTCTGCCGTTGTGTTGATGTATCCTAATCTAATTTCCATTCACATTACTAAACTTTTGAAAGCATAATAAGTTTGGTTAAGATTATTACTCGTACCATTGTAATACAATTAAGAATATACATTTAATTATTAATTTTTCCTGATACTTATATTCTGTTCTATTGATAATTGAATATTAATTATAATTTATAATTTCAATTTTTTTTATACAATATTTTTTAAATCTTAAGTTTGAATTTGATATATATGTATATATTAATAATTTTTTTTTCTATTATATTTTATATTTGAATATTTCCTAGATTAGTGATTGCTAACGCGGGTTATTTTGTTTTGGGTAGATTTACCATCTTGATTTTATTTTTCCAAATTTTCTCAATAATTCGTCGAGATATTTTACTGTGCTCTGTTTTCGTTAGTTTGGAATTTGTTGTTTCTTAAGGTACGAGTATAAAACCACAATACTCTTTGAATTTTTCTTATATATTTAGTATAAATTTTCTTTTCGGTGACTACACCATAATTTTGGTGTCGGGATTTTTTTTGTGTGTGTAAATTAGTGATTGAAAAATATAAATACTAAATTTGTCATAAATAAACAAATATACATAAAAAGTTAATTAAGTTAAATATACGTATAAACAATGGATTTAAATTCGCTGACCAATGACGAGTTCCTAGTGGAATGTGATGTTCGTAATTTCCATGGAACCGCCCTTGAATCTTATAATTTGCTGAAGACTTAGTTGGAAGCAGAAGTGACCACTCCAGTGTTGATACCTACACGAGCCCATCAGGCCACGCGCAAAAATCCTAAACGGGAAATCGATAAGTGTACATTGAAGTTGTGCTCTTTAAAAGTTTTGATTCAAAAATTAGATAATGTTCCAAATCAAAAAATATATTCTCAATTATACTCTCGATTATTACATGTTGAGAGTCGTTTACAACGTATATCTAATTCGCGAGTCGTTAAAGATTTAATACCTGGACTAAACCAAATTTTATATAAATTAAAAACCTCTCTGGAGCAATGGAATAACAGTGACTTTGAAGAAGCCGAATCCTCTGAATTCAACCGTACGTTACGAGATTTAGGTATCGACGCTCCCGATAATACTGACTCAGAATCTGACTCCCCGGAGGAATCCAAAGTCCATCACGAATCATCAAAATCAGATATGCCAACTATTAGAATCGCACCTCAAATATCATCCGAAAATGGGTGTGTAACCAAATCCCGGTTTTCAAAATCCCGGTTAGTCAAAATTCCGTTTTTTTTATAAATCCCGGAATTGAAAATCCCGTTTTTAAAAATCCCGGTTTTTGAAATCCCGGTTTTCAAAATCCCGGTTTTCTAAAGCCTGACTTTCAAAATCCCGGTTCTCAAAATCCCGGTTTTCAAAATCTCGGTTTACAAAATCTCGGTTTTCACAAAATCTAAATCCCGGTTTTTACAAAATCCCGGTTTAGATTTTTCTTGTATATAGGGTTTACGATTTTTTTCATGAAATGAACCAAGGAATCAGCCCGTAACGGATCAGCATCCCAATCGGGGACACCCTGTATAATAAAATAAAATAAAATATAATACTATGTAATAATATATAATGAAATTTAATATAATAATATAATATAATAACGATACTCACCTGTAATTAGATTTTCAACTACACACACACACACACACACAACGCATTTATTTTATTTAATTTAATTACAGAAACATCGAGCAGACAAAAACACGTCCACTCGGTATGAAGATCCACACAATACCAACATAGAAATCCCAAGTATAACAAAATTCGACTTTTTCGTCAAATATCGAAGTAAAAACTTATATTTAGTTTCGACTTTTACTTAGTTTTGATTTCGACTTAGATTAAGATTTCGTATGAAACGGGTCGCGATAAGTCGAATCTGACGAAACTGAATATAGTAAAACTGTGCTTATGTATGTTTTCAAATGTCAAAAATAAATTTGGCGGGAATATTTTTGTGCATGTATATGTGAAACGTAAAATTCAAGTTGTAGCGGGTTAATTAAATAAAACTACAAATTTTAATGGTTTAGAAACAACAAAATAATTTTTATTAATTTGTAATTGTAATATAACTTAATATGCATAAAAAATTTATCAAATAAAAAATAAAATAAATATTTATATAAACTTTAAATTTTTCGAACGTAAAACGTAATTTTAATAAATTATGTATATAAATATGATTTAAAATTAATAAAAAGATAGTTTGAATAATATTTTAAATAATTTTTTCCGTAATAATGAATAGAAAGATCATATTAATTTATTTCCAAATCTGAAACAAAATTTCCACAACACAGTAATTTTTTAGGGGTGGGCAGTTGGAACTATTAGGATGTTTGGGTGTCGGCGGGATTGTGGACGTTTTGCAGTGG
>OZ010736.1:76025918-76268418 GCA_963932295.1 Tipula lateralis | reverse complement strand
CCGAATATATTGACACTATGTTGAACATTCCAAAAGTTCAATCAAACGCAGCCAAGGATATTCGAAAAATGCATGATACACTAAAGGAGTGTATAGAAGCGTTAAGAAATTTGGGTTACAACGTGGACGAATGGAGCATCATCCTCATTCACATTAATGTCAAAAAGCTGGATTACAACAGCCTAAAACATTACGAGGAATACCTAAATGGTAGTCGTGACTTTCCTACCATGCAACAATTTTTACATCTGTTAATGGAGAGAATGAATGTGCTGGAAGCACTTCAGGGTGCAACCGCCATCTCAAGTAAACAATCCAAAATTGATTCATATAGAACAATTTTGGTCAATCAAGGAAACCACCACAAGGCAAGTTACAGTAGGGAATGCTGTAAGTACTGCGAAGGAATGGGACACACTATTCTAAAGTGTGTTCATTTTAAACAAATTACCCCAAGCCGGAGAATAGATTTCATCAATAGGAACAAATTATGTACCAACTGCTTATCACATAACTCAACAGAAGCATGTCTTAAAACAGAAACATGCACAATATGTAATAACAAACATCATCAATTGCTCCACACCTACATTAATGATGCAAAGAAAAAGGTATCGATCAACGCAATCGATGGAAATACCACGACGCTATACTCTCAACGGAAAAAGTAATAACTAAAACATCAACAAACGACACGGTTACGTTAAGGGCATTAATTGATCTAGGATCTCAAGTATCCTTGATAACTGAAAATGCATGTCTGCAGTTAGGATTACGTCAGAAAAACATACGTACCAGCTTGGTTGGAATTGGAGGCAATACAAAGAACACGTGTAGCTCCATAGTTCAATTGGAAATTCAACCACATTTTCCATCAGAGTTTAAACTACAGATAGAAGCATATGTTTTACCGAGAATAACGTCAAATGTCCCAGAGCAAAAAATAAAACGTAACTACAACTCTCGGTGGGAAAATATAATATTAGCGGATCCACAGTATGATTGTCCGGCTTCTATAGACATCTTATTAGGAGCAGACGTCTACGCGGATGTATCAGATACACAGATCATCCGTGGAAACCCAAATGCAATGAAAACAAGTTTGGGTTGGCTAATAGTAGGTCCGGCAACAACCGATCAACAGAGGACCCGAATGGTTAACCTCAGTGTAAAGGAAGAATTAGCAAAGGCTCAAGAACTTCATAAGTTTTGGGAATTAGAAGAAGTACCGGTTGAGTCACTACTAACAAAAGCCGATGAACAGTGTGTTGGACAACGAAGTACCTACAAATGAATGAATCAACATATAACTTACTTACCACGTAAATCTATTAATGCATTATCCTTACCTACCCTAATCCTAAGAATTAACCTCGAGTAAGACCCGAGTACTATGTCTATCCCACCTTAACCATATAGCAACCAATGCATCTAAAAAGTAAGCATAATTAGAATTAGTACTATTATTATTTATTTAATATTAAATACTTAGCTTTAAATTCCTATCCATGGCCCATATGTTGTTGAACGAACTCCATAAATTGTACTTAAACTTTATTATTATTCAATATTCATTATCGTTATAAGATTGTTAAACTTTATCGTTATGCGTGGCATCTAGGGAGTAATAGTAATATTAAACAGTGTAAAAACCATTAAACATATTGAGTGTATTGTAACTCTGTAGTGGTTTGAAACTATGCTGCAATATTAAGCAAATTCGTTTCTTTTCTTTTTTTTTATATTTGAATTTTGTCTAATCGCGAATGTGAAATTACCAATTAGCAATCGACAACAAACATACGGTTATGGATCCAATCAGGATTAAGTTCAATTTTATAGTTCATAAGTCGTGCGAAAAAATAAAATGTAAAATCATTCAGTCGAAGAAAAAAAGTTGTACAAGTAATATCATATAAATAAAAAATTTTTGTTTTGGTTGTGGAAATAAAGTTTTATTTTATATGCAAATTGTGTTCAACAACGGTCGATGGTTCTGGACAATTGGATAATTATTTTTTGTTTTGGTCGTGGAAATTATCTAATATCATCCAGTAAACTTCACAGTGCGAAACAATTTACCGACAAACGGTTAAGTGGGATCCATGTGGGAGGTACGTAGTTACCTTACCGTTCAAAGAAAATGATATCAGCGTACTTGGTGCTTCAAAACAAAGAACCACGCAACGGTTCCTGCAAATTGAGAAAAGACTCCAAAATAATGAACGGCTACGACATCTGTATGTAGGATTCATGAGAGAATACATTCAAATGAGGCATATGACACCATCATCCAATTCCAAGGGACAATTTTACATCCCACATCATGCAATCTTGAAAGAAAATTCAAAGGAATCAAAATTCCGCGTTGTATTTGACGCATCAATGAAGTCAACATCAGGACTTAGTTTAAATGATAATCTACATGTCGGATCTAGTCTGCAAAACAACCTATGGTCACTTATTCTACGGTGGAGAAAGCACAAAATAGTATTCGGAGCCGACATAATCAAAATGTATCGACAAATTAAAGTGGCAAAGATCCATCAAGATTATCAAAGAATATTATGGAGGGAAAACCCGAACCAACCATTAAGGCAATACAACTTGGCTACCGTTACATATGGCACATCAGCGGCTCCGTTCTTAGCAATTAGAACATTACATCAACTGTCAATGGATGAAGATGACAACTATCTAATGGCTCGAAGGGTCCTAATAGAGGACTTTTATGTCGATGATGTTTTAACTGGTGCTGATAATCTACACGATGCACTACTCTTACAAAACCAGCTCATCCAATTACTTCAAAAGGGTCAATTTCAACTAAACAAGTGGTCGAGCAACCACCCAAAATTGTTGCAGTCGATACAAGGATCCAACACATTAATTGGAAACTTAGAGTTGGCAGAAGATGAAACTATTAAAACGTTAGGAATCCATTGGAATCCCATCTCAGACTGCTTCAGATTCAATGTAAACCGAATATCATCAGCCACTGAACTTACCAAGAGACAACTAGCTTCAGAAATTGCAAGACAATTTGATCCATTGGGATGGTTGTCGCCAATTACCATCACATCCAAACTTATATTACAAGAACTGTGGACAACAGAAATAAAATGGGACGACAAGGTTCCTAAAGAAATTACAGCAAAATGGGTGAAGTTGCGAGACGACCTGGTCCAACTTGAAACTCTATCAGTTCCCCGTTGGATAGGAACACCGGATCTTTCGCCAAACAAAACCTCTGTTTACACGGCTTTTGCGATGCTTCAGAAAAGGCGTATGGAGCTGTACTCTACAGTCGAATTGAAGCATCCGATGGAACAGTCATCACGCGGCTACTGACGGCCAAAACTAAGGTCGCACCTACCCGGGTTAAGCAAACTTTACCACGTCTGGAACTTTGTGGAGCGCTTCTTCTCTCACGTTTAATTAACCAAGTAGCAAAAACACTAGAAATACAACCGGCGGATATTTACGCATGGACAGACTCTACCATTGTGTTAGCTTGGCTACAAAAAAAAACAACAAAATGGAAAACCTTCGTCTCTAATCGGGTATCCGAAATTCAAAACAACACTAACATCGGGGGATGGAGACACATAGCCTCCACACAGAACCCAGCGGACCATGAATCCCGTGGGATTTCACTATCAAAATTTAGTAATCTGGAACAATGGTGGACCGGACCTGAAATAATAAAAAACTCCGTAAAAATTGAAACGATGGAAATGTTTGACACGAGTATTGATCAAAAAAAGACAAAAACTGTTCTTCATGTTCTTAATAAGGACGCTTCATCTGACAACGCCGTCATCAAGCTCATCGAGTCCAAATCAGAATATTTAAAATTATTACGAGTAACTGCTTATCTCCTTCGATTCATATCGAAGATCAGTAAAAAACCAGCGTGTGCTGATGAAATACGAGCAATAGAATTAAGGTCAGCATTAACCACAATCGTGAGAGCAGTTCAATGCGTGTTTTTTACATACGAAATATCAACTTTAAGGGATCAACAATCACTCAAGAAGAAGAGCACCATTGCCCCGCTGAATCCGTTCCTGGACAACGATGGCCTCATAAGGGTAGGAGGAAGACTTAAAAATTCAGTTCTTTCATTCGGAGAAAGGCATCCTCTAATCTTACCCTCTAAATCACATCTTACCAGCCTAATTATTAATTGGGCACATACGTCCACGCTTCATGGCACCAACGCATTAACCTTAGCATTTATCCGGAAAACATTCTGATTTATAAGGGAAGCGCAAGGAGTACGGAATCACATTCAAAAATGCATTGTTTGCTTCCGATTCCAAAGTAAACCTACAGAACAACTCATGGGCGATCTACCCAGAGGTCGTGTCACTCCGTCGCGACCATTTACACACACCGGGGTCGATTATGCTGGTCCATTGAATATACGGATATCAAAAGGTAGAGGAAATAAAGCATACAAGGGTTATATTGCTGTCTTTGTATGCCTTTCAACAAAGGCAGTTCATATAGAAGTAGTTTCCGATTTAACATCAACCACCTTCTTGACAGCATTCAAAAGATTCACATCGCGCCGGGGAAATATTGCTCACATATACAGCGATAATGGTACGAACTTCGTTAAGGCAAACAAACTTCTAATCCAAAACCAAAGTCACTGGGAGAAGACCATCCAGGATCACTTTTCAACACAGAACATTACATGGCACTTTATACCTCCAAGTGCTCCACATTTCGGAGGATTATAGGAAGCGGCGGTTAAATCACTAAAACATCATTTATGCCGAGTCGTGGGAAATCAAACATTTACGTATGAGGAATTATCCACCACACTTTGCATGATCGAAGCTTGTCTCAATTCACGTCCTCTGTGTCCTATATCTAACGACGCAGATAATATGGATCTTCTAACGTCTGGACATTTCTTAACTAGTAACGCTTTACTGGCTCCCCCGGAAATTGATTTATTAGATAAAAATCCGGGTATATTAACCAGATGGGAGTTAGTAAATCAAATGCACCAACAGTTCTGGAGAAAATGGCACCAAGAATATTTATCTCAGCTTCAACATCGAACCAAGTGGAAAACTAGGCACCCCAACATAGCGGTGGGTGATTAAGTTCTGATAAAGGAAGATAACTTACCTCCTTTGATGTGGGCAAAAGGTCGAATCAAGGAAATTCACCCGGGTAAAGATAATCTGGTAAGAGGAGCCACGATTTCCACTCTCAAAGGAGAAATAAAGCGTCCTACAACCAAATTGTGCACTCTGCCATCCGTAGAAAATGAAAATAGGAGCCCATCAACTGACGAAGAAAACAAGCCAACGTTAAGAAGCAGATCATGCAAAATTCATAAGACCGCGGTAACATTGCTCACAGTATTATCCATTGTAACTCATGCTGTATTTGTTACAACTCATACAACCAAGTTGCAGATGCATAATTTAGAAGATGCAGGAGGCATATATTTCGACAATGTAGGAGAGGTTCAGTTACTTGCCGCACACTGGAATCTTATCATTCGTTATAACATGATGAGTTACTGGGATGAAGTGGCCAAAGCAGAGAAGAACCTCCAGTTGCTAACAAGAGCATGTAACAATACACAATCGATACATTGTGATATCATTGTTCAACAACTCAAACTACAGTTTCACAATATAAAAGAAGAAAACAAACTACTTGAAACCAAAGCTAAGAGACATCGCAAGCGAGGTGTTGGAGATACGATTGGGATTCTTCTCAGTGACACGTTTGTCATCTTGTCTCAACGAGAAGCAGAAAATTACGAACAGCACTTCGATTTAATCGAGCAGAATGAGCAGCATCTCCTACAGTTGGCAAAGAATCAAACATCCATTATAGACAATACTATACGATTATTTAAGCAAAGTAATAATTACACCGCAACCCATCTGAAAAAACTAGAAGAACATCAGCAGCAAGTGGATGTGGATTTGAAGTACCTTCAGGAATACAATACAAAGATGAATCAGAAGGATATTATCATCACTGGTAGTCTTCAGATGATGTTAATATTGAAATCCATGCAAGACACACAACAGAATATTATCGAAGTAATGCTCAACACCCAGCACAATACACTTCATCGATCTCTAGTAACCCCAGTGCGACTTCAAGACGAAACTAATCGTATCAGAGAACATCTTTCCCCAGAGATGTCCTTGCCTGGCGGAAGGCAAGAGGACCTAATGAATCTGTACCGGATATTAAAAACCGAATCCAGAATTACCAGCAGCAACATAATTATACGTGTTCGCATACCGTTCGTGAGGATACATTCGTACCAGTTGTTTGCACTCATACCTGTACCTATTCCTACGGCAACTCTTCAGTCGTTGATAATACCATCATCAGAATACCTGTTGGTTGATAATCACCGAGAGCATTATGCACCAATCGATCAAGAAACTTTCAAGCAGTGCTTACCTATAAACGAAGGAATGTATGTGTGCCACATTTCACCCATTTACACAAGGCATTCAACTGTAGCCTAATGTGAGATAAACATGCTCTTACGACAACCTAATATGCACTCCAGTTGCACTGTTCGAGGTCTTACTCCTACCAATCATTTTATACCAGTACATGAATCAAACCGATGGATTTATGTTACTAAATCAAATTCATCAAAGGTTACGTTTGACTTGATTTGTGAATCACAGATCGTGCAACTTAATCTTCAAGGCACTGGAATGATTTCCATAAGCCCGGGGTGTATCGTTACCAACGTATCGTTACCGCTACACGCATGATCATAGAGAAATTCCTGGAAATCCGTCAACAGCTGCTCCAAACGAAAATGTTTGGTCCAAAATGCCAATTCACAATGTTAGTGATTTCAGTATTCCAAATTCTTAATTTCAAAATCCTTTGCGTTGGAACATTAGTTTTGACGGTTCCGCAACCGAACGACTCGATATAGATCGATTTTTGTATCGAGTAGAACGTACGGCAGAACGATATAAAATCTCATTAGTAAGTATGGTAGATGAGCTAGGATTGTTGCTTAAAGGCGAAGCTCTCGACTGGTACTGGCTGTTTTTAGAACGTAATAAATTAGTTTCTTGGGCTCAGTTAAGGTCGGAGCTGATTCGACTCTTTAAACGTTACCTAACAGAGGACGATATTTTACAAGAGCTCGACAATCGGAATCAACGCTTGCCTAAAGAGTCGTTTTATGATTTTTATAGTGCTTTGCTAAAGATCGCGATGAAATCGCCCACACCTATTTCAGACGATGAGCTATTTCGATTTGCCAAAAAGAATATGGCCCCGGACTTCAGTTTCATCTTCAAATGTCTGACAAAAAAATAACTAACATCGAACAACTCGTAGCAGTTTGTTTAAGTTGGGAACAGACATGGTCTCGAAATGGTTATTGTCCGGAAAGTTTGCTTCAGACTACAAGAAAATCAGTGCATGCAATAACTACAGTAAACTCTTTCATTGATGAATGTCCAAGTTTTGACCATAATCTTGAATCATTCACCAAAAAAATGAACCGTTCTTCTCAGACGAATATGGTACATCCAGAGACATCTAGTACTTCCAATCAACCGAGTGTTAGAAAAAGTTTAGTCTCATCTAATGCTTTTATGAGATGTTGGAATTGTCATAATTTAGGGCATCCCTATCAGGACTGTCCCAGTTATGGTTGTGGAAACGAAAATGTGATTAAACCTAAATGTAATAAGTGTAATCAACATAAATCGGAAAACCAGCCAATGGAAATGCATCCGTCTGGGCGAGTTCATTTCCAGAGATTCAACCCTCCCAGAACTTAAATAATGACTCACATCACCTCTCAAAATCCAATAATCTAAATTCTTTCCTCCATAATCGATGTAACAATGTGTCTTTAAATCATTCCAAATCAAATATCAAACCATTTATCTCCCAAACTTCTTTGTACTGGCTTAATAGGCGTAAGATGAAATATAATTGCGTAGAAACCATAATTACTGATGAATTGGATGATAGACCTTATGCCGAAGTGCGCATAGGTAAACATGTTATGCGCGGATTATTAGACAGTGGCGCTAATATCAGCGTTTAAGGATCTGGTTGGCAGACTTTGTTTAAATTAAATTGATTAATAAAGAGATCGATCGAATGATATCCCTCGGAGTCATTGAGGAGAGTAATAGTAGCTGGTGTTCTCCAATCACGCTTAATATTAAACCGAATGGAAAGGTACGACTGTGTTTGGATGCTCGGAAGTTGAATACTGTAACTGTGAAAGACGCGTATCCGCTGCCTCTAATAGATGGGTTGTTGGGTAGACTAGATCAAACTAGATTTATTTCTAGTTTGGATCTAAAAGACGCTTTCTGGCAAATCCCATTAGAATCAAACTCTCGGCAATATACCGCTTTCACTGTTCAGGGTCGGCCACTGTATCAGTTCCGGGTAATGCCATTCGGCTGGTGCAATGCGCCCAGAGGATGTGCCGTCTTATGCACAAGGTGATACCTTTCTATCTGCAGGATTGCATTTTTGTTTATTTGGATGATCTGCTCATCACGTCAGCCACGCTTGAGGAACACTTTTCTTTGTTGCGCGAAGTCTCACGTCTTCTTGTTCAGGCTAACCTTACCATCAACCTTTCCAAAAGTAAGTTTCTGTTAGAACAGATAAATTATTTCGGATATGTTGTTGGTGATGGTTGTCTGAAAGTAGATCCGGATAAAGTTTCAGCTATCTCTGATTATCCTGTTCCTCGCTGTTAAGCAGATTCGCAGATTTTTGGATATTGCCGGGTGGTATCGACGGTTTATCAATAACTACGCGGCAATTTTTTCTCCAATTACCGATTTATTGTAAAAGGGCAAAAAGTGCGTATGGACAAATGAAGCTCAAATCGCATTTGATTTCCTTAAAAATGCATTAATCTCTGCGCCCGTTTTGCGTAATCCCGACTTTAGTAAAACTTTTTACTTGCAGTGTGATGCCAGCTCTACAGGAGTTGGCAGCGTACTGTTTCAAAGGGGTCCGGACGAAGAAGAATTCCCGATAGCATATATGTCTAAAAAACTCAATAAAGCACAACGAAACTACTCGGTTACAGAGTTGGAATGTTATGCTGTAATCTTGTTCAAAAATTTCGTGCGTATATCGAGGGTTTTCACTTCGTCATTATAACCGATCATTCAAGTCTCCAATGGCTTATGTCCCATAAGGATCTTTCGGGTCGTTCGGCTCGTTGGAGCTTGAAATTGCAAGGTTATTACTTTGAAATCCAGCATAAAAAAGGTTCGCAAAACGTGGTGCCGGATGCATTATCGCGTATGGGTATTGATGAACTTGAGCAGCCTGCAGTCTCTACTTCGGAGTTACCTTTGCATGTTGACTTATCATCTCCTGAATTTTCGAATGATCCGGAATATGTAGAGTTGTTGAGTTCGGTTAAATCATTAAACAATGCCAACTCCAACCTACGTATCGAGTGTAGTTGACACACATTTACCTTAGTGAAAATTGGTAATACCTCGACCTCTTACTTTTTCCTTGATTGAACAAGCTCATTCTCCTCACCTGTCAGCACATTTTGGAATAGCAAAAACTTTGGAGCGTATTCGAAGATATTATTATTGGACCAGAATGGCTAAAGACGTAAAGTCCTATATTGCTACTTGGATTGTTTGTAAAACTTGTAAGCCTATTAATTATATTACGCGTCCTCCAATGGGATCATTATCCGAAGTTACTCGACCGTTTCAATGGCTTTATTTAGACTTCTTAGGCCCGTGTCCTCGTACAAAAAGAGGAAACGCTTTCATTTTAATTGTATTAGATAAATATTCTCGTTTCGTATTACTTAAACCTTTACGTAATGCCAATGCTGTTAGTCCCGTAGACTTTGTTGAAGGACAAATTTTCAATCTTTTTTCGGTTCCTGAGACAGTATTAACGGATAATGGAAAACAATTTTTATCAGGACAGTTTAAGATATTGCTTAATAAGTATGGAATTAAACACCTTACTACTCCTAAGTATCCACAGCCTAATTCTTCGGAAAGAGTAAATCGGTGCATTTTATCCTCAATTCGGTCTTACATTAAAACATATCAACGTGAATGGGATATACATTTGCAAGAGATTATGCTTCTGCTCTGCTGTGTTTGGTGATCATAAAATTAACCATGGTGAGGATTACAAATTACGTAGACTCTTAACACAATCTGGCGATAATGAAATACTTATAACATCGAAACCAACACGATTAAATTTAGCTCGAGATGCAGTCATAAAACATTTACAACAAGCATATGCATCTAATAGTAAGCAATATAATTTACGTTCTCGAGTCCGTCAATTCGAGGTAGGTCAACAATTCTATTTTAAAAATTTTGTACAAAGCGACCCTTTTCGTAATTTTAATTCCAAATTAGCTCCTCTGGCTGTTCGTGCTATATTGTCTAGACCTGTTGGAACAGTGTCTTATGAATGTACTGATTAGAAAGGGACGGTGTTAGGTGTGTATCTTATCAAAGACATTTACAATAACTCTTGAATGCCAGATATAAATGTATATGTTTCCTTAATTTTATATTTCTATTTTAGTCTTTTTCTTAACTTTGAGATAAATACTTTTCTTATTTGCCCGGCTTGTCAGACATCTCAGTGGTGTGAGTCGGCCCCGCGTGTTGTAACGTCTGCTTTTCGAGCCGTCACAAATTATATGTTCAAAAACAAAGCGACGCTACTGGCAGTGTATTCACCTCTGCATTTCTATTTTTTTTTCAGTTGTATAAATGTTGGGTTGTATTGCAACATGTTGCCTTACAACTTAAACTTAATTGCATGGTACTGTATTTGACGGTATTTTTCGTTTATTGCAAAAAAAATACAAGTATATTTTTTTATGTATGACAGGTTTCTTCTATAATACCTGAAATAAGCGTTTGTTTTAACGGAGGATAGAAAAAATCTTGGGTGATAATCGGTTTAATGATAGTAGCAATATCACTAATTTTCGGAAAATCAATCAAGCAATACTTTGGTTAAAAACATATATTTGAAAATTAGTCTATGAAATATAAATATAATTTAATTAAGAATAAAAATAATATATTTCCATCAAAGAATGTATTTAGTTACAACAAAGTTTGTGTGTTAAATTTTAATAATTAAGTATATAATATAAGTTTGGTGTTTCAAATATGTGCATAATACAAACTACCAATACTGTTGAATAATAATAAAATATATAATTGATATATATAATTGATGAAATTTGGTGTCGATTTAATTTTGTATCATTAGTTCAATGAATTAATAAGTTTGTATTTGATAATGACCCATGTTCGTGTATGGTTGATGTTGGCTGTTGGTAATATGAAATAGTCCAGGGAATGGTTGCTGTTATACTGGGACCTTCGGTGAACCGCAATGATGCTAACCTGATCTTTTGTACCACCTCATAATTCAGAGGGGTTGATCCTGATTAATTTCGAGTGGCGTTTTCAATAAATCTTTTGATTAACCTCAAAGATGTTACTCTGATTTACAATTCAACCACATGAGCCAGATTTTTGGGTAAGAGTTTAAATTTACTAATTTACATCATATTTTGCAGTTTTTTTTTGTGTACTGTTCACTGTTATATTATTATTTTTCCTTAAGTAAAATAAATATGAATAAGTATTAAGTAATAAGACTTGTGAGTGGCAAATTAGAATATGGATGATTCACAACGCTGACATTGCATAGTTTCATCATGATAGTAAGGGAACCCTTAATTTATTTAATCCCACCCCAACGTCGTGAGTCTGTAGCCGGACACGTGCAATGCGAGTGACCTCCTTTACTGTTGTTAGTTTGTAAGTATTGTTAATGGGACCACATATTCTAAACATTGGTAACCATTACAGAATGATGAACACGAAGAAGCGTTCAACGAACTGAAGCAGTGATTATGTACAGCATCATTGCTTTCATATCCGATAAAGGATCATGGTGCCTTGACATGGCTACTTCAATTTAAAAATCCCGAAGGACAAGTAGCACGGTGGATTGAGCGATTGGGAAGTTTTGTCTACGAAATCCAACATCGGAAAGGAAGCGCTCATGGAAATGCGGATGCGTTTTCAAGACGACCATATGGAGTGGATTGTAAACTTTCCGGCCGGGTAGAAAACAAGGAAAACATCGTCGACATTAGACTAATGAAAGTGTTGCCAGCTGATGAATGGACCAAGGATGTTATATACAAAGAGCAACGGAAGGATCCAGATTTGGCAGTCATTATCAAATTCATGGAGGAAGAACATCGTCCCTCATGGAGCGATATAGCGGATAAAAGCCCAACTATCAAGGCTTATTGGGCCCAATCGGATAGTTTAACCATGCAAGATGGATGCTTAAAGCGAACATGGGAAAGCTCCGATGGAAAAACAAAATAATCACTAGTGGTGGTACCGAAGATCAGGACGGCAGAAAATTTTGAAGGAATACCATGGAGGAACAAGTGGAGGTCACCTAGGAATCAACAAAACGTTAGCCAAGGTACGTGAAAGTTCTGCTGGACAGGATGTAGACAGGCAGTGGCTGAATGGTGTCAAAAGTGTGACCAATGTATGGCAGTGAAAGAACCAGCAAATAAGAGCCGTGAAGCGATGCAACAGTATAATATGGGAGCACCATTTGAGAGGTTTGCCATAGACGTTGCAGGACCATTTCCAACCAGCATGAGTAAAACATAACCTATATGTGTTAAACATAACTTATATTTTATTGTGTATGCATAAAAATTGTCAAAAATCTTTATTAAAACTTTTTTGTTAGTTAAAACGGTTGCTACTAAAGAAATAAAATTATTTTTATTTTAATTACAAATAGAAAAAATTATTTCTGAACGAAATAGCGAAACGGTTCTACGCTTAGCCGTGTAGTGGTAAAATTATGCGTTACTGTTTCTAACTACTCGTGAAAAATAGCAGGAGCAGTTGCGAGTAGATAATGTCACGAATCAAAGATGTCACCTGTGATAATTAAGAAGACAATTATAGCAGTAGGGATTACCCTGTAACCAAATTAACATACGAAAAGAATAAAAATAAATAATGAAATAGGCCAAATACGACGAGAACATTCGCGAAGTGTAGAGAAGCAAAATGGAATTTTCCACAATTATTTGTGTCGTATAAAAAGGTGTAGACATTGAAGTTACGAAACAGTTCAATTTTGAATTTCGAAGTGTTATATCGGGAAGTGATAAAAAATGAAGTGTTAAAATAATAGTGGTGATAAATATTGTGTAAAATAATAGTGAAAATAAATATTAGTGAATTATTTGTGAAATATTTGTGTAATTTATTGGGAAATAAATTTAGTTGAAATTTAAAGTTTGCGAGTTTGATATTTACAGTTCAGTGATCGAACCGGAAAAATTATTTGAATAACCACTCGGCGAAATCATAACAATTGGTGACAGCGGTGGGATTGTGAATATCCAAGATGAAATAAATGGACTTAAAAGTGGCAGATTTGAAGAAGGAGTTGAGGCTACGTAATTTACCAACTGCGGGCAACCGAAATGAGTTGCACTTGAGACTCCGTACAGCTTTGTTGGATGATAATGTTGACCCAGTTCAACATGAGTTTAATTTTGGGGCACTGGATTCAACCGAAATACAAGCGGTTGAAGTGACAACGGAATCAACGACCAGAACAGAAGACCAGAATGTTGTCATTAAAGAAACTACTCCAACAACATCTGAAGGTTTCGATATGGGGCAACTAATGGCCGCAATGCAGCAAATGATCGGCGGCCTCGAAGGAAAAATATCTACCGGCCTAGATCAATAAAAAACGACATAAAGGAGCAGATGAGAGTCGATCAGGAAAGATTGTTGGCTGAACAGGAAAGCATGAGAGCTGAACAATGGCAAGATCGAGAACCCGTTCTGGAAAGACTAAAACAACAAGAGGAAACTGTCAACGAGAAATTTCGAGTTATTTCCATGACATTTAACGCAAAAGTTGATACGGTCAAATCTGATATGGAAAATAAATTGCAATAGTATAATATTAATCCAGAAACTCTCGAAAGATAGATCAACAAATCGAGGTGACCGATCAACGATTCCAGAAACTTGAAAAGGAGCTAATGTATCTAAAAACCAACGGCAACGCTCAAATTGCCCGACCAACCAGCTCTATTAAATTGAAACCACCAACGTTCGACGGAACCACGCCATTCAATATCTTCAAACTCCAGTTTGAAATGGTGGCTACCACGAATGGTTGGTGTGAGGAGGATTGAGTGGCAGCATTAATTGTGGCGTTAAAAGGCAGTGCTGCGGAGCTCCTACAAATCGTGCCAGAATACGAACGAGAGGATTACGGGAAAATCATGTTGGCTCTGGAGCGCAAATACGGAGGTGACCACCAACGGGAGCTACATCGTATGGAGTTGAAGGGACGATGTCAGCGGGTTGAAGAGACGCTCCAGGAGTATTCGGCTGATATAGAGTGACTAGTGCACCTCGCCCACTACAACATGGCGACTGAATACACGGAGCGGATCAAGATCGACGCTTTCACCGATGGTATACGCGATCTGGATACGAGACATGCAGTTGTATTATCTCCAAACGCAACGTTTGCGGAAACCATCGCTTGTGCATTAACCAACGAGACAGCAAACAACATCATCAAACCAGCAGTCAAGGTACGTCGTGTGGAAGTGAAACCAGCCATCAGTCAAAAACAGGGAAATAACATCAAACCAGCAGATAATTGGCGGACAACAAGATTCCGGGATGGAACTAGTAAAATCAGATGTTGGGTTTGTGACAAAATAGGACACATCTCAAGGGAATGCTGGGAGATAAGGCAAAAACGAGCAACAACACCATCGCCGATGTACCGAAGGCCACCGGAGGACAAAAAAGCAGCAGCCAAGGAGGAACGCCAAACAACAACGAAGGCGTTAAACGAACGCGTCAGCTTTGAGGAGCAAAAGCTGACTCCCACAACCAAATGCTCCATAACCTACATCCCCATTTCCAGATTGGCAAAAGGTGGCGATAGCGTGTTGTCGCGAGGCGAAGTAGAGGGACGATCCAGTATGATAACATTGGACACCGGAGCAACGAGAACGATTGTGCGGCCAGATTTTATCACGGATGGAGTTGAGCCTATGGATGGGTTCATGTTACAAACGACGACAGTGCAGCTATTAAAGGAAAGAAGGAGGTTACAATACGAATCGGGAACAATGGTTTTCAACATGAAGTGCTGGTTGCGGATATTGTGGATGAGGTCATCCTGGGAATGATCTTCATGAAACGAAATGGATTCGTATTGGATGTCGGACGGGGAATATTTAGCTAGAGTAATGTCGAACTGCCTTTGCAACTGAACAACGGGGAGGAGCCAATCGTAAGGAGGATAAAAATTGATCATCGGACGAAGCGACTACCACACTTCGAAACGGTTGCTTGTGGGAAATTGGATGGAGGTCCTGGAACACAACGAAGGGATGGATTATCCAAGAAGCTAGAACCTCGATGGGAGGGACCGTACAAGGTCAGAACTAACGACGTGGTCTATAGGATCCTTAGACGAGTACGAAGAAAACCCATGGTTGGATACCTGGAGCGAATGGCGTTTTACAAAGGTAGAGGTCTGGATCCTGTTCGAGACGAACAGGTTTGGGTGGAGGGTAGTGTCACGAATCACAGATGTCACCTGTGATAATTAAAAAGAAAATTATAGCAGTAGGGATTACCCTGTAACCAAATGTTTACTCAGACGAACAGAATTAAAATAAATAATGGAATGGGCGGATCGAACCAAATACGACGAGAAGAACATTCGCGAAGTGTAGAGATGAAAAATAATGGAATGTTCTACAAGTATTTGCGTCGTATAAATAGGTTTAGACATTGAAGTTACAAAACAGTTCAATTTTGAATTTGGAAGTGTTAATATCGGGAAGTGATAAAAAGTGAAGTGTTAAAATAATAGTAGTGATAAATATTGTGTAAAATAATAGTGACAATAAATATTTGTGAAATATTTGTGTAATTTTTGTGGGAAATAAATTTAATTGAAATTTAAAGTTTGCGAGTTTAATATTCACAATCCAGTGATCGAACCGGATAACATTAGTTGAATAACCACTCGGCGAAATCGTAACAATTGGTGACAGCGGTGGGATTGTGAATATCCAAAATGAAATTATTGGACTTAAAAGTGGCAGATTTGAAGAAGGAGTTGGGGTTACGGAATCTACCAACTGCGGGCAACCGAAACGAGTTGCAGTTGAGACTCCGTACCGCTTTGTTGGAAGATTATGTTGACCCAGATCAACATGAATTTAATTTTGGGGCACCGGATTCAACCGAGGTGCAAGCGATTGAGGTGACTACAGAATCAACGACCAGAGTGGAAGATCAGAATGTCGTCGTTAAAGAAACTACTCCAACAACATCTGGAGGTTTCGATATGGGGCAACTAGTGGCCGCAATGCAGCAGATGATCGGTGGCCTTGAAGGAAAAATAACAAGCGGCCAAGAAAGATTGTTGGTGGAACAGGAGGTCATGAGAACCGGTCAAGAAAACATTATCGAACGGTTGGAGCAGCAGGAAAAATGTGTCAACGAGAAATTTCGAGAGCTTTCCGTTACGTTGAACACAAAAGTTGACACAGTGAAAATAGAAATGGAGCGTAAACTGGAGGAGTTTGAATCTCGCAGTCTTCAGCAATCTGAGGTGGCAGATCAGAGAATCATGAAGATTGAGAAAGAACTGATGGAACTCAAGTTACTCGACCAACCAGCTCGATTAAATTGAAGCCACCAACGTTCGATGGAACCACACCATTCAACATCTTCAAACTCCAGTTTGAAATGGCGGCCACAAGGAATGGTTGGTGTGAAGAGGATCGGGTAGCAGCATTAATTGTGGCGTTAAAGGGAAGTGCTGCGGAGCTCCTACAAATCGTGCCGGAATACGAACGGGAAGACTACAGCAAAATCATGTTGGCGTTGGAGCGTAAATATGGAGGAGACCATCGACGGGAGCTACATCGTATGGAGTTGAAGGGACGATGTCAGCGGGTTGGAGAGACGCTTCAGGAGTATGCGGCTGATATAGAGCGACTAATGCACCTCGCCCACTACAACATGGCAGGTGAATACACAGAGCGTATTAAGATCGACGCCTTCACAGATGGAATACGGGATCCGGATACGAGACGTGCTGTTGTATTGTCTCCAAAAGCAACGTTTGCGGAAACCATCGCGTGTGCCCTAACCAACGAGACTGCAAACAACATCATCAAACCAGCAGTCAAGGTACGTCGTGTGGAAGTGGAACCAGCAATCAGTCACAAACAGGGCAATAACATCAAACCAGCAGATAACTGGAGGACAACGAGATTCCGGCATGGAACTAGTAAAATCAGATGTTGGGTTTGTGACAAAATAGGACACATCTCAAGGGAATGCTGGGAGATAAGGCGCAAACGGGCGAGAACACCATCGCCGATGTACCGAAGACCACCGGAGGAAAGAAAAGCAGCAGCCGAGGAGGAACGCCAAACAACAACGAAGGCGTTAAACGAGTAAGAGTCAGCTTTGAGGAGCAAAAGCTGACTCCCACAACCAAATGCTCCATAACCTACATCCCCATTTCCAGATTGGCAAAAGGTGGTGATAGCTTGATAGTGCGAGGTGAAGTAGAAGGACAATCCAGTATGATAACATTGGACACTGGAGCAACGAGAACGATTGTGCGACCGGATTTTATCACGAATGGAGTTCGACCAATGGAAGGGTTCAAGTTGCAAACGGCGACAGGCGACAGTGCAGCTATTAAAGGAAAGAAGGAGGTGACAATACGAATCGGGAACAATGGTTTTCGACATGAAGTTCTGGTTGCGGATATTGTGGATGAGGTCATCCTGGGAATGGACTTCATGAAGCGAAATGGATTCGTATTGGATGTCGGACGGGGAACATTGAGCTACGGTAATGTCGAACTGCCTTTGCAACTGAACAACGGGAAGGAGCCAGTCGTAAGGAGGATAACATTGGATCATCGGGCGAAGCTACCACCACACTCGGAAACGGTTGTTTGGGGGAAATTGGATGGAGGTCCTGGAACACAAGGGTTGTGGGTTGTGGAAGCCAACAGTGATGAGATACAAACCAAAGAAATTATCATTGGGAAAGCTTTGGTTAAGCCGGATTGTGACTTTAGAGTTCCGATAAGGGCTCTTAATTTATCGGATGTGACAAAAACAATCAAAAAGGGAACTATCATCGGCCGAGGTGAGGAAGTACCCACCATTATAAAATGCGAGGAGGCGAATCCGTGTGTAAAGGCCAAGGACCAACGACAACGAAAAATAACAGAGGAACTAACACAGAAATGGACGGAACAATTAACGCCAAAAGAAAAACAAGCAGCAAAGGAGTTGCTTCAAAAATATATGTCCATTTTCTGTGGTGCACCGGAAGATAATGGCAGAACAAATATGGTTAAACACCGGATCGACACAGGAACATCAACACCAATTCGATAAGTGCCAAGAAGGTTACCATTGGCTAAGCAAGCAGAGGTGGATAAGATGGTAACTGATATGCAAACATCGGGAGTAATTGAGCAGTCAACGAGTCCATGGAGTTCACCAGTAGTATTGGTGGAAAAAAAGGATGGAAGCATGAGATTCTGCGTTGATTATCGGAAGCTCAACACAGCTACCAAAAAGGATAGTTACCCATTACCAAGGATCGACGACACACTGGATACATTGGCCGGAGCACGGATGTTTTCAACATTGGATTTGCAGAGCGGCTATTGGCAAGTGGAGGTCGCAGACGAAGATAAGGAAAAGACAGCGTTCAGTGTGGGCAATGGATTATGGCAATTCAATGTCATGCCATTTGGACTTTGTAACGCCCCTGCGACTTTCGAACGGCTAATGGAACGTGTACTTAAAGGACTCCACTGGAAAACATGCCTGGTATATTTGGACGACATCATTGTTATGGGAAAGGACTTCAATGAACATCTACGTAATCTAGAGGCGGTATTCGAAAGAATCCAAGCAGCTGGATTGAAGTTAAGTCCGAAGAAATGTGTATTGTTCCGGGATGAAGTCTAATATTTGGGACACAAAATAACGACAAGCGGCATTCATACAGATGAAGACAAGATCTCCGCCGAAAAGGATTGGCCAAGACCGCAGAATTTACATGAACTAAGGAGTTTCATCGGACTATGCACATATTATCGACGATTTGTGCCAGGATTTGCCAACATCGCAAGAAGTTTACACGAGCTGACACAGAAGAACAAGCCGTTCCAATGGAGTGATGAACACGAGGAAGCGTTCAACGAATTGAAGCAGCGATTATGTACAGCACCATTGCTTTCGTATCCGGTTCCGAATAAACGTTTTATTTTGGATACGGATGCAAGCAATTATGGCTTGGGGGGAGTGTTGTCACAGGAAATCGATGGACAGGAACGTGTCATCGCATATTATTCAAAGGTCTTATCGAAGCCAGAACGGAATTACTGTGTAACAAGAATAGAATTGTTGGCCATAGGGAAATGTGTGGAACATTTCCGGAAATACCTCTATGGCCAATCATTTCTATTAAGAACGGATCATGGCGCCTTGACATGGCTACTTCAATTTAAAAATCCCGAAGGACAAGTAGCAAGGTGGATTGAGCGATTGGGGAGTTTTGTCTACGAAATCCAACATAGGAAAGGAAGCGCTCATGGAAATGCGGATGCGTTGTCAAGACGACCATGTAGAGTGGATTGTAAATATTGCGGACGGGTGGAAAACAAGGAAAACATCGTCGATATCAGACTAATGAAAGTGTTGCCAGCTAATGAATGGACCAACGATGTTATCTCCAAAGAGCAACGGGAGGATCCAGATTTGGCAGTAATTATCAAGTTCATGGAGGAAGAACATCGTCCCACATGGAGTGATATTGCAGATAAAAGCCCAACTATCAAGGCTTATTGGGCCCAATGGTATAGTTTAACCATGGAAGACGGATGCTTAAAACGAACATGGGAAAGCTCCGATGGCAAAACAAAGCAATCGTTGGTAGTGGTACCGAGGATCAGGATGGCGGAAATATTGGAGGAATACCACGAAGGAACAAGCGGAGGCCACCTAGGAATCAACAAAACGTTAGCCAAGGTACGTGAAAGGTTCTACTGGGCAGGATGTAGACAGGCAGTGGCTGAATGGTGTCAAAAGTGTGACCAATGTATGGCCGTGAAAGGACCGGCAACGAAGAGCCGTGGAGCGATGCAACGATATAATGTGGGAGCACCATTTGAGAGGATTGCCATAGATGTTGCAGGACCATTTCCAACCAGCGATAGTGGCAACAAATATGTGTTGGTAGTAATGGACTACTTCAGTAAGTGGCCAGAAGTATACCCGATTCCAAATCAGGAAACAACCACAATCGCCAATGCAGTGGTATACAATTGGATAAGCCGTTATGGAGTACCAATGGAACTGCATTCCGATCAAGGGCGGAATTTTGAATCGGTTGTCTTCCAGGAGATGTGCCAGTTACTGGGAATTAATAAAACGCGGACAACACCTTTCCACCCACAGTCTGATGGCATGGTGGAGCGTTTCAATGCCACATTGGAGGAGTTTATTGCCAAAACAGTGGATAAAACCCAGCGGAATTGGGATCAAGGTATTCCATTGTTCTTAATGGCTTATCGATCGGCGGTGCATAATACAACAGGAGTAACACCAGCGACAATACTTTTTGGCAACAATTTAAGACTACCAGGCGATCTCAAATTTGGAGCGGTTCCATCATCAGCTAAATGTGGACAAGCATATGTGGACAACTTGAAAGAGGAGATCAACAACATACACGAATTTGTCAGAGATAAAATCAAATTGTCAAGTGATAAAACAAAGGCTCGGTATGATGTACGAGCGAACAATAAAGGATTTGACGAGGGTCAATTGGTATGGCTTCACAACCCACAACGTAAGAAAGGGTTATCGCAGAAATTACAACCTGGATGGGAGGGACCGTACAAGGTCATAACAAGAATAAATGATGTGATCTATAGGATCCAAAGAGGAGTACGAGGAAAACCCAAGGTTGTACACCTGGAACGACTGGCGTTCTATAGAGGAAGAGATCTAGATCCTGTTCGGGACGAACAGGTTTGGGCGGAGGGTAGTGTCACGAATCACAGATGTCATCTGTGATAATTAAAAAGAAAATTATAACAGTAGGGATTACCCTGTAACCAAATGTTAACATAAACGAACAGAATAAAAACAAATAATGAAATAGGCGGAGCGAACCAAATACGACGCAACGAAAATTCGAGAAGTGTAGAGAAGCAAAATAATGGAATGTTCTACTAGCCTTTGCGTCGTATAAATACGTGTAGACATTTGAGTTACGAGACAGTTCAATTTTGAATTTCGAAGTGTTAATATCGGGAAGTGATAAAAAGTGAAGTGTTAAAATAATAGTAGTGATAAATATTGTGTAAAATAGTAGTGAAAATAAATATTAGTGAATTATTTGTGAAATATTTGTGTAATTTTTGTGGGAAATAAATTTAATTGAAATTTAATCTTTGCGAGTTTAATATTCACAATCCAGTGATCGAACCGGATAACATTAGTTCATATTTAATATATTTAATATATATAACATTAATATATATTTAATATATATACATTTAATATATATAACATTTTATATATATTTTTTAATCAATTTTAATTATTAAATGTATCAATTACAATTCAAAATATTAATAAAAAGGAAAAAAAATTTAAAATATTTTCGATAAATCGATATTTTTATTTCGAAAACAACGAAAAAGATGTATGAGCTACATCTTTTTGTTGTTTTCGAGTATTGTTTTCAAATAGAAACGATAACTTTTTATATGGGAAAACAGCAACAACAATTTCATATTGAAAACAATACTTGAAAACAACACTCGAAAACAATAATGTAAACGTAGGGTAAAGTAATTCTGTGCTATAACCAAAGGTCGACACCACATTCCAGGTTTATTATTTAATAGCGTGCAAGAACTGTTGTGTTTACAGTTTCGTGTATCCAGTAGTGATGCACATCATTTGGCGACGAATAAAACAATAAAACAAATATTGGAAGTATAAAAACCTGAATCAAGATTCTGATTTAATATCGCGTAATATGATAACTGTTCCAGTTATCGAAGATTTCATTGTGTTTAAAGAGCGATTGGAGTTAATGTTTGCCGTTAAAGAAATAAAAGAAGCAGAGAAAAAGAAAATTTATTTACTCACGTGTTTGTCAACTGCAGTTAATAAATTGTTACAGAATATGTGTTCATACAGAATATGATGAATTGGTTGAAATGTTGACAAAACTGTAGAAAGAGTAGTGGTGTTTAAAGAAAGGCGTCGATTTTATGAAGCACAGCAGCAAATTAGAGAGAGTTGTAGTATATTCATACTACGAAGCAATGTACTAATAGTATAGTCAATCTTACTACTGTAATTGTATTCAATATATATGTGTATGTATAGTACGATCTGTAAAAATAAAAGAAAACCAGTTGGTTATCGATAGCGAGAGAGCATTCTCATTAATAAATAAAAGGCAAACGTGTAAAACAAAACATCAATACAGTACAATTGGCGACGAAGATAAAAATAAAAAAAATTATGGCTGCGATTAAATTTAATGAACATTTTCCTTATATTTAAGGAAAGATTGGAAATGTTTTTTACATTAAATAATGTAGAGGATAACAAATGTAAGACAATGCATCTTTTGGCTTCAATGTCGGTAACGGTATATAAGTTGCTACGGAACTTAGTGGCGCCAAAGATACCGCAAGACCACTCATACGAAGAAGTAACAAAGTTATTGCAAGAGCAATTTACCGTTAAAACGAACTTCTTTAGAGAAAGAAGGAAGTTTTATTCTCTAAATAGAATAATAATACAGAGAATAATTGTTTTTTTCTTAAATTAAAAGGCGTATCGGTGAATTGCAATTTTGGAAATAATCTTCAAAGTGTTTTATTGGATCGTTTCGTGTGTGGTTTAGCAAAAGGGAATTTTTTTGACAAAATGTGTGATAAGTGATACAACATTGACTGTTGAATAAAGACTGTTTTAGCATAGCTTTGACATTAGATGATGCAACAAACGAAGAAAACAACTCCATCAAGTAAGAAGACGAACTCTAAATAGACAAATATGCGAAGTGTGTGGCTATAATGGTCATGTGGCGAAGATATGCAAGTACCGCAAATATAAATGCAACGTTTGTGGTGAGGCGGGCCATTTGAGAAGAGTGTGTAAAAAAGGAAGATCAAATATGAAGCATGACGCTGTAGTAGGTCAAATGGACGAAGCCGTTAATAAGAATCCAGACGATGACTCCAAGGTATCGGATGATAATGAAGAAAGTTTAAATCTGTGGATAATTGAAGAAGACAATACAAGGACGTTAACTCAATTTTATCAAGATAATAACTATAAAGTAGATATTTTATTAAATGAGATTAATTTGTATAATTCTAGTATATTTTCCATCATGGTGGCGATAGAAGGTAAGGACGTTTGCTTGGAAGTCGACACAGGGTCAGCAATTTCTGCGTTACCAGAATTATATCAACGATTTTTCAATTATTTAAGTTTAAAAGAATATAACAGAAAATTGAGCTCGTATGATGGAAAGGAAATTGCAACAATGGGCATGATAGAAGCAAATTTAGTTTACCGTGATCGTAAAATTCGGGGCAACTTTGTGACTATTGAGAATGGATGTCGTCTCTTGTTAGGTCGAGATACTTCTAGAAAACTAAATTTTAAAATAACAGTTAATAATGGTGTAGAAAGTGAAGGTAAAAGTGGCGTACGAAAAATGTTAGAAGAAATAGTAAAATATGTGAGTAACGGGTTAGGATGTTATACTGGAAAAGAGATCAAGTTAGAATTAGTAAATAAAACCATGGTTTTCATAAAACCACGTCCAGTGCCATTTGCATATAAAAGTAAACTGGAATGTGAATTGAACAGATTGGAGAAATTAGGGATACTTTCAAAAATGGATACTAATGACTGGGGAACACCATTAGTGACAGTTGTTAAACGTAACGGTGAATTACGTGTATGTGAGGATTACTCAGTCACAGTTAACCCAGTATTAGAAGAAATTAATTACCCAATTCCTAGGATTGATGATGTGTTTGCAGAATTACAAGGAGGTAAATCTTTTTCTACGTTAGATTTATCGCAAGCGTATCATCAATTGAAAGTAGAAAATGGTACAGGGAAAATGTTAGCGTGGAGTACGGAAAAGGGTATATATAAAGGAAATAGGTTGCCTTTTACATCCATAAAACCCGTTGCATTTTACATCCATAAACCAAATACGTTCATTTTTCAAAATATAATGGACACGGTATTAACAGGATGTAAAGGTGATATTGCGTTTGTGGATGATGTAATTATGATTGGGAGGACACGTGGTGAAAAGTTTGTGGATGATGTAATTATTACTGGGAGGACACGTGGTGAAAAAAAGTTTGCTGAGGTTGGATTTAAGATTAACATAAATAAGTGTCATTTCTTTGAAAATAAAGTAGAATATTTAGGATATGTTATTGATCAATTTGAGCTTCATAAGGATAAAAAAAAGATAGAAGCAAGTTCGTGCATTTTGTGGTATGGTTAATTATTATTCAAGATTTATCGCAAAACTTTCCATAATACTCAAACCAATTTGTGATTTGATTAGTAAAAAACACATTATGTGGACGGAGCAATGTGCAGATGCATTTCAATCGCTAAAAAAACTAATTACGTATGACATTATTGTAATGCATTATACCCCAGAATTAGATGTAGTATTAGTTACTATTAGTTAGTATTAGTTGCCTGTGACACTGGAATTGGTGCACAATTCGCTCATGTATGTGCGGAAGGTGAAAAGCCCATTGCATTTGCTTCAAGAACTTTATCAAAATCGGAAAAGAACTACTCCATGATACATAAAGAAGCTTTTGCGATATACTTCGGAGTAAAAAAGTTCGAGCAATATTTAATTGGAAGAAAATTTTTGCTTAAAACTGACCACAAGCCTCTAGTGGCTATATTTGGGAAAAATAAAGAAATACCTTTAATGTCGGCAAGCAAATCGCCCAGGTGGCGAAGTGGTTAAAGCTGCGGCAGTTGAAGCGGGAGGTACCGGGTTTGAATCCCGATTCGGGGCAAGCTGCAAATGGGTTTTTCCTTCGATCGTTTGGGTGGAGCGATCAGTGGTGTAAAATGAACATATATCTGGATTCCCTGTCGTGTTTAGAATCCATGGGCCGACCCATCTTCCATGTCAGTACTATAGGCTGACATGGAGCTATGCAATGCGCAGATGGTTCTACTAAAACTCGGACCTATAGCCGTACATAGAGTGGAATCACAACGGACCAATATCCGGTCTAAGTGTGCGATAGCAGCCACAACAAGCTAACCTAACCTATGTCGGCAAGCAGGTTATTGAGATGGTCATTGTATCTATCGAATTTTACCTTTGAGATTAAGCACATAAAAGGAAGCGAAAACATCTGTGCAGACGTTTTATCGAAGATGCCAATAGAAGAGGCTGATAATAATGAAGAAAATGAGGAAGAGTTTACATATTTGAACTTTATTCAGAATGAATTGGGAAGAACTTTAAATTTAACCGACATAGCCGAAGCAATAGGAAAAGAAAAAATACTATCGCAAGTTTTGGACGAAATTAAAAACGGTTGCAAAAACATAGGATTATTATACCAAAAAGGTCTAGGAAAATATTGTTGGACGAAATACGACTCGAGTATATCAAGGCATTGTAAATATTGATAAAGAAGTTGATAATTTTGTGGAGCAATGCAAAGAGTGTGGAACATATCAAGCAATGCCAAGTAAAGTTGAAGCTGTAGCATGGCCAGAACCGAAACGAATAATGGAACGAGTTCATTTGGATTTCTGTGGTCCAAAGTATGGTATGAATTATTTAGTAATTATTGACGTATTTTCGAAGTAGATAGATGTTCAAGTAATGAAAGAAAGAAATGCTAGTAAGACTATAAAACAATTAAGAAAGGTTTTTTTGGAATAGGCATACCGGAATGTGTTGTCACCGACAATGGGCCAACGTTTGTGTCTAAGGAATTTAAAATATTCTTGCAAGAAATTGGAACTACTCATATAACATCGCCTATTTACCATTCAAAATCGAATGGACAAGCGGAAAATGCGGTTAAAACCTTCAAAATTTCATTGCAGAAAATGTATGAATCAAGAAAGAATCAATATTAAGAAAACATATTGGGTACAACAATTTTTATATAATATATAATAGAATATATAACAGAAATTCTATCAATGTGGTCACAGGGAAGACACCATTTGAGATAATGTTTAATAGAAAACCATTTTTGAGATGGAATTTATTGTCTGCAGAAACATGAAGAGGTGTGGGTAAAACTAATTAGAAGGAACGTTTGTGAAAAGGGTTATATAAATAAGGTATTAGGTTGCAACACATATATGGTAATGGTACTAGGAAAAGAGGTAAAGATTCATGCGAATCATCTTCGTAAACATTTTGGCAGCATAAAAGGGGTGAATAACTACAAAAAATTAGACGAAGGAAAAAATGACCATAGTATTACGCTTAAGGAAGTTTTACTCAACAAAAAATCAAATGTGGGTGCAAGAGCTATTGTGAATTCAGATGTTGCTGATCCTAGTGTGGATATTCAACAAACCCGGTGGCCTAGTGATACGCCAAATGATAACTATAGTAATAATAAGGTTCTTAACTATAAATCAATTCAAAGTGCACCAGCACGACCTCAAAGAATTAGAAAACCACCGACTAAATTAAATTTGTAAACTGTTATATGATAACCGTTAAAGTTTACTGTAAAAAAATAATAACATAGTTACAATGTATGGTGGGAGATATGTAGTATATTCATATTACGAAGCAATGTACTAATAGTACAGTCAATCTTACTGTAATTGTATTCAATATATATGTGTATGTATAGTACGATCTGTAAAAATAAAACAAAACCAGTTGGTTACCGATAGCCATTGCGAGGGAGCATTGTCATAAATAAATAAAAGGCAAACATGTAAAACGAAACATCAATACAGTACAAGAGTGTTCTCCAATATTTTAACAAAATTCAAGCAATAGCTGTAAATTGTGAGTTTGGTCCAGATTTAGATAGAATTTTGAGTGATAAGATTGTTTGTGGTTTGCGTAACGGTGGATTATTCGAGCGGTTATGCGAGGAAAAAGCAACACAAAAAAGTAACGAAGGAAGCATGCATAGAATCTACAGCAAAATCAATGAATCAAGACAACGGAAAATACGAAACGGAATTCAAGTTTGTTTGACATGTGGTCAAAACGGACATGCAAGTGATAGTTGAAAATACCGGAAATATAGATGTATTAAGTGTAAACAAATAGGGCACTTGGCATGCTGTTAACAATCTGACACAAAACCGTGTGGGATTCGTAAATCAAAACCATATGATAGAAACACAGGACGAATTAGATGAAGATGTATATGAGCCACATGCTCAGCAGGAAATAAACGATTTCAACAAACTGTCGATATTTTCTCTTGATATAGATAAGTAATGGCAATCGTCAGCTGAAACTGAACTTGTGTTTAAGTATCAAGATTGCGATCAAACAAAAAATTATAATAACACCGTAAATTTTAATACAAATCTTTTAAACATTTCTAGGTCAAGCTTGTTCATGGTAAATTTAAACATCAGAGGGCATGTTAAGTACGATTCGAGATTGACACGGGTAGTGCAATTTCAGCGGTTCCGTTCAAATTTTATGAGAAAAAATTATCCGATATACAATTGTTGCCATTCCCCATAAAATTTAGGGCTTATGACGGTGAATTAATTTAGATATCTGGATAGATTATACGTGGATATTATATATGTACCACTTTTTATAATATGGATATTATAAAAAGTGGCTGTAGACCGTTAATCGATCGTGATATTTTCGAGTTATTAGGTTCAAAATTAACACAAAAAATAATGAAACATAATATTGCGTGATCTTCATTTGTTCCTTAGTTTTAGGATGATATTAAAAGAATTTAATGGGTTTTTAGTGAAAAATTAGGAATGTACAATGGTGAGAAAATTAAATTTAAAATAAATAGTTCAGCCCAACCAATGTTTATGCGACCTAGTAAATAAGCATTTAGAAAATGTGAATTATCCACTGCCAAGAATAGATTGTTTCTATGTGTTGTTTGTTTTCCAAGAATAGTTCAAAGCGCTGCAAAGTGGTAACACGTTTACCAAAATAGATCTTTCGCAGGCATATTTCCAGTTGCCATTTTCGAAATAAATAAAACAAATACTGGCGTGGTCGACGCATAAAGGATTTTTTGTTTCTATTAAATTGTCTTTTGGGTGTATACCCAACACGGCTCTTTTTCAGTCGATTATTGAGAAAGTTGTATGGGTTGCGAGGGTACAGTCGTATTTGTAGACGACATTGTAGTGACAAGTCGTGATCAAATAACTAACTATTAGGGAAATCGAATCGATATTATGTGCCAACATGATATAATTCCGGAGAAGATTAAAAGATGGCACTAGTAGTAGTTGAACGAAATGTTTACATTTTTTAACTGAAGTTTTTGATATTCAACGAATTATTAACGAAACCAAAATTTAAAATCTAAAAATTTTTTTTATGTAAATGGGCTTATATTTATAAATAATAATAAATAAATAAAAAAAAAAATTTTTTTTTAAATTGTCATTTCATTAAAAAATTACTTTGCGTGCCATCTATTGTTCTCTTCAAAACGAATTGGTATGCCATCTAGAAATCTTCTCCGAAACTTATATTTGACGAAATCATGCTGTCCTTGGCATTTACTGTGAAAATTGACACGATTTCTCTTATAGTATTATAAGTTATTTGGTCGTGATGAAGAAGAACATTTTAAAAACTTGCGTGTTGTATTAGAGAAATTAGAAAAGGCAGGATTTACACCCAATTCTCGTAAATGCGAATTTTTACAAAATAGCGTGAGTTACCTTGGATTTGTAATTAACTCAGACGGATTTTACAAATATGAAGTAAAAGTGCAGTCAATAGCGAATATGCCAAAACCTGTAAACGTTACACAAGTTAAGGCATTCTGTGGGTTAGTAAATAACTATGCAATATTGTTTCCAAACTTAGCATCGATTTTAAAATCACTTTATGGCTTAACTAGTAAATCAACTAAATTTGTATGGAATAAGCAATGTGACGCTGTGATGAATCAAGTAAAAAGAGTCATTACCTCTGATCTAGTATTAACTCATTTTGATGATGAATTGCCAGTCATGATAACAACCGATTCATCAGAGTACGGTATCGGAGCATGTTTAGCTCATGTCACAAACTCTGGTGAGCGACCTGTAGCATTTGCGTCTAAGACATTATCAAAAAGTGAGCAAAATTATTCTACGATCGACCGTGAAGAACTGGCTATATTCTTTGGAGTGAAACGGTTTGAACAATATTTAATGGGGCGTAAATTGTTGATTCGAACCGATCACAAACCACTGGAATCGATATTCGGTAGCAGCAAAAGAGATATTCCTAATATGGCGACAACCCGTTTACAAAGATGGACGGTGTATTTGTTTAGTTTTGATTATGACATCAAGTATTTTGCGGAAAATAATAATGGTTGTGCGGATGCTCTATCACGTTTACCCTGTCGAATTCAAAAACCTGTAGACGACGATAGAGAAAATTAAATCTCCTATTTAAATTTTGTTACTAATGAATTTAATAGGTCAATCAAAGGTGTTGACGTTGCGCTAAAATGGGGAAGTGACCCGCTGTTACAACACATTATTAGATATGTGCGTAAAGGGTGGCCAAAAAAAACCAGATGGTCGGATAAAGAGTTTTTTTGTGCGAAAGAATGAAATAACTTTAGAGTAGGGGATTTTAATGTGGGGTTTTCGAGAGTAAAATTCATTCATCACACCAAGGTATTGTCAAACTGAAGGCGTTAACCAGATCATTCTTTTGGTGGTCTGATAGAGACATTTAGGAGATGGTTTGAAATTGTGATGTGTGTCGAGAAAATCAATCTGATCCATGCAGAATAGAATTCATTTCATTGCCAGAATCTACATGCGATTTTGAACGAATTCATCTGGATTTCTGTGGTCCAATACGCAGCAAATACTCTTTGTTAAAGTTGATTTTTTCCCAAAATGGATAGAAGTAATAGTTATGAATGATATGACAACAAGTAACGTAGTGATTGATTTGAAAAACATATTTGTTAAGCTAGGAATACCTAAAACAATCGTCACAGATAATGGACCGTCGTTTGCATCTCAAGAGTTTGAAAATTTTTGTAATAGGAATGGCATATCGCATAAGACTTCGCCGCCATATCATCCACCTTCTAATGGACAAGCTGAAAATGCTGTCCGTATTTTCAAATCTTCATTCTAAAAAATGTTATATCAGATCCCATGAACAAAGGTGGATATAAATGATTTAATTTATCGATTCTTATATTTAAATCGAAATACAAAACATTCGACAACAGAGAAAACGCCATATCATCTGATGTTTAACAGGGATGGGTGGATGTAGTAATGTCTATACTTAAGAAAGGAGAAATGATGAGTTTATCTCTTTAAATGTACTTAGTACTAATGTGTTATTGTATATCTAATATTGTGATCATCTACAATGAAATTAATGGACTTGAAAGTGGCAGACTTAAAGAAGGAGTCGGGCCAGTGTATAGTTTAGCAACCGGAATGGGTTGCTGCTCAGACTCCGCGCTGCTTTGACGGAAGAAAATGTTGACCCGGATCAACATGAATTCAATACGGAGGTACAGGATTCAACCGAAATGCAGCAAGTTGAAGCGACAACGCAAGCAACTACATAATCTATTGTCGGAACGAGTAGAGTGAAAAACGGGAATGTCGTCGTTAAAGAAACCACTCCAACAACATCTCCAACAACATCTGGTTTCGACATGGACCAATTAATGGCGGTTATGCAACAAATGCAACTCCAAACACAGCAGATGATCGGAGGTCTTAAACATGAAATGGTCAGCGTGCAGGAACAATGTTCGGCGGCCTCGAAGGAAAAATAACAACGGCCAAGAAAGATTGGAGGAGCAACTGCGAGCTGATCAGGAAAAATTGATTGAACGGATGGATCATCACGAGAAGTTTTAGAAAAATTTAATGGTCGAAGTGAACCAGAATTTTCATTAAATTTAACTCCAAAGTGGACACGGTTAAAAAGAAAATAGATCAACAACTTGAGGTGGCCGACCAACGATTCATAAAGATTGTTAAGGAGCTACTGGATCAAAAAACTAACGGCAGCGCTCAAATTGCTCGACCATCCAGCTCGATGAAATTGAAGCCACCAACTTTCGACGGAACCACGCCATTTAACTTCAGTGTGAAATGGCGGTTACAAGGAACGGTTGGTGTGAAAAAGATCGAGTGGCAGCATTAATTGTGGCGTTAAAAGGAAGTGCTGCGGAATTCTTTTAACGCCACAATTAACGCTGCCACTCGATCCTCCTCACACCAACCACCTCATTCCTTGTGGCCACCATTTCAAATTGGAGTTTGAAGATGTTGAATGGTGTGGTTCCATTGAACGTTGGTGGCTTCAATTTTATTGAGGTGGTTGGTCAAGCAATTGGAGCACTGCTGCTGGTTTTTAAATCCATCAGTTCTTTCTCAATCTTCATGATTCTCTGATCTGCCACTTCAGATTGCTGAAGACTGCGAGATTCAAACTGCTGAAGTTTACGCTCCATTTCTATTTTGACTGTGTCAACTTTTGTGTTCAACGTAACGGAAAGCTCTCGAAATTTTTTGTTTCCACATTTTTCCTGCTGCTCCAACCTTTCGATAATGCTCTCTTGGCCGCTTGTTATTTTTCCTGCGAGGCTGCCGATCATTTGCCCCGTTTGCCTGGATATTTGCCGAAAAGTATTGTCGCTGGTGTTACTCCTGTTGTGTAATGTATCGCAGATCGATAGGACATTAAGAATTAAGAACAAGGGAATACCTTAATCCTAATTCCACTGGCTTTTATCCACTGTTTTGGCAATAAATCCTTCTAATGTGGCATTGAAACGCTACACCATGCTATCAGACTGTGGATGGAAAGGTGTTGTCCGCGTTTTATTTATTCCCAGTAATTGGCACATCTCCTGGAAGACAACCGATTCAAAATTCCACCGTTGGTCGGAATGCAGTTCCATATGGGTACCCATAACGGCTTATCTAATTGTATACCCCCGCATTGGCGATTGTGGTTGTTTCCTGATTTGGAATCGGGTATACGTCTGGTCGCTTACTGAAGTAGTCCACTACTACCAATATATATTTTTGCCACTTTCGCTGGTTGGGAATGGTCTTGCAACATCTATGGTAATCCTCTCAAATGGTGCTCCCACATTATATTGTTGCATCGCTCCACGGCTATTCTTTGCCGGTCCTTTCACTGCCATACATTATGTTACGGATATCAAATGACTCACAGGTGATTTTGTTTGTTAACTTTCGATTTACCTCGATATTTATAGTTTTTGAAATCTTGTATTGTTGTTGCCGAATATGGAAATTTAGTTTTCGGATTATATTGTTTGTGTTCTCAATACACCTGTATATACTTAGGCCCTTTTCGAAACGTATACTTATTTGAAACTTATTTGTTGAAGACCTACTTATTCAAATAAGTATGCTGGCGAGGTGACTTATTTTCTGTCTCTTTCTTACGAAAAATTCTAATTGAAAATTTAATAATGTCAGTTGTCATAGATACTCGTAAAGTAAAAAAATATTTTATGGATACAGAAGTTTAATGTTTTAGGAAAATGAAATTGTGTAAGCGAAACATATAAA
Organism: Tipula lateralis; assembly: GCA_963932295.1. Classification (NCBI taxonomy): domain Eukaryota; kingdom Metazoa; phylum Arthropoda; class Insecta; order Diptera; family Tipulidae; genus Tipula; species Tipula lateralis. The sequence continues at coordinate 76,235,390 of OZ010736.1, read as the reverse complement.
CTAGCCGATGTAAGTTTTATTCATTATATATAATATATTTCTATGGTTTTGATTTTTCCAGACACTAAATATTCGCTTGTCTAAATTTACTAATATCTGCATATTTTTTTTCACAATAAAACAGAAGTAAAAGGTTGTGGGCCAGAAGAAATTCCACGAATGTTGGCTTAGAAAAGTTCTAATTATAATTTTATACAAATACATAAAGCAAAGTTGATTTTAAACATTGTTTTATTTTCATGAAGGAATCCTCAACAGCAGCGAAATCTCGTTTAGTTTTGATCAATAAAGGTGTCTGTTCCATTCTACCAGATAAATATAAAATTGAACAGCTATGTTTTCACTTAAAAATGTTGTACAATTTTTCAATAAATTTTTAGTTTTGTGTCAATTTTAATGTTTTGATATTGCTGTCAAAATAAGTAAGCTAATTCGTTTCGAATGTGTTTCATATACTTATTTAAAATGGCGGCGAATAAGTATGTCTCCACAAATAAGTTTCAAATAAGTATACGTTTCGAAAAGGGTCTTAGTACATAATTTGAATATTTTGTATGAATATTGATATGATAGTGTACTAGTCATAATCATCGCCATGATTGGATTCTCTTCCATTTAATAATCATATTGACTATACAGGTTGAGATGCATCGACGCTGCCAATCAATACTATGACAAGTCAAAATTTTTGATTGTACAGGAGAAGGCTTTGTTAGTTTCAATAATGTTCTAATGACACTATAGCCGTGTTTCTTGACGCACAGTGATCCGGATCAGATCACATTTTCCATGCAAACCAAAGACACATTTTGATCCAAATTTCATTTTGGATCAAAATGTGTCTTTGGTTTGCATGGAAAATGTGATCTGATCCGGATCACTGTGCGTCAAGAAACACGGCTTATGATAACAAAAATTGTTTTAGCTATAACTTTGGCATTTAACATCGCACATATATGACGTTTTTGGTGGTATGTGAGTAATCATTAGCTCTATCATTTTATGAAATAAAAACAAACTATGACATTTCGAGATGTCATACTGTTGACTGGCAGCGTCGAATTCTTCTTTATACATATTGATGTATATAAATGAGATACAATTTAGGGTGAATATATAGTTAAGGCCTACGAGAATATGGACGACTAGTATCTGATATGATTGAATCGATACGGTATACATATACAAGATTATTGTATGCGCAGTATTCAATAAATCTTATATACATAATTTTAACTCTTAAACTTGCAAACGATTATTTCCTGGTGAGACTTGACATGCAAAGCATATCAAAAGATTTAAATTGGCCAACCCTCGAAAAAAAATTATTTGACACGTCACAGTTAATGGTGAGTCTTTATATCAAAAGATTGTTGAATTCGCAATTCTTATCTAAAAAAATTTGATAAATGGAAAACAGGTGCGAGAAGTTGTATTCGCCAGTGTCTCGTCTCATCAAATGATTGGACCTTACTTTAAAGATTGGATGAATTGTGTAGATGCGAGGTAAGTGTGTAGGAGTTGTGCTTATAGAGCTTCACAGTTGGGATGTTGAGGTTTCCATCAACTTAAAAGAAAAGCAACCAGATATATCGCATAGTACAGTTCGTAGATGTTTAAGTCGGAATAACGCCATTTTTTTTGGAGAAATTATTATTAACGGAATACGCCGTAACGGGTGCACATGGTTGATAAACCAAAACACATAAAAGTTTGCCATATTAGATTTTCATTGGTAATTAGCACATGTGGAGTGTTGTGCTTAAATTTAAACATAATAAAAAAGAATATAAAAAAAATTACTTCACCAATAATCACTTTTGGTGATTTAATTTGTTTCCGAGTTTAAGAATATAGTGTATTACGAAGTTAATAATTTTGAATAATAAATTGTGGAATAGCAAAGTGGAAAAAAACTATAAATCGATGAATGGTTTCCTAATTACATTTATTCTTTTAGCCATATCACCTAGAGTACTCTCGACAGGCTATCATAGTTTTGCAAAATTACTTATTCATTTTTATTCAAACTGTGGGTTTTTCTTTTCACTTTATACCTCCCATAACAATTTAATATATATTTTAATTATAATTATTTCTTTTATTCAAAACTATATACGTCATAATTTTTCTTGCTTTTCTGTTAAACTAAAATAATTTTTTTTTCGTTAAATTTTTGTGTATCATTGGATTAAACAATTTAAATATGGTGTAAAATAATTTCTTTTAATGGTTGATAGTGATGTGGACCACGTTGAATAAAGGAAATGACACGATGTAAGTGTACGTATCTGAACTTACGGTGACAAATGACCCCCCCATGATCCGCATGAGCCTACCCGCCTTAGACGTGTTAGTTCCTGTCCAGTAGAACCTTTCACGTACCTTGGCTAACATTTTGTTGATTCCTAGGTGACCTCCGCTTATTCCTCCATGGTATTCCTCCAAAATTTCTGCCGTCCTGATCTTAGGTACCACCACTAGCGATTATTTTGTTTTGCCATCGGTGCTTTCCCATGTTCACTTTAAGCATCCGTCTTCCATGGTAAAACTATACCATTGGGCCCAATAAGCCTTGATAGTTGAGTCTTTATCCGCAATATCGCTCCATGAGGGACGACGTTCTTCCTCCATGAATTTGATGATAACTGCCAAATCTGGATCCTTCCGTTGCTCTTTGTATATAACATATTATATAACTTTGTATATATTCTTGTTAAATCAGATAATAAGAATTTAAGTTACTTTATTAATTTAGAACTAACGTTAAAAATTATTTGTTAAATGACAGATGGTGGCCCTAATAAGGCATCCAGGTGGCATAACTACCTAACGGAAATAGTTGGACATTTATGACCGCTTAGTAACAACGCGGTTGTCCATACTTGATTTTTGGTTTTTTTTGCCCTTCAGGTTTTCACAAATCACATTTAGTGACGTAAACAAATTTTTTTTCCTTGTTCATTATTTTTTTTTAAATATTTTTATACATACATACTATTCTTGAACTACAATTCTAAATATTAATCGCAGCTAACTAACCTATAATTATTTTTGTAATTCGATAATTTTAATTCTTGTTCTTCGATTAATTTTTCATTATTTGATTTTCTCGTTCAACAGTATGAAAAATTCTTATAAAAATAATTATAGCATCCTTAATTTTTTTTTTTAATAATTAATTTTTTTTTATGTAGCTTTATAAACCTACATTTTTATTGTACCGTGATTATTATTAACGATTGATAAAGTAACTATTTAATGGTGGATCGATTGATGGTTTGGTGAAACCAAGCTCCTCGACCAACTTAAATTACTTTTCTTATTAATAATTTATCAAATCTACAATAGCATAATTATTATTTTTTTCCTCAATTATAGTATCAATTGTATCTTTTTTTTATTAACACTATTAACGCTACAGAAGAATACTTGAATGCATAATAGAACTATCTATATAGTGTATGATAGGCTACCGTATTGCCATACACTTCTTCGAATGATCACCGCATGCTGTAATCATGTAACCCCCATTTCAACGAATGTTAAATTTTTTTGAATAACTATAATTACTATACTATTATAATTATTATATTGATTTTGATTATTATTGATTTATTTTTTATTAATTTTTTTTTGATATATTATATATTTTTTTTTCTCAAATACCAATATCATATATAATTGAATTTACTAATTTAAGGTTTACTCTAAGCAAATTATTTTTTTTAGTAAGTCAGGGTCGACTGATTGGTTGGAGGATAGTATTTTATTTTGTTGCAATCTCTTTCTTGTCTAGCAACATTAAAGTATATATATATCTAAATACTCGTATATATTATTGAATTATTTAACCTTCTTTTATTTGATTGAAATGGATTTCAATCTGATAAAAAATAGCTTAAGCTCCGACGAACTCAATGTAGAGTACTTAGTTCGGAAAATGTCCGCTTCACAAGTTGGGATTGAAAAATCCTTCGTAGAACAAATTCAAAAAGAATTGCAAAACCCGAATTTACAACCAAAGCTTTCACACATCACCGAAAATCCAGAAGAGGAAATAAACAAAATAAATACCATGTCACTCGAGATTGATGAAGTTTTAGAAAAGATGGAAGAAAATACCTCAGTAAACGATAAAAAGAGGCTGTTGGTCCATATTACGCATTGGAGAGACCGAGCACTGAGACTAAAAAATTCATTTGATAACCTTACAGGTATAAATATCTTAGTTGGCTCGTTGGAACGTTCTTTGCGGTCATAAAACGGGATCTTAAACGTAATGAAATCAACTCACAAGCTTCAAAACCATTTGCTCCACAACCGTCTACTTCCAGAGAAATGGGTTATAGTACCAATGTTCCACCGCTAGTTCGACAGTCGCATTCCAATAAGAATCGACATTCGGAACCAGACTTCGAAACCTCGATCGAGCGTACCTTCTCAAAAAAACTAGAAGAGTTGTCAAAGAGTTTTATGGAACAGCTATCTACATCCTTACACGAACAACGCAACAGCTCGAATCAAAAGGAAAAAACTAATCGTTCCAGAAATACTTATCGAGAAGAGGATGATTCTGATTCCAGGGAAAGCTCTGGTGACTCTAAAGTTTATATGCGACCAGATTATTCACGTCGGAAGACTCATCGGCATTATAAAAGGCGTATTGATCCCACTAGGTGGAAATTATTATTTACTGGACGGGAAAGTAAAAGAAGCGATGAAAACGTACAGGACTTCATAATGAGGCTAGAGGAGCATGCCTATCAGGATGGCATTCCCAAACAAGAACTCGTCAATTTGATGCGCAATTTCGTATCGGAAAAAGCTGATAAATGGTATTACACATTTATCCGGAAGAACAAGGATGCGACATGGAGAGAGTTAAAGTCAGCATTGTTAGAGCGATTCAGTATCGTTGAAGGCGATCGAGAGATGCGTAAGTATATTCGAGGTCGGACTCAATATCCCAAAGAGAACTTCAACGATTTTCTGACCGAAATTGAAAGTACCAACTATCGTCTCCAAACACCATTACCAACGGAAGAAATACTCGACATTATAATGGACAATATGAATCCAGCTTTAAAAAGTGCAACTAGGAATCTTTCGATTAACTCGATAGAGAAACTTCGCCGAATTTGCGATAACTATGAGAAAATGTGGGATTCATCGGGATTTGATCCTCGACGTCTCATAGAGTCAAAACCAATACGGCAAAATATGGTTGCCCAGCTGTCCGATACAAAAGAATCACCACCCAAGGTGTATGGTAACGAATACGACCGGGAAAATGACAACCACGATGATCTAAATGACAATCCCAAATATACTCCAGAAGTCAATGCAATTAATCGTCAATACTTAGTATGTTGGAATTGCAAGGACCTTGGTCATCGTTATTCGTCTTGTCGAATGCAGAAAACCCATACCTTTTGCGAGGGATGTGGCCTAGCTGGGACAGTCAAAGACAATTGTTATCGTTGTCAGAAGAAACTTGTTCAGGAAAACTCGAGGCCGAACGCGACACGTCCTGGGGAACAACGTTCGGAAAACCAATTTTCACCCAGGTCACCAACAAAATAGATAAACTAATACCACAAACTACCACCACTACCACATCCGTATACCATTTGTTAACATTGCTGAGCCTAAAATTCAAAATAAACGATTAGAACGCGTTAAATCCTATCAAAAATCCTACAGTCAGTTATGTGCCATGTCTACTATTACAGAATTCATCGAAGATGATCCTCGCCCGTACGTCAAAATTTCGATACAAGGGACAATAAAATTTGGCTTGCTAGATAGTGGAGCGAGTGTAAGTATACTAGGCAAGGATAGTGAAGAATTCATAAAATCTCTGGGAGTCAAAGTGAAACCGATAAATACTTTTGTACAAACCGCAGATGGATCGGCAAATCCTGTCATAGGCCATGTATATTTACCCGTGACCTATTTAAAAAGAACCGAAAATAATTTTGTTTAGTGCCTTCGTTAAAGTCGGATATTTATCTAGGGGTAAATTTTTGGAGACAGTTCAATTTAGCTCCAAATATTATTAGTGCAATAACGGATATACCAACTAACCCTGAAAACAAGCAGAACCAACATGAACTAAGCGATGAATACTCGGTCAAATTGGAAAAAATAATACGAAGTTTTCCTTCCTTCAAAGCAAATGGTTTGGGTAGGACTAACCTTATTGAACACCATATAGATGTTGGTAACTGTGAACCAATTAAACAAAGGCATTACCCAGTGTCTCCTATAAAACAGGACCAAATCTACGAAGAAATTGACCGTATGATTTCTCTGAGAGTCATCGAATAAAGCACCAGTTCATGGAGTTCGCCAGTGGTGTTAGTTCAAAAGGCAAATGGTAAATCTCGACTGTGCTTAGATTCGAGCAAAATAAATAGTGTCACCAAAAAGGATGCTTATCCACTACCGATTATTGATGGCTTGCTTGGAAGATTACATGAGACCAAATTTATAACCAGCCTCGATCTAGAGTCAAAACCAATACGGCAAAATATGGTTGCCCAGCTGTCCGATACAAAAGAATCACCACCCAAGGTGTATGGTAACGAATACGACCGGGAAAATGACAACCACGATGATCTAAATGACAATCCCAAATATACTCCAGAAGTCAATGCAATTAATCGTCAATACTTAGTATGTTGGAATTGCAAGGACCTTGGTCATCGTTATTCGTCTTGTCGAATGCAGAAAACCCATACCTTTTGCGAGGGATGTGGCCTAGCTGGGACAGTCAAAGACAATTGTTATCGTTGTCAGAAGAAACTTGTTCAGGAAAACTCGAGGCCGAACGCGACACGTCCTGGGGAACAACGTTCGGAAAACCAATTTTCACCCAGGCCACCAACAAAATAGATAAACTAATACCACAAACTACCACCACTACCAACATCCGTATACCATTTGTTAACATTGCTGAGTCTAAAATTCAAAATAAACGATTAGAACGCGTTAAATCCTATTGGAAACATCAAAAATCCTACAGTCAGTTATGTGCCATGTCTACTATTACAGAATTCATCGAAGATGATCCTCGCCCGTACGTCAAAATTTCGATACAAGGGACAATAAAATTTGGCTTGCTAGATAGTGGAGCGAGTGTAAGTATACTAGGCAAGGATAGTGAAGAATTCATAAAATCTCTGGGAGTCAAAGTGAAACCGATAAATACTTTTGTACAAACCGCAGATGGATCGGCAAATCCTGTCATAGGCCATGTATATTTACCCGTGACCTATTTAAAAAGAACCGAAAATAATTTTGTTTAGTGCCTTCGTTAAAGTCGGATATTTATCTAGGGGTAAATTTTTGGAGACAGTTCAATTTAGCTCCAAATATTATTAGTGCAATAACGGATATACCAACTAACCCTGAAAACAAGCAGAACCAACATGAACTAAGCGATGAATACTCGGTCAAATTGGAAAAAATAATACGAAGTTTTCCTTCCTTCAAAGCAAATGGTTTGGGTAGGACTAACCTTATTGAACACCATATAGATGTTGGTAACTGTGAACCAATTAAACAAAGGCATTACCCAGTGTCTCCTATAAAACAGCGTCGCCTGTTAGGAATGGCAGGGTGGTACCGCCGATTTATTTGCAACTATGCGGAAGTGATAGCCTCTATTACTAATCTATTAAAAAAAGGAGTAAAGTTTATGTGGACGGCGGAATGTAGCATTTTCTAAACTAAAAAGCTTATTGTCAAACGCACCAGTTCTTCATAACCCCAAATTTTCAGAGCCTTTCTTTATTCGATGTGATGCCAGCACCCAAGGAATTGGAGGTGTCCTGTTCCAAAAGGATAGTGAATCAAATGAAAACCCGATCGCGTTCATGTCGCAAAAACTTAACGCGGCCCAACGTAATTACACAGTCACGGAATTAGAGTGCCTAGCTGCTATAGTCAGTGTAAAAAAGTTTCGCCCATACATAGAAGGCTATAGATTTACGATAATAACGGACCATGCCAGCTTACAATGGCTGATGAGCCAAAAAGATTTATGTGGACGACTGGCAAGATGGAGTCTGAAATTACAGGGGTATGATTTTTGTATTGTGCATCAGAAAGGTAAAGAAAACATTGTACCCGACGCTTTATCACGAATATACTGTGATGCCCTCTCTGAATTACAACAAGACTCCAAACTTCAGAATAATCAGCTCTTTGAAGGTAATACTATAGAAGATCCGTCTTATCAAGAGCTACGTTCGAAAATAAAAGCCGATTCACAGCTTTATCCTAACTTCCGTCTCCTAGAAGATAAAATTCATATCCGGGTGGAACCTAAATCCCTAGTCGAGCTAAGCGATATTCCTTGTTGGAAGATGTGGATCCCAGAGGAATTACGAGAGCAGCTTATTGCAGAGGAACACGACGTGCCAAACGGATCTCACGGAGGAGTACGTAAAACTTTAGAACGCATACGACGTCTATACTACTGGCCTAAAATGGCAATCCAGGTACATTCATATGTCACTAGCTGTGACATTTGCAAACAAAGTAAGGCCACGAATCAGTGTCTGCGACCTCCTCTAGGTAAACATGTATTGTCAGAAAGGCCCTGGCAAAAGATTTATATAGATTTGTTAGGACCATACCCGAGGACGTCGAGCGGTAAAACGATGATTCTGATAGTGCTGGATAATTTAACGAAGTTCGTATATTTGAAACCCTTAGCAAAAGGCACAGCTACAGAAATCGTAGAATTTCTGCAAGAAGAATTGTTTCCATTATTCAGTGTACCCGAAACAATTCATAGTGACAATGGTGTTCAATTCGTAGGAAAGGAGTTTAAAACACTTGTTACTGAACTGGGAATCCAGCACGTGAAAACAGCCTATTACTCCCCACAAAGCAATGCATCAGAACGTGTTAACCGCTCGATCGTAGCAGCCTTAAGAGCCTATGTGAAAGAAAAACACTCGAGTTGGGATAAATATTTGCCCGAAATATCAAGTGCTCTTAGAAATTCAGTTCATCAAACAACAAACTATTCACCGCACTTTCTCATGTTTGGTTATCATAAAATACTCCATGCTAAAGATTACCATACTCTCCGATCACTAAATTTAATATGTGAGAACTACGTGGATTGGCTGGAAACTCCGGATAGATTATCCGTAATACATAACGAAGTGAAGAACAATGTAATAAAGGCCTACGATAAATATGCAAATCGTTATAACCTACGAACTGAGTTCAGTGTTAGTCGTCACACTGAGTGGACGTGTTTTTTTCCACTCGCTGTTTAATTAAATAAAATAAAATCGTTTGTGTTTGTGTGTGTGTTTGTGGCTTAATTTTTGTAATCTCAGATGAGTATCATTATTACATTATAGTATATTTTATTATATTTAATATTAAATTATATTATATTATATACTGCATTATATATTTAGGTTTTAGTGTTTATATAAATTATGGTGGATGTACATAAATCGTATTTGTGTGTGTCAGTTTGCAACGTGTATACATTGCCAGTAATGGTATTGGTATATAGTTATATATAAATCAATTGCAATATCACACACACACACACACACACAATTTTCCGTTGCAAACGATTGAATGCGACACGTGTGTTTTTTGTTTTGTTTCGTCTGACGAGACAATCCCATAATTCGACCATCATATATTTCCCTTTCCTCTGAGTGATTTTTGTATTTTGTTTTATGGATCATAATGTATTTCAAGCAGAGCCGACTGTAGTGTGTGTGTTTCACACAAGCCTGCTTATTTTTTTTACACGAGCATAATCAAACGAAAATATCAACCTTTGAGTGTGTTGGTAAACGTCAAAGTCCATATAAAAAAAATTCAAAATTTGACGTTTCTCACTAACACTACTTAAAGTCTATTTCGAAAAACAGACGCACACCACAAAAGGTTGAGTACTTTTATTCTCTTTTCCATTTCACTAAACTGATAAGCGATTGTCAAATGATAATGGTAATTTTGAAAATGACATATATGCGATGACAGCTTCATTTATGCAAAATAATTTTATTTGATTTTATAATAAATGTAGATTGATTGTTGTGTAAATAAATGTAATAATATTGTGGATAGTATACACAATAGTATAATATTGTGGATAATATCGAGTGAATCTTGTTTGTTTTGTGTAAATTTGAGTAGGATAGGTTTGTGGTTAGGTTTTTCAAACATAAATAAAGTATATATAAGTTGCATAGGAATGTATTTTGATTCGAAATTCATAAATGGTTTAATAAAACTTTTATCTATTTACATTAGATTTTATTAAAATATGTTTTTCGAGTTAAAATTTTCATGTCTTTAGTGTATCATTGCGTGAAAAAGTTTGTGTAGATTTTTCATGTACGTCACGGTATGAATGTTTAAATGTAATAAAAGATAATGTCCTGTTTAAAATTTGAATATTTTAAACTGTTCTGGAAATCGATCTTGCAATTAAATCATAATTTCCGCGATAATTTAACTCAAGTTTTGAAGTCGATATAGTTTGTTAAATGATCGTTGAGTTTGACACAGAGAGTAAGACACGCTCATTCGTTTTTATTTTACATTTTTTGTACATTTTTTACTCAATAATACTTAGGTGGTGTGCGTTTGTTTATTATTTTTATACTGTATTCGCAATCGTATACGAATAGAAGAATATTCTCTAATACCGCTAAAGGTTGATATGCTTCTACAGCATATGTATGCATAAAGTTTGGCTTGTGTGAATAACACACACACTACAGTCGGTTTTGATTTCAAGGCATACAGTGGAGGGGACTTTTGGAGAGTTTTGAATTATAACGCGGTCAATCTGCATGTGTATTTGTGTCTTTTTGTATATACATCAGTTGTGGAAAACACAAATTCACATTCTATAGTCTAAATTTTGATGTCCTTGAAAACGATTGCATATACATTTTTGTTAAATTTTTATATAGCACGTTATTTTGTTTTTGTTTTCTTAGTTGCATTAGTCAAATAAAATTCTAAATATTTGACTATGTATTTACCTTCCCTTTTGTTTTATATTTTTTGCTTATATATAGATCGAGTATAGTTCAATAATATTGCAATGCGTATACGGGCAATGTATACAGGTTTGATCTTGTTTATATTTGTGTACATATAATATAATACATAAATGCATACAGTGCATTATATATTATTACTGGGTTTTGGTTTTGCTATTTGATGGGTTGGCATGTAATGTTCTTGTATTAAATCATTGTTTGAGAATTTAAATTTAGTTGTTGGCTTTGGCTGTAATACAATTAGGATTTTAATGCAGTGCCATGTATAGATTAATGGTCGAAGGGTCAGTTTTTATACGAAAGCGAGGTGACTTGTATGTGGGGGGTGTGGAGCGGAGGAACTTTGAGGTGGAGTGGATTGACATATTTCGGAGTGGGTTCCGACTAGGTAGAGCAGGTACGGTAGGGATTCGGAAATTAATTGAACATATATTTGTTGGTGGTTGATGGATTCTGGCACGAGTGGTTCAGTTGTGGGCGTTTGAATTGTGGGTGTGTTCGGGATATTTTCTGTAGCGGGACGTTTACCTGTATAGCGGGACATTGATTTGGATTGGAGGTGTGGACTTGGTTCGGTTGATGTTTGACGGCTATTTGTCTGAGTGCTTCATGATGTTATGGTGAATCTTCTCGTTTCCAGTGGATTTTATTCGTGTTTTAAGTTTCATTTGTAAGCGGGGGTAGATGTTCTGGTTCGTAATAGATTTTATTCGTGTTTGAAGTTTCATATGTGAGCGGGGTTCTCGACAGTTGCCGTGGTTGGATTAATTTTTATGTTTGTCTTAGTTGGGTTTAGTTTTGGAAGCTTCCTTTCAGTTGCAGATGTGCTGAGGGGTGCGGAGCGAATAGCTGGCGTGTAGCTCAGGTATCGATCGAGGTTGGTTCTTCCAAAATGTTCTTGTTCGGTTTCGGCTCGGTCTGGAGTCTGGTCCGAAACTAGCCGCGGTATCGGGGATTCCTATTGAACTGCAGGATTGATTGGTTAGTGATTCTAGGCCACGATTGGGGAGTTGTTGCTGTCTCGTTGACATTTGAGTGTTGATGGTTTTAATTTTTTGTCGTTGGAATCGGGTCTGTGCTTGAATTGGTCGTGGGTTTCGGGATTGAATGGTTTTCAGCCGTAGTCCCGGGATGCGTTTCCGGTGAATGAGAATGCAGGTGTGTGTCTTGTATCGGGTTTGACTGTCCTTGTTTTGAAGAGTTTTAGAGGATGTGTATGCCTACGTTCGGGGTGTCACTTTACTGTAGATGTGGCGGATCTGCATCGAGTTTTACTGTTTATGGGTTCAGTAGCCGCTTATTCAAATTTGCTACATTTTAAAGGAGGAATAGTTGGTGTTGACTTCGATTCAACTCAATTCATATCATTTGATAGGAAGTCAGATTTGAGTGCGAAATCGAGTAAGTTGAGCGGTACGTGTGTACAGCACAAGGGTGCGTGTGTGTGACACATAAGTAATAAGGAAAGTGTACACATCTTCAGGGATTTTGTAGGACAGGAGTGTTTAGATTTTATGCAGTACGAGTCTGTATCTTCCATTATCGGGGGTACATTTTGGGATTGTGGTTGAGGATTGTTTAGAATGGAAGTTTGTAACGGGTCGGGCGGGGATTTTATTTTTTATTTGTCCTTTATTTTTTATTTTATTTGTCCTTTGCCTCATGGTACTGCTGGGGTTAAGGGAGGAGGGGGGTTCCGGGGCCTGATTTGAGTGGGACGGGCATGAGGGTTGAGCTAGTTGCGGTGGCGGCTAGGAGCCTCTGTTGGCATGTGGGGATTTAGACGCGAATGGGAGCTGGAGGATTCGCCGGAATGTGGGGTGTTTGGATAGATTCTGGTTTGTTGGATGTCAGTTGAGATAGGTCTGCACGTTTTATTAATCTGTAGGTTGGTGTTCCTTTGTTGCGGGTGCTTTGAATGAGTTTTTAGTTTGTTTGCTACAAATAGATGTATGTTTGGTGGAATTTGGATCGTGCTTGGTTTGCTTGAATGGGGTTCGCTCCGGAGGTGTCGATTTCCTCTACTTGCGGGGTGCTTCTGCTCCATACTTTCTGCATGTATGTGGCAATCCTGACTGTGTTATTGCCTGTGTGTCGTGCATACGTGCCTGTGGGTTATCCATGCGTTATTTAAATTTATTAAGCTTCGTATTAAGTTTAGTATTTGGATTTAATGGTGCTTTTTGCAAGTTAATATCAATTGTTCTTTTTTGATTTATGAACGGTAAAGTTCGCAGCGGATCTACTACTAATTTGTAGAAAAGTGACATCCCTGATCACGACCATTAATATAAAAATAATAATAATAAATTATGGAAAAGTTTGGTTTTAATTATTTACATAAGTGTAAATATGATTATAGTTGGAGGGGGTTGACAAGGAAAGTTTATTTTATTTAAAAAAGATGTTGCATAATTTTGGAATGTAAAACGTTTTCAGAGATTTATTTTCATTTTCTGACAAACATATTCTAATATTATGGTATCATCAGCGTAATGGTTGACGGGTACTTAATCTAGCATACCATATTAATTTAATTTATGGTTACAGATTCAGAAGCCGTAAGTTAATTAAATAAGAGTTTTGTATTTGTCTTTAACTATGATTGGTGTGCGGACTTGAGTTTAAATAAATAATAAAATTAATAATAATTAAGTTACAGATGCCTATCTAGTAAATTTATTTTTAGAATTTGTGTAAATGATTTAATTTTATTACGTTATAGCTAACTGCAACTGCAGGTTATAGCTAACTTACTCAATTATTTATTTATATAAATAATTTACCCTTTTCACGAATTGACAGTTTATTTAGTCGTCATAATATGAAATGTATATATGAAATGCTGTCGGGTCATAAAATAAATAAATCCTGCCTCTCACGTTAGATGGTGGTGGATCTGGAATTTTATGGACGCAATTTTATATGCAACATATGATGAGAAGACCCCAGGATAATTAACCTAAATACTCCAGTTTCAACTGTTGAGGTAACTCAAATACATATGATAGAATAAGGAATGTCCTTCCTATCCAAATAAAAATAATAACCAATAGTAATGTGAAAAGGATATAGATTTTACTAACAATTTATATTATTTGAAGTATTATGTAACAGGAAAATGGTTCTGCTGAAAATTGTCGCCTTAGTCTATTTGTTTCTCTGATAAGCATGTTACAGAATTATGGCAATATTATCGTAATGGATGGCTTAAACTATCATACCATATTAATTAAATTGTTTCAGATACCTGAGCCATAAGTTAATAAATTTTCTTTCAGAGTTCTGTACTTATGTTTTAATTAGGTTACTTGTGTGGGCGGGAGTTGAAATAAATAATAAAATTAATTAATTAACAGATAATAATATTAATTAATTACAGATTCCTGAGCGACTAACTAATACATTTATTTCAGAACTTTAATTTTAATTTAGTTTTAATTTTATTCAAAATACAGCAGAGCAGATAGGTAATGCGGACTGGAGAATGCTGATTGGCGATTGCAGATTAGTAGATTAGAATTGTGATTGTCTTGTTGTTGTCAGTTAACAGTAGTTTAGTAAACGATTTGCCAGGTGTCTGTAACCGGGTCGTTCTCTCCTTACTAACATACCTTCCCATCCTTACCTATTGTTTTATGTAAACGGCTGTAGGAATAGGCCCGGCGTTATCCGGGAATCTTGCCTAGCGCTTGGTCCTACAGTCCTATCAATCAAAATCAATCAATCAATCAATCAAATCGTTATAACCTACGAACTAGATGCCGTTCTTTAAAGATAGGACAGACGGTCTACGTCAGACAACATCCCATGAGCGACGCAGCCAAAAAGTTTACTGCTAAATTTGCATATCCTTTTGTTAAAGCAATGGTAAAGGAAAAACGTGGCGAACTCTATTACGTTCTCGTCGATGATAATAATAAAAACTTAGGAACGTTCCATTTAATGGACATTAAGACATAAAAATTACGCACTTCATGCCTTATTTAGTTCGATTATTTCAGCTTCAAAGTTATAATAACTTCGTATTATATCTTTCAACCTGCCCTGTATCGATCGCCCTAAACCTTCTGTTTTTTTTGTATTTATATGTTGGTCACATAATTTCGTACTGTCCTACAATTATTAGTCGACCCGTGACGTATAATTGGATATGACGAAGGTATGTTTGTTGTAAACGATATATATTTGTTGTATGGTATTGGTAAATTGAAATTTGGTGTGGAATATAAAAAAAAAATTGTATACGGGAATTTCTTTTGCAAAATTAAATCCGGAAGAAAGCGCGCGAAAAAAAAAATAAAAAAACAAGAAGAAAACGAACGAGTCATGACTTGGCGATTTTGGACGGGAGTTGAATTTTGGACAGTGACCTAAAAGGTTAAAAAAAAAAAAGAAAAAAAAAACATTAATTGTGGGATTGTTAAATTAGAAAGATTTAATTTGAATAAATATGAAAATAAATTAATCGTAAGGAGAACCGTATAAGAAAACTATGTATCAATATAATTAAGTGCTATATTAATCAATGTATGCTCATTAAAGTTAGCATCTTTAAAATCCAATTAATGGTGTAAGAACTATAATAAATTGTGAGCTAAATATAAGAATTTATAAATAATAAAAGAAAAACTTGGCCAATGAATGGTAAAACATCAAAAAAATTAACAGTGTTGTGTAATTTATGAATGAAAAAAAAAATAATAATAATAATAAACCAATTTTTGTCCAACGCCTTGGCTACCATTTTCTTCGTAGCATTTCACTGGCGGCTCATGAGACGAAGTATTTAATACCCCAACTAAGCCAGTAAATATAGTAGTTTTGTTGTCGGGTGATATCATAGCCGTCGACACATACGATTCATATATATATGTATATAATATATATTATATGGCTACACAAACAAAAAACAAATATTACTGAAATTATCATCAACAACCATTGGGAGCGAGAGTGCCATGCAGAAAACAATCAATTAACAGCTTTGGGTGATAATCATTTTGTCTTGTTACACTTTACAACGTTGGATTTGGCGAGTAATTTTAACATTTATGGACCAGGGTTTGGTCATCGAAACTTCGTGGAGAACAAGAATCAACGAAATTTCGGGAAGAGGATTATATTATCTACATATATTTGAGTATATATTTTATTAAACCTAATAATCATAATTTTTTTTGTAGTTAGTATTTAGTTTGTCTTCTTTATATAAAAAATATTGTGAACGATTAATTTCTTTTTGGTAGCAACTGCGTGTAATTTTAGCGAGAAGTCGGGTCATGTCTCGTACGTGTACATTAAATAAACTCGTTTTCTTTTGCTAAGGCGATACCCTACATAATGTGTTAGATCTTAAGGATCATGGGGGTTTTAGATTACAGACCATGTGATTTATATGGGTAGATTAAATAGTACTTTTCTGTAGCAACAATTTTGGAATGCACACTTAAATTTTATTTTGTAAGATGGCAGATCTACATGTGATTAACGGACCTCCCAAGCCGCTGTTGCTATACCCGCATTAGTGTGCCGTCACATGTGCAGGTCAATAACCCATGCCGTCCGGTTACACTCCCCAATCGCTCAATCCACCGTGCTACTTGTCCTTCGGGATTTTTAAATTGAAGTAGCCATGTCAAGGCGCCATGATCCGTTCTTAATAGAAATGATTGGCCATAGAGATATTTCCGGAAATGTTCCACACATTTCACTATGGTCAACAATTCTCTTCTTGTCACACAGTAGTTGCGTTCTTGCTTTGTTAGTAATGCTGTTAGAAACAAAGTCTTGAATGTATTTTTGTTTTAGTTAAATTCCGTAGTACTATTTTAAATATTCCTCTTGAACGGTGCTACTGATTCCCTTTATGGTAGACTTCAGGTGCATTTTCCAAGGTAAATTATTTAATGTTTAGTATGCTATATTAGTTATCCGTTACCATTATTTCATTTGAGTATAGGCAACTAGTGTTCCACTGTTGTCGTTGAATTCGTCTGTTGCCTTACCTGAATATTTACAGTTTTGTCGAACTTGGAATTCCCATGTGCGGTTTGATTTTCAAGTACCGAAACACATTTTTTTATTGTTTGTTAATTTCCAAACTTCATTAATACCGAATATAAGGCAAACAATAATTTTCGTCTTAGTTTTTCGATTTTCTTCCTTTCATTTCCTCATATCTTTCCTTATTTCCTGGCGGACAACAGAAGATTTCGTAGAAGTTCAGGTGGTATTTCCAAAACATCATCAACGTGAATTAAATTTGAACATTTTTTTTGAAAATTTTTTTGTTATAATCGTACATTCTCACAAGTTAGTTAGTTTAATTATAAGCCTTAATTTTTTTCTTTAATTACTATTGGCCTATTTAGTTGTTACATATTATAAACAAGATTATAATTTTTTTATTTGAGTTACCAAACGTCACAAATATTAACCATGTTTGTAACTCATATGGATAATTCGAATCTAAAACCCGGAAAAATTGAAATTGAATTCGAGGTACGTTATGAAGAGGCGACCGATACTCTTCAGACACAAATTCATGCTGATAACGATGCATCAGCGGGCTTCCAAGAACCCGAGGTCCAAAAGTGAATACTGTCGTAACAAACTTATTGAATTAAGACAAGGTATAACGGATCTTAAAGATCAAAATGCTTCTGAACGCGTCATAATGGCAAACCAAATATGTTCGCTTCATATTAAGGGTAGACTACAGCGTGCATCACAGTCACCGACTCACCAAGAACTAGCTCTTAAGGTGTTATTTATATGCCAGGAGTTGTTAAATTCGGTTACAATATTTGTTACCAGTAGTGATCGTTTAAATGAGTCGATTGAAGCGGCAAATTCTGTGCAAATTACCGAAGTACCTGCAAACCCCACCAAACAAATTGAGCATGTACACTTTGGGGAAGTAGATTCTGGTCATCCGTTTGTCACTCCTGCTCCTCAAATGATTGCGAATGTTCACCACATAGATAAAACTCAACCAATTTTGTCAGCTGGCTTCACAAGTGATGTTAGTTCCGTGGAACAAAACTCAATGATGGTTGCCTTGTTAACCCAATTGAACCAAGTATCAGAGCAACTCAAAACGTTGCAAACAAACCAAATTAAAATACAGACCAAATTAGAAAATCTGTCTGTAATTGTTGAGAAAATTACGTATCAGGATCAACCAAAGAAACAAATATCGTCTGATATAAAGTCATCTAAAGTTATGTTCGAAAACATATTGTACTCGGATGTTGCCCAACAGCCTCCGGTAACAAAATTTTCATCTACGAAACAATCGATCATAACACATTCATCACCCAATTTTCAAAGCACTTGGAGAGATGTTTCACAAGTACAACCAGTAATATGTAGCAAGGAGCGACGTCCATTATCACGAAGTGGAATATCATACAACGGATCCTCTACGGGAATTCCCGTTGATATGTTTTTATTTCAATTAGATTCGGTGGCTACCTCTATACAAGCAACTCCTGAAATTCTATTAAGTGAGTTACACACCATTCTAAAAGACGTCGCTCTACAATGGTATTGGACGTACCGCAAACATCATCCTTCTGCCACTTGGTTTGACCTACGACACGATTTCAATGAGAGGTTTAAAGATCGGAGGACTAATTTTGAAATTCGGAGTATGGTAGAATCGAGAAAACAACAACCGAACGAGAGCTTCATTGACTTTTATCATCATATTTGGAGTTTAACCCTTCAGTGTCGAACGCCTTACAGTGACGAGGAGATGATTCAAATCCTCATAAATAACGTTCTCCAATTTTATTTAACTGATAGACATTTTTCAAACATAAACGACCTAATTTAAAGTTGTACGGCTTGGGAGGATACAATAAAAAGAATGCGTACCCCACCTGACATATCCATGTATCCTAGACGCAGTATTAACGAGCTCGCATACAATTGGTCGCAGCAAGAAGAAATCGTTGATCAAGTTCCAATAAATGTGTCACTTGCTGCTTATAATAGCTTTCAAAGACAACCTTCGTCTCGGCCCGGTTCTGGAAAAATTGCTGTTGGCAAGAATATACTCAACGCTCCGGGGGGAAGTAATGATCCAATCTTTTTTAATTGTGCCGACATAAGACACACATTTAAATATTGCCCCATTCCCTCAACGGGACTATTTTGTTATCGATGTGGTAAGAGGGATACTATAACTCCCAAGTGTATGCGCTGTTCGGGAAACCGGATGAGTGGAACTTGGAGGACTGGGACCCAGGAACCACCAGCAAGAATACTGCCCAGATTCAACCAAGTGGAAGTGGCGAGCAATACGGACAACGAGCTGGGTCAGACCCCTTTGTCAATTGCAAACAAGAGACCTTAAATAAATTCAACCACATCTTTGAAAATATATCCAACAAGCCCAATTATTAGTCGACAACTAATTCATCTCCCAACCTTCCGTTTACGAGTAACCCCCGACAAATACCTACGCGTTCCAGCGAGAAGTCTACTTCACCATCAAAGGATGGTTTAAGAACAAAATATATGTTGAACAAACAAGAACAGGTCAGAACAACTAAGAAATCGTTCTCGGTTAGAGCGTTCCAAAAATTATTGGGGAAACCGAAATGTGATCAATCCTTTCGTCATTGATAACGTGTGATTTCAGGGATAATAGACCTTATGAGTTAGTGTATGTTAACAACCAACCTTATTAAGGCCTTCTGGATAGCGGAGCCAGTGTAAGTGTACTGGGTCGGGGTTCTGAAAATTACTTAAAGGACTCTAACCTCAAATTACTTTCCGTCCACCATCAATACGGCAAGTGGACAGCCCCAGCGGCGTTTAAGGTTATGTTAATGCTTTGGTTAAGTTTAATGACATTACACTTAATCTTAAATTATTTATCGTACCATCACTCGAGCAGTCGTTATACCTCGGAATCGACTTCTGGAACAAATTCGGAATCGTTCCTAATATTTCATGCTCAGATCCCAGAGACAAAGGTTCTCCATTTCATCAACCTAAATATCATTCATTATCTGTTGAAGACCAACAAAAGGTACACGATATTAAAGAGTTATTTCCGTCGAGCTTCAAACTGGGTCTAGGTAAAACGTCATTCTTAATGCATTCTATCGATATTAGTAACGCTAAACCTGTCAAGCAACGCTTTTACTGGGGTATGTGATCGGTGATGGGTGCCTTCGTACCAATCCCGATAAATGCAAAGCAATTTTGGAGTTCCCTGTTCCTAAAACTCCAAAACAGATTCGACGCTTTCTTGGGATGTGCGGATGATACCGTCGATTCATCAGCAATTTTGCTTCACTGGCTGCTCCGCTTACCAATTTAGCCAGCAAAGCATCTAAGGTTCGATGGTCAGATGCAGCTCAAAAATCTTTTAACGCCCTCAAGCAAGCGTTATGTTCGGCTCCTGTCTTGGCTAATCCGGATTACAGCAAACCCTTCAATCTCTTCGATTGAGTATGTCTCTCATAAACTTAATTCCACTCAAAGGAACTATTCGGTGATGGAATTGGAGTGCTACGCCGCGGTATTGAGCGTCCAAAAATACAGGTCTCACATCGAAGGATATCCGTTCGCAATCTACACATATCATGCAAGTTTGCGGTGGCTGATGAGCCAAAAGGATTTGTCCGGGCGCCTTGCACGATGGAGCCTGAAATTACAAGCCTTCGATTTTCAAATCGGTTACCGTAAAGCTCGATCAACGTAGTACCCGACACTTTGTCTCGTGCCTTTTGTGACGAAATTGCTCTGGGGTGCAATAATTATGCCGATAAACAAAATAAAGTTACGATAGGACAATTTGAATTTACTTCGATTACTCAGACATGCTTAGATAGCTTGAGTGTTAAAGATGATTTATCTATTTCGTCTATCAATCTCGATTCTCCCGCATTCAAGGAAGCTGAGTACGTCAACCATAATGATAAAGTTAAGCAGGCGAAAGACTTTCAGACCAACTTCCGAATCCATGAAGATAGGCTGTTGATATGTCCTGCATATGGTACGCGGTATACAGAATTTCCTTTTCTATAAGGACATTAGTTGTGCCTTCTTCTCTGACGCATGATTTAATCCTTTGTTTATAAGTTTTATTTATACTATTATAGGTTTTTTCGTAGTTACGTAGGTACTACTACCCTAGAATTAAAATTCCCGAGCACTCTGGAAATAATACGGAAAAATCCATGTCAATCTGAAAATTAACATATAAATTTTAATAATATATTCATAATACTTTTTCGTTTTAAAAATTTATACCAAACGATATCCCGACGGCTGCTTATAAAATGGCCATTTTCCGAAAACCGCAATCGTGCTATTTCATATTGTTATGCCCAAAATTTTACACTTGCCAAATACGGTCAAACTCTTCAACCGAAAGTTTGTCGAATTTTAATGACCGTTCACAACATTCCGTGTTTATTTCTGGAACTAATAATAAAAATATGTTAAATAATTAATTAAAAGATTATTTTGCAAATTTAAGATGAATTGACGAAGTTTATTGTTGAAATTATTTTTATAACAAGCGTTTTGAAATAAAATAGAAACTAACTCTTACATACAAAACTCGGTGAGTGATTGAAATCTATATGATCCTGTGAAATAATTAACCTTGTACACTATTGTGTCGTTCAATATAATAAACAAATTATTGCATGACTAACATCGCGACCAATCAAGATTAGTTTAAATAACAAATTTTTAATGGAAGTTTACTAACAAAAACTTGGACATTTCCAAAAAACAATCGACTAACTTAATTTGTGCTACATACATGTGATACATAGAAATTAGAAAGCTATAGAAACGTACAGCTGAGAACCATAGCAAACTTCGTGGCTTCAAGATCTGATTTTTATTAAGCATCTCACAATTATTAAGGTGTAAAACAAATTTTTACGTCAATAGTAAGGTAACATGATTCTAGACTTTTAATTTTTTTATACAAACACAACATGTAAAATTTAATGGCCATAAATTAACCCCTAAGCCCCAATTTCTGTTATTAACTTACCGGTGGGCTATTTGAACATCACTTCTTCGATATTTCTATTGTCTTCTATTCGATTGTTAGAAATGTTCACATTTCCATATCGCTCAACGCTACTAAACTGAACAGCCTATCAAATGTCAAAAATAAATTTACAATTAGTTAGTCATTAGCAATTAGCATTCATATTTCTGCTCTTTCATGTGATAATATTAATACGCTTAACTAGGAAACCCACCGTAAACTTTTAGTATTACAATCAGTTTATTAGTTTATTATTATAAGTTTGTCATTTAACTTTTATTTAAGTCATTCAATTTTAAATAAAATAGTACCTCTTCTCCAGGCGCGGTCCGTCATAATGGGCTAGGTGGGCAGTGCCCACCTTTACCATTTACTAAACTTCTATCAAGATCAAACAAATTATAGTTTAAAAATCGTTTACCATAGATTCACAAGATTTGTTTTAAATTTACGCGCATATTGTTTGTAACCTGTTCAAAAAATCATGTTAAAACGTTCTAAAGTAAAATATTCGTAATACATGCATATATATCTAATACACACATATACGAGTACATAAAGTAAAATGCAAAAAATGGTTCATTTCATCTCTATTTCTCTCAAAAATATACATACGTATGCATTTCCTCTTCTATTTGCATTTTATATTTGGATTTTGTCTATAAACTCTCATTAGGCAAATCGCAAAGTGCTACATATTTGAGTATTAAATGTATTATTTCTCTTTCAGCTTTACGATTTTATTAAACCAAATACCATGCAAATACAATGGTAATATCGTCTCTCAGTTTGGTTTTATACAAGAATAGTGGGCAAATGACGTAAATCACTTGCTGGTATAATTTTATCTCTCTCCTTTTTAACATAGGAATTAATTTTAAGGTGAGATGAAATAGAAAAAATGTTTTTTGATTTGGTTTATGTGTTGACTTTTGCTGTTTTTAAATAATACTAGATTCCCTCAACTTACGTGATTTTATATAATTATAGATTTTCAATATGATATCGGTTAGTAGTTAAAATTTGTGGCAGTTGCGAATTGACCTTATGTGGCCATAATGAAAAAACTGATTTAGATCGACCGGGAGTGTTCAGAGCCATATTCGAATCATTTTGCAGAAATAAGGTTACTTTAAAAGCATATTATGCTACTACTCCAATTTTTAACGAAACTTTTAAGCACATTCAACATGATGTTCTCAAATGTATCAATACCGTATATAACGACTTCGTTTATGCAGAAATTCAAGATATTCTTTACATTTCCATTCAAGCAGAAACTACTGATGTCTCAAACAAAAGTTAATTTGTGTTTATATTTTGATTAGTTTCTAAAGAACGTATTTAAACAGGAGAAGTCGTCTAAAGATTTATTTCTTTTGTAGAAATCCAAGATCGTTCAGCTAATGGATAAGGTGCACAAATAGAATATTACCAGTGACAAAAATACTGCTCAAACTTACGACGGTGTTACAGTTATGAGTGGAAATAAAGGTGAAGTGCAAATCATATTAAAACAGGATTTTCCTAACGTATATTTTGTCTACTTTTATGTTTCAAATTTAGTCCTTCAGGCCGTGTGCGCCAAACAAATATCAGAACTGCGTATTTTTTGCCAATTTATATATAGGATATCACCATTTTTTTTGTGTATCTCTTAAAAAATAAATAAGTTATTGCAAATCTGTGACAAAAAGCTACCACGACCAAATTTTATCTCGGGAATTTCCAGTCGTACAATTAACGTAGTGTATGAAAAAGTGCAAGAGATAAAAAAATTGCATGGCAACCATTCAGAACGGCACAACTTCGGATGAAAGAACTATTCGCGAAGCGTGTGGTTTTATTTTATAACTAAACGATTTTAAGTTTATTACGTTTGAAAGATTTTTTTCTCGTTAAACAATTACATTTATTTTAAAAGAAGCGTATGACGTAATACGAGAGCTTGTTAACGATAGGTTTAGCAACGCAGAATATTTAGTAATCAGTACTTTTAGATTGCACAAAAATTAAGCTTTATGCTTTAAACTTTTCTTACCAGTTGCTAATTACAATAGCCAATTTATATCCATTTTTAGATAAAGCACTCTTGAAATCTAAACTACAGGTAGTTTATCAGCAAACAATGATATTTCAGCCCGAAAAACTATTTGTGAGCTAGTCAAAACTATTTATAATAACAATTTAGAAAAAATACTCGAAGAAGTTATTCGCCTTTCGATAATAATAATAACCATACCGATGTCGACCGCAGTATCAAAACGATGTTTTTTAAACGCTGAAAACTGTAAAATCTTATTAAAGAAGCACAATGAGGGACGAATGATTGAAGAAATTAGCTGTATATTCAATTAAAGAACCCTGATCAATGAAATAGACAATTTTAATGGCAGAGTTCTGTATCGATAACACTTCTATTTTTAATTTAATTTTTCATGAAGTTTTATATAATTTTGCCCACCCATGTTTGAAACCCACGGACCGCTACTGCTCTTCTCATACATACCTAATTCTTTACTTAAAACTGCTTCGCCTGCTTTTAAGATAAGAATATCGATTGTTCAATTTGCCACGACTTCCACTGCGATAAAAATCCTATACAATTTTTTAAAAATTATAAACATTTTTAAAACTAATTTTTTAGATCACTAACTCAATATTGAAAATTGAATAAAAAAAAATGAAGTCATTAGAAAATAATTAATAAATACCTAAATCAAATTTTCTTTAACACACTTGAAACGTTTATTTATTTATTTTTTTACACAAAAACTACACACTTTTTTTAACACAATTTTATTTTAATTTTTTAACACTACAGCAAGTCCTTTCCTTTTAATGTATGGTACTCATTTAAACTCGAGGTTCGTCTTCTAAAACTCGATAAAACAGTTTTATTTTTGATGAACTCATTCCTTAATTAAATTAATAACTTTATGGTCGTAATGAAAATGTTTACAAACTAATAAATTTTACATTAATTTAATTAAATTATTTATAAAATTTATAAAATAGTTTATCAAACTATTAAATGTTAATATTCCAATAATATTGTTATGGAATATAACATGTATATGTAAAGAAATAATATACGCATATACAGCGTTTTTAATAGTTTCATATTTACCTTTGACAAATGCACAATTTTTATTATACGATATGCATAGTCAGTAATTTTATATGTAATATTTCTTGTATATAAGTTAAAATAAATGGAAATAAAAGTTAGTCTCTTTTTACACATAAATCAACGGTGTTTTGACTCAATAATTAGTTAGGCCTCACCAGTGGTAACCTAACTAATTAAAATACAATCTTATATCAAATACAATCTTATAATTCATAATACAATCTTATACGATATTATATCCGAGAACGAGATATAACATTGGTCCTTCGAGCCACCAAAACAACTGGCGGCAATAAATTTGGAACTTTAAACAAATAACAACTACAAAGTTTATACCACGATATCAACTGACAGCTGGAAAACAACTACCAGCATCGTTGAAACAAGTACCAGCATCGCTAAGTTTTACAATCGGAAGCAGTCTATCCAACAACAACAAAAAATTTAACAAATAACACTTAGATTTACAACATAAGTGTTACAACAACTGGCGCCATGATCGATGTACTACTAAAAGAACAAGAGGAGATTGCAGCCACAATCCAAAGCCTGCAGAAAGTTTTTAATGAGGCAGAAAGGTAATCAAAAAGACAGCTCGAAAGAAAAATTCAAATTCTTAAAGGATTATTTGTGCAATATGAGAGCAATCATTAAAAAATTGTTGCCTCTGCCACATTAGAGCCCTCACATGGTTACTTCATTGAACGAAGATCTACACAACAAACATACGATGCGTTCATAAATGAGTTGCGGCAGCGTTTGCATGGAGCCCCAACAACGCCCACGGTGACAATCGACACTCAGGCATCAACAAGTTTTAATTTTCTGGAACCTCTGAAGAAAACTAATCTGATGTATAACGATAACTCAAAAGAAGAGATACCACCGGAGAAAAGAAAATTGGTGAAAAGGGCAGAAATTAAAGTAAACCATATCAGAACTCTACTACACCAAGCTCAATTATGCTTGACTGAAAGACGTTCTAGTCCCCATTTGACGCAGAAAATTAAACAACTAGACAACAATAGAGGCATGATGGATCAGCTACATGAAGAGCTTCTGTTAGAAATTCCAGAAGAACAACATAGCTTCATTCCGTATTTTCAAAATCAAGAATACGATACAATAAATGAAGAACTAGACGAGATGACAGCTGAGCTTCAAGAGGCAATACAAGTATTGTTACCTCTAGAATGCGCCAACATCAACAACAAACCTGATTTCCAACCAGAAATAAAATTGCCTCGTATCGAAATACCATATTTCAGTGAGCAATACCATGAATGGACAACGTTCCACGACAGATTTAGCAGATTTGTGCACGACAACAAAAACCTCACAGATACACACAAAATCAGTTACCTGAAAACGTATGTTAGAGGAGAGGCAGCAAAATTAATTAATCATATATCTACAACCGGAAGTAATTATACGGATGCATGGAATATACTTATTAATCGTTACAACAACAGACGATTACTGGTAACCAACCATGTCAATATGTTCCTACATTTACCAAACATTACCACGGAATCAGCAACTGGAGTTAAAAATCTTCATGATACCATAGTAGAACATTTGTATGCCTTAAAGAACTTGGGCATTGACACAACAACCTGGAACGCAATACTAATTCCATTAGTATTGAAAAAATTGGACAACGAAACTCATCGTTTATACCAAGTAAACCTGGAGAATCCTCGGGATATTCAATCTATGAGTGATTTCCTAAAGTTCCTAGAAAGCCGATTCCAATCGTTAGAAGCAACTAACATACCAGTAAAAGGATTTCAACAACCAAGAAGCACCATCGAACGCTCAAATACTGTTATGTCACAAGCAACAAGAAGAACTTATAAAAAACATATGCATTGTTTGCAATGCATCACATGACATAACGAGGTGCCCCACCTTTGTGAAAATGCCAGTGCATTTTCACAAAGGTGGGGAAACTACCGTTTCCCCACCTTTGTACGTTGGTACTTCATACCGCCAAAAACAACCCCACAATAAATAATGGAGTACCATTATTAGCTACAGCGCAGATAAGGGCAACTACGCTGATTGGAAATTCAATGCAACTACGCACATTAATAGATCCAGGGTCACAGTCATCTTTCATCACACAAGCAGCAGCCGAATTACTAAATTTACCAAAATTTCGAGTAGATTTACAAGTCAGTGGAATTGGAGGAATGAAGACCAGTAGCATAAAATATAAGGTGTACGTGACCATATCACCACATTACTCATCAAACTTTAAACAGGTGGTAGAAACGTTCATTCTACCAAAATTGACTGAATGTTTGCCAACTGAACCAATTAAAGGAGCTGATAACAACCCATGGAAAAACCTTACATTAGCAGATCCGAATTACGAGACACCTGCATCTATTGACATGATTCTAGGTGCGGATGTATATGCAAATATTTTAGTAGACGGAGTAATTAAGGTCTCGTCAGATCATCAAGTAGCTCAAAGAACGGAGTTAGGATGGATTCTTATGGGGATGACACAAAACCAACCGACAACAAAATCGATATCTTTAACTCTGACATCTCATACTGATTTGGATTTAGAACTACGTAAATTCTGGGAAATTGAAGAAATAAGCAGATGTAACCAAAACTCAGAAGACGAAGAGCTATGCGAACGGCTATACAAAGACTCAATTAATCGATTAGCCGATGGAAGGTATGAAGTCACTATACCAATAAAGGATGAACTCACTTTAGGAAATAGCAAGAATCAAGCCATAGCAAGATTGCTACAAGTGGAGAGGAGATTAGAGAAGAATCCACAATTAAAACGAGAATATCACAACTTTCTGAATGAGTACATCGAACTAGGACACATGGTTCCAATAAATACACGTGACGATACATGTAAAACCAACATAAGCTATCTACCGCACCATGCAGTGATCAAGCAATCTAGTACAACTACTAAGCTAAGAGTAGTATTTGACGCATCGGCAAAGACATCAAATGGACTAAGTTTTAATGACATCCAATTAGTCGGCCCAACACTTCAACAAGATCTACCATCGATAATAACAAGGTGGAGGAAGCACAGATATGTATTTATTGCAGACATCGAGAAGATGTATAGACAGATTTTGGTGAGCGAAAGTCAACAAAATCTACAAAGAATAGTTTGGAGAGCTGATCCAGATGCACAAATAAAAGTTTACAAGTTACGAACAGTAACATACGGTACATCATCTGCTCCATACTTGGCCATAAGAACACTTAGACAGCTCGCGTTAGATGAGCAAAACAAATATCCTATGGCTTCAGAAATTCTGCTGAGAGACTTTTATGTCGATGACGTTCTTTCTGGTGCTGATACGATACAAGATGCAATAAAATGTCAGCAACAATTACGAAGTATGCTTGATTCTGGATGTTTTAAGCTACGAAAATGGGCATCGAATAATAACTCGGTTATGGAAGGAATACTAGAAGAACATAGGGAAACTAAACCAACCATCATATGTAAGGAACATGAATCTATTAAAACTTTGGGCATTATGTGGAATCCACAAAATGACGAATTTGAATTCCAAGTCAACATGAGTTCTGATACAGGACCACCAACGAAACGAGCCGTAATATCAGAAATAGCTAAAATTTTCGATCCACTAGGTTGGTTTGCCCCAACAATTATTCTTGGGAAACTCATGTTTCAGGAATTATGGATAAAAGGAGTATCATGGGACGAAGAACTACCTGAGGAAATAAAGAATAAATGGATAAAATATAAGACAACATTCCACAAACTTCAAACAATAAAAATTCCACGTTGGATCAACACGGATCACAATTGTCAGGATATGGAGCTGCATGGGTTTTGCGATGCGTCTGAATTAGCATACGCTGCAGCTGTTTATTGCAAGGTTACAAGGGCAGGAACAACTACTGTAACTTTGATATCGGGAAAAACTAAGGTGGCACCAATCAGTCAAAGGCAGAGTCTTCCAAGGCTAGAACTGTGTGGGGCTTTGTTACTAGCGAAGCTACTAAGGACTGTTGCTGAGGCTCTTGGTATCCCAAATATTAGAATGCATGCCTGGACCGATTCAACAATAGTGCTAGCCTGGTTACAAGGACACCCCAGTAAATGGAAAACTTTTGTTGCAAACAGAATCTCACAGATTCATTCTATCCTCAGCCCCGCACAATGGAAACATGTAAAATCAAAAGAAAATCCAGCGGACTGTGCCACACGCGGAATAGACCCTGACAAGCTGTGCGATCATAAGTTATGGTGGTTGGGCCCAGATTGGCTTATAAGCAATGCTAATGATACATTCCAAACAGTAATAGCAGAAACGGAGATAGAAAAGAAACAACAGCTTCCTGTTTGTGCAATAAGCACAATAATACCGGATTCAACTATAACTGACAAATTCTCTTCTTTCACGAAAACAATACGAGTCATCGCATATTGTAGGCGTTTTTACTGGAACATCTGTCATAAGGATAAACAGAGCAAGGGTCCTTTAACAGTTCAAGAAATAGAGGAGGCGAAAATCAGCATTGTAAAGATTACACAACTTACCTCATTCGTCGAAGATATTAAAAAATTAAAAGAAAGAGGAGCAGTGAGCAGTAAAAGCAAAATTCTGTGTTTACATCCCTTTTTGGACAAACACGGAGTTTTAAGGATAGGAGGGCGCTTACAACGCTCAATTCTGCACTATAACGAGAAACACCCTATTATATTACCATATAAGTGCCATCTCACTAATTTGATTCTCGATTGGGCGCATAAGAGTACTCTACATGGGGGTGTGGACTTAACACTTGCTTTAATTAGAAAGCAATTTTGGATTCTTCAAGGCAAAAGAGCTACGAAACAACATAACCAACACTGTCACAAGTGCTTTAGGTTTAATGCTGGTCGTGCAACGCAACTAATGGGAAGCTTACCATCACCAAGGGTCACACCATCCAGAGCATTTACCAATACGGGGGTAGATTATGCCGGCCCAATAAACTTTCGAATGTCCAAGGGTAGAGGATCTAAAAGCCTGAAAGGTTACATCGCAATTTTCATCTGTTTAACAACCAAAGCGATATATATAGAACTAGTTAGTGACTTAACATGTGAAGGATTTCTTGCTGCCCTCAAACGCTTTATAGCACGTAGAGGAAATATTGCAAACTTATATAGTGATAATGCGACAAATTTTGTTGCAGCGAATAAATATCTGCAGTCCATCTATCACAATTCAAACAATATTGTAAATATGTTATCAATTCAAGGAATACAATGGCATTTCATCCCTCCAGGATCTCCACATTTTGGGGGTTTATGGGAAGCAGGAGTGAAATTAGTAAAACAACACATGAAGAAAAGTATTTCACCCGCATTGTTAACATTCGAAGAATTAACTACGTTATTATATCAAATCGAAGCATCATTAAACTCCAGACCACTATGTCCTTTAACGGAGGATCCCAGCGAGCTTGAATGTCTCACACCAGGGCATTTTTTAATAGGGAACTCAATGCTTGCTCCACCAGACGACACACCACTGCAGTTGAAAGCACAACTATTAACTAGGTGACAGCTAGTCGAAAGGATGCACAATGAATTTTGGCAGATTTGGAGCAACAATTATCTACATAATATGCAGCAACGTGCCAAATGGACAAGCCGACAAATAAATATAAAAAAGAACCAGTTAGTTCTCATAAGGGATGAGAATATACCACCTACTAAGTGGATAATGGCCAGAGTAATAGAAACTCATCCAGGACACGACAAATTAACTAGAGTCGTCACCTTAAAAACTCCAAACGGAACTCTTAGAAGATCCACAGCTAAAATTAGTCCGATCCCTACTATCTGCAATGATGAGACAGAAGATCCGTCACTTCCTATACAATCTGAGCTTCAAGATAATATGGCTGATGGTACTTCAACTAGTTTGCATGCTCCCGAAACAACTCATATAATGCAAACTCGAGGACGTTCGGCTAAACTTATATCAAAACGAATATAATTAAGAATCCGTTGTTAACTTGTTGACTTCGTCATGTGGGGGGAGAATGTTATGGAATATAACATGTATATGTAAAGAAATAATATACGCATATACAGCGTTTTTAATAGTTTCATATTTACCTTTGACAAATTTTTATTATACGATATGCATAGTCAGTAATTTTATATGTAATATTTCTTGTATATAAGTTAAAATATGTAAATGGAAATAAAAGTTAGTCTCTTTTTACACATAAATCAACGGTGTTTTGACTCAATAATTAGTTAGGCCTCACCAGTGGTATCCTAACTAATTAAAATTCATAATATTATATCCGAGAACGAGATATAACAAATATCATAATTATAGTAATGAAAATATTAATTCAGTTTATAATTTTTGTTACTAATCAATGCTTCAATAATTCGATGATTCAATATAATTGTTTATAAAATACATAAAAATGTTATGACATAATAAATAATTAATACAAAAGATGCTTACATACCAACTTTTAAAGAAAAAACTTATTATGTAGGAAATGGCTTCTTAATATTCTGGATCGAACCTCTCAATAATAGGTTGAATATATTATACACATTACTAATTAACGGACCTAAATATTGCTCAGAGGTATATTAATTTGAAATAAACTCTAAAATTACAATTTAATTGGTTTCATGCAATTAATTTACGTTTTTGAATGCGTTTAACTAATCTCAATGGTAGACTTGCAATGGTGTGTACTACTGCATCATTATGAAAAAGGTTAAGATGGTTTCCAGCTCTTAAAGTTCATTATAAATTGTATTGTTATGGTGTTCGGAAACAATTTTAACTTAGACGTTACTGTTTGTCAATGTATTTTATATAGAAGGATGGCTCTTTTAAACCACGCATTAACGATCACATAGGTAATCGCAGAAGCTTTACAGCTCCATAAAATTACATAAACTTAATACTATTGTTGGTTGCTTTTATCATATTAGGAATTAAATTTGAAGATAATTTTGTAACGGTGGTGGTACGCACTGCTTGCAATAAACCAATTACAACACATTTTTGGAACCGACCAAATGGTGCAGTGGTTAAAGCTACGGCAGTTGGAGCGAGAGGTACCGGTTTCGAATCCCGATAGGGTCAGAATGCTAAAGAGAATTTTCTCCATACGATTGCGATCGGTAGTGTGAATGAACATATCTATCACCCTGTGTTGGAGTGCAGAATTTATGGGCCAACCCATCCATGTCACTTTAGACTGGCATGGAGCTATGCAATGTGCAGATGGTTCTACGTAAATCGTACGTCCTCGAGCCCCGAAACAGATTTTAGAGATAAAAACAAAACAAACCAAAAAACACATTTTGAAATTGCAAATTAATATTCTCTAAAGATTGTAAGGTAACCATATAGTAACATCAAATTTTATATGATAAATTATACAGTATTCGTAAAAGAAAACTTAATGGAAGCTTTGGGTGTCTTTATGTCTCATATTTAAAAATTGCAATTTAATTCTTCATGCGTACTGTGTATATTATATAATAGTAATATGTATGTACGCATATACAATTATGTCAAATTAGCGATGCAAATACTAAATAACATGTGTAACAATTCTGCTCAGTTCCTTATCATAATGAAGTTAATTTGTTGATTCAAATCGTCATTTTAATAAAAAATCATATGAATTACGAACATTAAATTCATAAATTGCTTCATAGATAGTCTATTGCTCCAAATCGTTTCGTTCTGATTAATTTTATTAACTATATTGATAAATCGTAATAATTTTCGTTAATTTTCCTAAACAACAACGAAACAACGAAAAAGCACTGTATCAACGCCTGTTTATTGATTCAACGATCAAGTTATTAATTTATAATCGAGTTTGTTAGAATTTTTATATAACGGATAAATAAATTCATTGTTCTAATGAAAATTAAGTCAGATCTATTTAATGAACGGAGTTTATTGAATTATTTTTTTCAGTGTATGTTCTGTCTAAACCTGATAGACTAAATGTGTACCGAGATAAAATCGTTCACTACTTGAAGGTTGCCCACAATCAGACCACGCAGCAATATAATCTCAGAAGTAGACATCGACTGTTCAAAGTCGGCCAACCTGGTTTTGTAAGATCGTTCGCTCATAGTAACGCCATCAATAATTTCTCGGCTAAGCTCGCAGCTAAATTCGTCCCTGCTATAATCGACTCAAAATGTGGTAACGTTGCTTATACCCTAAAAAAATCTGTCTGGCAAATCATTAGGTACTTTCCACGCGAAAGATATTCGTGCTTGACAAATGCTCTCAATATAGAAAAAAAATTGTCATCCAACGATTGTCGGACTTGGTAATCTTTGTTATTGGTAAGGCTCAAATAATTATAATAATAACCTTCTTGTACAATGGAATGAATGTGGAATGAAATTTTGAATTTAAGCCCGGCTTGGTGAAACTTTTCTCGGGTGTGGGTCTTCCCCACGTTTGTAACGTCGCTCGTGGTATGAGGTTCCCAGCGCTGTACATCTATTAGTTAATCGGCCGGTAGTATAATAAATGGTTAAATGGTCACCCGGTGAAAAAAAAAGAAAAAATAGCGGCAAGAGTTGATGTGGATGATGAGAAAAAGAAAAATTGGGATGAGAATGTGAATCGTGAGATCGGAAAGACGGATATAAAAAAAAATAATAAAAAATGAATAAATCAAAATTTTTGGACAAAAAAACATGATGTGGACCAAAGTAAACAATGTTTAGAAATTTAAGTTCTATTTTGTTTCTTTGGATTAAGTTTTACATATAAGTGGTTAATTGGAGAAAATTTAGTACCTATAGATTATAATAAAGATGTTAAAGATTGATGATAGTAAACTTGTGCAATACTTGCTGATAAACTATGTAAAATACACATTTTATTGATACGACATTTTTTTTTTATTGAAATCAAGTTGTTTTGTTGTGGAAAAAATATATATATTTTGTTTTGATGTTGTGCCATTCATGGATAAATTGAAATGCAGTGCGGCTTAAATACATGAACGCGTAACACCGGAGGGCGGTTAAGCTGTTAATATATGAAGTTTTTTTTGTGCTGAAAAAATATTTAGCTTGGTGCGCAAATTTGCGCCAGGCCTAGGTATAATATAAACTCCGTTAAACCGGTACCCGCGTATTTTTTTTCTTGGTTCAACAACCACGTTTTTTTCTATATATTTTTTTGTACGGTGGATGATTCTTGCGGCTTCTGCATCTGTAATATTTCGGGAGAAACATACGACGCTAGGCTTAAGGAACAACATACTGGAAAAAAACGTGACATTAGTTATACATCATTAGTTCCAAAGAAATCCGACATGTGAGGGAGAGAGAGTGGGAGCACACGTCATCGTTTGCTTGAGTAGCGGCCGTTGATTTACAATCACCTGATTAGCGGAAAGTTTGGGGTTTTTTTTATTTGTAAGCCGCAAGTATTGCACAATAACAATAAATAGCGAAATAACTTCTTTTTTTTTGAAAATGTTATAAAAAAACTACTGAATATTTTCTCAAATTTCTTTTTTTATTTAAAAGTACAATCCTTCCGGTTAGAAATGAAAAATAATTTCATTCAAATGGCTGCCTCGGTTGGCCATGCAGTAGCCTACACGATCGGTCCAATTTTTAAGCACATTATCGATTGTGTGCAGCTGTATTTCACCAATGGCTTCACGAATATTGTCCTTTAAAGCGTCAATTGTCTCTGGCTTGTCGGCGTAACACTTATCTTTGAGAGCACCCCACAAATAATAGTCCAACGGTGTCAAATCGCAGCTCCGAGGGGGCCAAACGACATCAGCTCTGCGGCTGATAATGCGATCTTCAAACACAGGGCGCAAAACATCGAGTGTAGCTTCAGCTGTGGCACGTAGCGACGTCCTGTTGAAACCAAATGTTGCCAATATCCTCCTCTTCAATTTTTGTGAACAAAAATTCGTTCAACATTGCCCGATAACGATCGCCATTGACTGTAACGGTCATTCCTTGCTCATTTTCGAAATGGCCCAATTATGCCTCTGGACCAAAATCCGCACCAAATAGTGACTCGTTTTGGGTGTACCGGCTTTTCAATGTATGCGTGCAAGTTTTCCGTATCCCAAATGCGACAATTTTGCTTGTTTACATATCCACCAAGATCAAAATGAGCTTCATCCGAAAAGATGATTTTTTTGGAAAAATCGGCATCTTCTGTAAGTCGATCGCAGGCCCACTCAGCGAAGCGAAAACGCATTGGATGGTCAGTTGGCCTCAATTCCTGAACCAATTGGACTTTGTATGGCGTCATACCAAAGTCTTTATGCAAAATTCGTCTCAATGATGTCTCCGAAATGTTCAATTGTTGAGAACGACGGTGAATTGATGTTGATTGCGCATCACGTACACTTTCTGCCACAGTATCAATATTCTCGGGTGTACGCACTGTTTTTGGCTTTTCACGCTTTGGTTTATCGATGAGGATGCCAGTTTCTTCTACTTTTTTCACAAGATAACGAACATACGGAGCTGACGGTGCTTCTCTTCTTCCAAAATCCGTACGCAATTTTCGCACACATTCTGCAACATTACCATGATTTTCAAAGTAATGTCGCAATATTTCCCAGCGTTGTCCAAGCGTTTACACAACCATATTCGTTCAACGGAAGGATAAAACTAATTATCTGTCAAATCAGACATGAGCTAAGTGTTACCATTAACGAAATAAGCACTAGTTAAAAACTTTAGATGGCGGTTTATATAATTTTTTTGATACATTGTTTCTTAGGATAAGTTTAGTTTATATATATTATTTTTGATTTATTGATATTTTTTTTAGATATATCTCTTTCATTTCATTCTTGTGTCGTTTTGACAAAAAGAAAAGTTTCTGAATATTTATTTTTTTTATATAAGAATATTTAAAATTTTTTTTTTATTTGAAACATCATATCATTAATTTTACGTTATTCTTTTTTGTTGTTGTTATGGTTATTGAAATTCTAATGATGTCCATACGTTGATGATGTTTCGTGATTAACG
The DNA here is from genome assembly GCA_963932295.1 of Tipula lateralis. NCBI lineage: Eukaryota > Metazoa > Arthropoda > Insecta > Diptera > Tipulidae > Tipula > Tipula lateralis. The sequence continues at coordinate 76,199,103 of OZ010736.1, read as the reverse complement.
CCGTTATTCGATCTTCTGTTGTCTTCTCTTTTCTCTCTCCTACCTTCCGTTTTTCCTAAGCGGTGTATTCAAGCTCTTCACATGTTTCTGGAAATACCCACGACCTCCGCGAGCTCTAGGCGGCTACAACAACACCGCCCAGAAACCACTGTGAAGAGAATCTGTGGCGTACGGTGGTTTGTAAAACCAGCTTCCGTTACAATGTCGTCGATCCTTGGTAATGGGTAACTATCCTCGTTGGTAACTGTGTTGAGCTTCCGATAATCAACGCAGTCGCAATCAACGCAACTGCTTGCTTAGCCAATGGTAACCTTCTTGCCGCTTGTCGAATAGGTGTTGATGTTCCTGTGTCGATCCGGTGCTTGACCATATTGGTTCTACCTACCATTATCTTCCGGTGCATCACAGAAAATGGACATTTATTTCTGGAGCAACTCCTTTGCTGCTTGTTTTTTTTTTCTGATGTTAATTGTTCCGTCCATTTCTGTGTTAGTTCCTCCGTTATTTTCCGTTGTCGTTGATCCTTGGCGCTTACACACGGATTCGTCTCCTCGCATTTTATAATGGTGGATACTTCCTCAACCTCGGCCGATGATAGTTCCCTTTTTGATTGTTTTTGTCACATCAGATAAATAAAGAACCCGTATCGGAACTCTAAAGTCACAATCCGGTGGTAGTTTCTTTGGTTTGTAGCTCGTCACTATTATTTACACTATGATTTCTTTGGTTTGTAGCTCGTCGGCTTCCACAACCCACAACCCTTGTGTTCCAGGACCTCCATCCAACTTCCCCAAGACAACCGTTTCCGCGTGTGCTGGTAGCTTCGTCCAATGATCCAATGTTATCCTCCTTACGAATAGCTCCTTCCCGTTGTTCAGTTGCAAAAGCAGTTCGCCATACCGTAGCTCAATGTTCCCCGTCCGACATCTAATACGAACCCATTTCGTTTTATGAATTCCATTCCCAGGATGACCTCATCCACAATATCCGCAACCAGAACTTCATGTCGAAAGCTGTTGTTCCCGATTCGTATTGTCACCTCCTTCTTTCCTGTAATAGCCGCACTGTCGCCTGTCGCCGTTTGTAACTTGAACCCTTCCATTTTCCGAACTGAATTCGTTATAAAATCCGGACGCACAATCGTTCTCGTTGCTCCGATGTCCAACGTTATCAAACCTGTATCGTTCCTCTACTTCGTCTCGTACCATCAAGCTATCACAACCCTTTACCAATCTAGTAATGGGGATGAAGGTTATGGAGCATTTGGTTGAGGGAGTCAGCTTTTGCTCCTCAAAGCTGACTCTTACTCGTTTAACTCGTTCGCCTTCGTTGTTGTATGGTGTTCCTCCTCGGCTGCTGCTTTTCTTTCCTCCGGTGTTCTTCGGTACATTGACGATGGTGTTCTCGTCCGTTTACACCTTATCTCTCAGCATTCCCGCGAGATGTGTCCTGTTTTGTCACAAACCCAACCTCTGATTTTACTATTTCCATCCCGAAATCTCGTTGTCCACCAGTTATTTGCTGGTTTGATGTTATTTCCTGGTTTGTGACATTTCTGGTTCCACTTTCACACGACGTACCTTGACTGCTGGTAAGTGCACGCGCGATAGTTTCCGCAAACTTTGCTTTTGGAGACAGTACTACTGCACGTCTCGTATCCGGATTCCGGATTCCATATTCCATCGGTGAAAGCGACGATCCTGATAAGCTCTGTGTTTTTACTCGCCATGTTGTAGTGGGCGAGGTGCACTAACCGCTCTTTATCAGTCGCATGGTCTTGGAGCGTCTCTCCAATCCTCTGATATCGTCCCTTCAATTCCATACGATGTATCTCTCTTCTGTGGTCACCCCCATATTTACGCTCCAACGCCAACATGATTTCCCCTAGTCGTCCACTTCGTTTTCCGGCACGATTTGAAGTAGTTCCGCAGCACTGCCTTTTAACGCCACAGTTAATGCTGCCGCTCGATCCTTTCACACCAACCATTCCTTGTGGCCGTCATTGAACTGGAGTTTGAAGATGTTGAATGGAGTGGTTTCGTCGAAAGTTGGTGGCTTCAATTTTACTGAACTGCTTGGTCGAGCAATTGGAGCGCTGCCGTTGGTTTGTAGATCCATTAGCTCCTTTTCAATCCTCATGAATCGTTGGTCGGTTACCTTGAATTTTTCGTTGACATTTCTCTCTTGCTGTTCCAGCCGTTCGATAATGCTCTCCTGTCGGGTTTTCATGATCTACTGTTCAGCCAACATCCTCTCCTGATCGATTCACATTTGCTCCTTTAGGTCGCTCTTCATTTGATCTTGGCCGGTACTCTTATCGGTTTTGAACCGACCGATCATCTGCTCCTGTTCAGTACGCAATGCTCTTTGCTCGGTAATCATGTCGAGTTTTAGACCTACAATCATTTGCTGCATTGCGGCCATTAATTGCCTCATATCGAAACCGCCAGATGTTGTTGGAATAGCTCTTGCAACGACATTCACATTTTCTTCTGTGCTCGTTCCGGCAACTGATGATGTAGTTGCTTCCGTTGTTTCTTCAACATGTTGCATCTCGGTTGAATCCGGTGCCCCCACATTAAATTCTAGTTGATCTTGGTCAACATTATCATCCAACAAAGCAGCGCGGAGTCTCAGTTGCAACTCATTGCGGTTGCCCAAAGTTGTTAAATTACGCTGGTCCAACTTCTTCTTCAAATCTGCCACTTATAAGTCCAATAATTTCATTGTAGATATTCACAATCCCACCGCTGTCACAAATTGTTACGGTTTCGCCGAGTGTTTATTTAAATAACTTATCCAGTTCGATCACTCGATTGTGAATAGTCAACTCGCAAACTTCAAATTTTTACGATAAATTCCACAATTACTGCACTAATTTTCCACAATAATTATCACTACAATTATTTTAACACTTCACTTTTTATCACTTCCCGATATTAACACTTTGAAATTTAAAATTGAACAGTTTCGTAACTCAAATTTCTACACCTATTTATACGACTCAAATATTTGCAGAACATTCCATTATTTTTAAATAGTTTTGTTGCGTCGTATTTGGTTCGCTCCTTATTTATTTTTATTTTGTTCGTTTGTGTAAACATTTGGTTACAGGGTAACTATAATTTATAGATCTTTTTAATTATCACTAGTGACATCGGTGATTCGTCACAGGTATTACCTATATGAAAATTATTGGCTTTACATACTTTTAATGTTTAATCAAATAGCTTATAATAACTATAAGAGTGTCACGAATCACAGATGTCACCTGTGATAATTAAGAAGAAAATTATAGCAGTAAGGATTACCCTGTAACCAAATGTTTACACATACGTACAGAATAAAAACAAATAATGAAATAGGCGGAGCGAACAAAATACAACGAAGAACATTCGCGAAGTGTAGAGATGAAAAATAATGGAATGTTCTACAAGTATTTGCGTCGTTTAAATAGGTGTAGACATTTGAGTTACGAGACAGTTCAATTTTGAATTTCGAAGTGTTAATATCGGGAAGTGATAAAAAGTGAAGTGTTAAAATAATAGTAGTGATAAATATTGTGTAAAATAATAGTGAAAATAAATATTAGTGAATTATTTGTAAAATATTTGTGGGAAATAAATTTAATTGAAATTTAATCTTTGCGAGTTTAATATTCACAATCCAGTGATCGAACCGGAAAAATTATTAGAATAACCACTCGGCGAAATCGTAACAATTGGTGACAGCGGTGGGATTGTGAATATCCAAAATGAAATTATTGGACTTAAAAGTGGCAGATCTGAAGAAGGAGTTGGGTCTACGGAATCTACCAACTGTGGGCAACTGGAATGAGTTGCAGTTGAGACTCCGTACTGCTTTACTCCCAACTGCGTTGACCCAGATCAACATGAATTTAATTTTGGGGCACCGGATTCAACCGAGGTGCAAGTGATTGAAGTGACTACAGAGTCAACGACCAGAGTGGAAGACCAGAATGTCGTCGTTAAAGAAACTACTCCAACAACATCTGGAGGTTTCGATATTGGGCAATTGATGGCCGCAATGCAACATATGATTGGAGGTCTTAAAAATGGTTACCGTACAGACGCAAATGATCGGCGGCCTCGAAGTAAAAATGATTACCGAGCAAAGGGCATTGCGTGCTGAACAGGAGCAGATGATTGGTGGGCTCAAAATTGATATAACAAGCGGTCAAGAAATATTGGAGGAGCAGATGCGAGCCGATCAGGAAAAAATGATAACTGGACAGCAACAAATTTTAACACGAATGGAACAACTGGAAAAGTTTCAACAAGATTTAAGGGAGGATGTCAATGGAAAATTGAGCAAGGTTAAAATGGAAATCGATCACAAAATGGATCAACAATTTGAAGCGGCAGACCAACGAATAATGAAGATCGAACAAGAGCTGATGAATCTCAAAACCAACGGCAGCGCTCAAATTGCTCAACCAACCAACTCAATAAAATTGAAGCCACCAACATTCGTCGGAACCACACCATTCAACATCTTCAAACTCCAGTTTGAAATGGCGGCCACAAGGAACGGTTGGTGTGAAGAGGATCGGGTAGCAGCATTAATTGTGGCGTTAAAGGGAAGTGCTGCGGAAGTACTTAATATCGTGCCGGAATACGAACGAGAGGATTACGGCAAAATCATGTTGGCTCTGGAGCGCAAATACGGAGGTGACCATTGACGGGAGCTTCATCGTATGGAGTTGAAAGGACGATGTCAGCGGGTTGGAGAGACGCTCCAGAAGTATGCGCCTGATATAGAGCGGTTAGTGCACCTCGCCCACTACAACATGGCAGGAGAATACACAGAGCGTATCAAGATCGACGCTTTCACCGATGGTATACGGGATCCGGATACGAGACTTGCAGTTGTATTGTCTCCAAAAGCAACGTTTGCGGAAACCATCGCTTGTGCACTAACCAACGAGACTGCAAACAACATCATCAAACCAGCAGTTAAGGTACGTCGTGTGGAAGTGCAAGCAGCAATCAGTCACAAACAGGGAAATAATATCAAACCAGCAGATAACTGGCGGACAACGAGATTCCGGAATGGAACTAGTAAAATCAGATGTTGGGTTTGTGACAAAATAGGACACATCTCAAGAGAATGCTGGGAGATAAGGCGCAAACGGGCGAGAACACCATCGCCGATGTACCGAAGGCCACCGGAGGAGCGAAAAATACCAGCCGAGGAGGAACGCCAAACAACAACGAAGGCGTTAAACGAGTAAGAGTCAGCTTTGAGGAGCAAAAGCTGACTCCCACAACCAAATGCTCCATAACCTTCATCCCCATTTCCAGATTGGCAAAAGGTGGTGATAGCTTGATGGTGCGAGGAGAAGTAGAGGGACGATCCAGTATGATAACGTTGGACACTGGAGCAACGAGAACGATTGTGCGGCCAGATTTTATAACGAATGGAGTTGAGCCTACGGAAGGGTTCAAGTTACAAATGGCGACAGGCGACAGTGCGGCTATCAAAGGAAAGAAGGAGGTTACAATACGAATCGGGAACATCAGTTTTCGACATGTTTTCTGGTTGCGGATATTGTGGATGAGGTCATCCTGGGAATGGACTTCATGAAGCGAAATGGATTCGTATTGGATGTCGGACGGGGAACATTTAGCTACGGTTATGTCGAACTGCCTTTGCAACTGAACAACGGGAAGGAGCCAGTCGTAAGGAGGATAACATTGGATCATCGGACGAAGCTACCACCACACTCGGAAACGGTTGTTTGGGGGAAATTGGATGGAGGTCCTGGAACACAAGGGTTGTGGGTTGTGGAAGCCAACAGTGACGAGCTACAAACCAAAGAAATTATCATCGGAAAAGCTTTGGTTAAACCGGATTGTGACTTTAGAGTTCCGATAAGGGCTCTTAATTTATCGGATGTGACAAAAACAATCAAAAAGGGAACTATCATCGGCCGAGTTGAGGAAGTATCCACCATTATAAAATGTGAGGAGGCGAATCCGTGTGTAAAGGCCAAGGACCAACGACAACGGAAAATAACGGAGGAACTAACACAGAAATGGACGGAACAATTAACTCCAAAAGAAAAACAAGCAGCAAAGGAGTTGCTTCAAAAATATATGTCCATTTTCTGTGCTGCATCGGAAGATAATGGCAGAACACATATGGTTAAACACCGGATCGACACAGGAACATCAACACCTATTCGACAAGCGCCAAGAAGATTACCATTGGCTAAACAAGCAGAAGTGGATAAGATGGTAACTGATATGCAAACATCGGGAGTAATTGAGCAGTCAACGAGTCCATGGAGTTCACCAGTAGTATTGGTGGAAAAGAAGGATGGAAGCAGAATCTCATGCGTTGATTATCGGAAGCTCAACACAGTTACCAAAAAGGATAGTTACCCGTTACCAAGGATCGTGGCCACACTGGATACATTGGCAGGAGCACGGATGTTTTCAACATTGGATTTGCAAAGCGGCTATTGGCAAGTGGAGGTCGCAGGCGAAGATAAGGAAAAGACAGCGTTCAGTGTGGGCAATGGATTATGGCAATTCAATGTCATGCCATTTGGACTTTGTAACGCCCCTGCGACTTTCGAACGGCTAATGGAACGTGTACTTAAAGGACTCCACTGGAAAACATGCCTAGTATATTTGGACGACATCATTGTTATGGGCAAGGACTTCAATGAACATCTACAAAACCTGGAGGAAGTATTCGAAAGAATCCAATCAGCAGGATTGAAGTTGAGTCCGAAGAAATGCGTATTGTTCCGGAATGAAGTACAATATTTGGGACACAAAATAACAACAAGCGGCATTCATACAGATGAAGACAAGATCTCCGCCGAAAAGGATTGGCCAAGACCGCAGAATTTACATGAACTAAGGAGTTTCATCGGACTATGCACATATTATCGACGATTTGTGCCAGGATTTGCCAACATCGCAAGGAGTTTACACGAGCTGACACAGAAGAACAAGCCGTTCCAATGGAGTGATGAACACGAGGAAGCGTTCAACAAACTGAAGCAGCGATTATGCACAGCACCATTGCTTTCGTATCCGGTTCCGAATAAACGTTTTATTTTAGATACGGATGCAAGCAATTATGGCTTGGGAGGAGTGTTGTCACAGGAAATCGATGGACAGGAACGTGTCATCGCATATTATTCAAAGATCTTATCGAAGCCAGAACGGAATTACTGTGTAACAAGAAGAGAATTGTTGGCCATAGTGAAATGTGTAGAACATTTCCGAAAATACCTCTATGGCCAATCATTTCTATTAAGAACGGATCATGGCGCCTTGACATGGCTACTTCAGTTTAAAAATCCCGAAGGACAAGTAGCACGGTGGATTGAGCGATTGGGGAGTTTTGTTTACGAAATCCAACATCGGAAAGGAAGCGCTCATGGAAATGCGGATGCGTTGTCAAGACGGCCATGTAGAGTGGATTGTAAACATTGTGGACGGGTAGAAAACAAGGAAAACATCGTCGACATCAGACTAATGAAAGTGTTGCCAGCTAATGAATGGACCAAGGATGTTATCTCCAAAGAGCAACGAGAGGATCCAGATTTGGCAGTAATTATCAAGTTCATGGAGGAAGAACATCGTCCCACATGGAGTGATATTGCAGATAAAAGCCCAACTATCAAGGCTTATTGGTCCCAATGGTATAGTTTAACCATGGAAGACGGATGCTTAAAACGAACATGGGAAAGCTCCGATGGCAAAACAAAGCAATCGCTAGTGGTGGTACCGAAGATCAGGATGGCGGAAATTTTGGAGGAATACCACGGAGGAACAAGCGGAGGTCACCTAGGAATCAACAAAACGTTAGCCACGGTACGTGAAAGATTCTACTGGGCAGAATGTAGACAGGCAGTGGCTGAATGGTGTCAAAAGTGTGACCAATGTATGGCAGTGAAAGGACCGGCAAAGAAGAGCCGCGGAGCGATGCAACAATATAATGTGGGAGCACCATTTGAGAGGATTGCTATAGATGTTGCAGGACCGTTTCCAACCAGCGATAGTGGCAATAAATATGTTTTGGTAGTAATGGACTACTTCAGTAAGTGGCCAGAGGTATACCCGATTCCAAATCAGGAAACAACCACAATCGCCAATGCAGTGGTATACAATTGGATAAGCCGTTATGGGGTACCAATGGAACTGCATTCCGACCAAGGGCGGAATTTTGAATCGGTTGTCTTCCAGGAGATGTGCCAGTTACTGGGAATTAATAAAACGCGGACAACACCTTTTCACCCACAGTCTGATGGCATGGTGAAGCGTTTCAATGCCACATTGGAGGAGTTTATAGCCAAATCAGTAAATAAAAACCAGCGGAATTGGGATCAAGGTATTCCAATTGTTCTTAATGGCTTATCGATCGGCGGTGCATAACACAACACGAGTAACACCAGCGAAAATACTTTTCGGCAACAATTTAAGACTGCCAGGTGATCTCAAATTTGGAGCGGTTCCATCATCAGCCAAATGTGGACAAGCATATGTGGACAACTTGAAAGAGGAGGTCAACAACACACACGAATTTGTCAGAGAGAAAATCAAATTGTCAAGTGATAAAACAAAGGCTCGGTATGATGTACGAGCTAACAATAAAGGATTTGACGAGGGTCAATTGGTATGGCTTCACAACCCACAACGTAAGAAAGGGGTATCACAAAAATTGCAGCCAGGATGGGAGGTACCGTACAAGGTCATAACAAGAATAAATGATGTGATCTATAGGATCCAAAGAGGAGTACGAGGAAAACCCAAGGTTGTACACCTGGAACGACTGGCGTTCTATAGAGGAAGAGGTCTGGATCCTGTTCGGGACGAACAGGTTAAGGCGGAGGGTAGTGTCACGAATCACAGATGTCACCTGTGATAATTAAGAAGAAAATTATAGCAGTAGGGATTACCCTGTTACCAAATGTTTACACATACGTACAGAATAAAAACAAATAATGAAATAGGCGGAGCGAACAAAATACAACGAAGAACATTCGCGAAGTGTAGAGATGAAAAATAATGGAATGTTCTACAAGTATTTGCGTCGTTTAAATAGGTGTAGACATTTGAGTTACAGAAAGTTCAATTTTGAATTTCGAAGTGTTAATATCGGGAAGTGATAAAAAGTGAAGTGTTTAAATAAAAGTAGTGATAAATATTGTGTAAAATAATAGTGAAAATAAATATTAGTGAATTATTTGTAAAATATTTGTGTAATATTTGTGGGAAATAAATTTAATTGAAATTTAATCTTTGTGAGTTTAATATTCACAATCCAGTGATCGAACCGGATAAATTATTTGAATAACCACTCGGCGAAATCGTAACAATTGGTTGTAACGACGTCTTAAACCGCGTTTCAATTGTATTAAGTTTAACTTCTCTGATTTTAATTTTTTTTATTATTATCTGAAAAGCTGGTTTTGACTATTTTGTTTTTGTTTTTTTTTTGTTTTGGAAAATGATTTGAGACGAAATTGATCGGATTGGAAAAAAAAGAAGAGAGGTAATATACGGTTGATTTGAAGTTTTTTGGATTTTGAGTTTTTTTTTCGGCTGTCGGGTATTTAATTTTGATCGAGTAAGACGTGACAAACAGATTGAACATTAAGAATTGTGGAATGAAAGCATTTTTTTTGTGTGAATGGTCTTCATTCAATATTATAATATAGTTATAGTACTTAGAAAAATTAAGTTAAGTAAGCTTGTGTGATAGTTGATTATAGTTAATCAAATTTTAAAAATACACGAACATTAAAAAAATAACGTGAATGGTTTTCCAAAAGATTAAAACTAATATTTAAAGAACAAAAGATTTACATGTGATATAGTGTATATGTGATACAGTGATGTAATAAAATTAATTACACTATCTTAAAACTACACCACCAAATACACCTCGTGTTATACAGTACGGTGTAAAAATACAGTACGGTGTAAAAATACAGTACGGTGTAAAAATACATTACGGTGTGAAAATATAGTACGTTGTAAAAATCTTATAAAATCACGTGCATTCCTTGATAATATCTCACATAAGGAACAAATTACAAAAACTCATGCATACTCGTTCACAAGCAACAAAATTCATTCATCATTTCAACATACATACATCATCAACTCAACATACAACATTCTACAACTATACCGATGACGTCACAGATAAGAATTTTTTTTCTTTTATCTTAAATAATTACATTATTATAATTTAGTTTATTATTAGATTGATATATCTTTATTTATTTATGCTTATTTAATATTAACTTCAATGTATTAATCTATCAAGTTGGATTAGAATTATATAATTTTTTTGTTTATTCTTCAACTCGATAGACTACTCATTGATTTATAGATTTTAAGGTAAGGGGTTAGAGATCGATCATAGGTTAATATTTAAATGATAAATGAATGCTACAGAATTCTTAATTACGTATATGACTCGTTTTGTTTTCATTATTATTATTTTTTTTTATTAAATTTAGTATTATTACACTTGAATTTTCGTAATAAAAAAATTAATTTATACCTCTTAATTAGCTTATTTGATTCAATGGTTTCATTCGTTTGTTGCTAAAAAAATAATGATTTCGTAAGTTCTTTCAAAAAGGGTGATGTAACGTAAGTATAAGTGCTACTCGAGTCTTAAGTTTTTATATCCTCTACACAATTTCCTTACCTTTAAATATAGTTGCGGTATAGCAAGATTTGCATAACGCTTTGGAAAACCCCACGCCAAACCATCTGAGTCTTAGCCGGACTACGAATACCGCTCCAAAGACCGTATGCAAATATATTTTTCTGATAACGGTTGGTGGTGTAAGAAAATGTGTTAATATCAGAACTTGTTTTTTTTTTCTTCTTCGGATCAAATAACAACTTTCTACCTAACCGTTACAGTGGCGCCCAAAGAAATCGGCTATTATTTCCAATTATTATTATTATTTAAATTTATTTTACATGCACACAACTGGATCCTGATAGAGTGATACTACCAGTTGAATCAGTTGTTCCGAAAAACATGTAATTTATTTTCTTATTATTTCATTTTCACATTATCGCTATCGCATTATTTCCATTACACGTAATGTAGATTTTAAATGTCAGATGTAGTGATATGTTTTTTTTTGTTTAACCATTTAAATTTTCGCATTGTTATCCATATACTCGTACATATATGTTGAGTACAATGTAAGCATCATAGAATTTAAAATGGGTACTGTCATACGTTTCAGGCATACAAATGTATCTAATACATAAACGTATTATTGAATCATATTGTTACGAATATTGTCTGATTTATTTTTCTCCTCATTTCCAAATCCCTATTCCTGATCCCGCATTCCCTCCAAAACTAGACTCAAAGTAGCATTATATTACTGTTAACGTCACCCTTGTACTAAAAATAAGATAAATAATAATCAGTTTTTTTTTATTATTATTAACATCATTATAATCATTGTCGATTGTTATGTTTATCACTTTACTCAGTGTTTAGTTCTATGGCAGAGTAAATCAGATCCAGTTTTCTTACTCATTCATAATTCAACAAGTTTTTTTTTTAAATTTCAATCAATTTCACTATTTTTTTTTATATCTAATAAATTGTCAAATATTGAAACACGATGATAGATCCAACGTTACTAGAATCGGATGAATTTATAGTCGAGTGCGAAGTTCGTAAGATTCAAGGGTCGATATTTCATCAGCTTAATCAACTTAGGGCTGCTCTGACCAATGAGGTCAACCAACAAATTAAAACTCAACTTTCAGCACATTCAAAAGCATGCAAAAATCCTAGACAGGAAATTATTACATGCTCAAATAAATTAAAACAAATAAGGACTTCATTAGAAAATATAGCGTTAAGTGAAGAACCAACTGATCGTGTTCAAAATTTGATTATTCTGGATTCGCGAATATTGCATATTAATGGTCGATTACAACGAATTAGTGCATCGAAGACCGTAAGAACACAAACCGCAAAGCTTTTAGAACTTTCAAATGCCCTTCTAGATTTGGTGGATGATCTCAAGAAGCCAGATGCTGATTTAGAGAAATCGATTCGATCCCTTCACGAAATTCAGTTAGGAACACTTCACGAAAACTCTAATGAGGAGAGTCAAGACTCTGCAGATGAAAATGCATCTGTAAAGTATGTGAACCACCCAACTTCAAGTAAAAATGTTCAAATTGAAAACACTCCACCGTCCGTTAATTTAGCTACTACTAGTAAATCTGTACAACAAACAAATTTTTCCACGCATCCTACTCAGCCAACGGGTAGTGAAAATACACGGAAAGCGAGCTCTCCAACATACATAAATCAACCTTGGTCTGAGATGGAAAATGAACTTTCGATGGTGTTGGATGAATTATCTAAACGAGTCAAACAGCTGCCTTACATACCTAAGGTTATACCTAAGGAATTCCCAGATAATATCAAAGAGTCTAATAACGATTTAATGGACAATAGGCATAACGATGTACCCTACACATATCCTATTCAAAATGAAAAAATTGTTTACCCTAGTAACTATCCTTTAACCCAAGAAAAGGTTGTGCCAATCGCAGTCCATAAATGGAACATTCAATTTGATGGTTCTCCAATGGGTTTAAGCATAGAACGTTTCATATTTCGAGTTGAACATCTTGCTCACTCTCATAATGTACTAGTAGATCGGCTTGTACATGATTTAGGTTTCCTGCTCAAAGGTGTAGCACTCGAGTTTTATTGGCATTTTCTTGAACGAACAAGAATGGTAACTTGGCCAGAATTAAGAAAGGCTCTTTTAGATCGGTTTAAAGATAGACGTACCGATATTGATATCAGACGAGAACTGGACGCACGTAAACAGAAAACAAAAGAGACTTTTGTTGAATTCTATAACGAAATGATGACACTAGCAATGGCGTTGCAAACACCTCTGCCGGATCCGGAATTTATTAATATTTTAATGCAAAATATGCGGCAAGGATTGCAACTTACTCTTGCTGGGAAATCATTTCGGACTGTTTCAAAACTGGTAAGTCGTTGCATAGCTACCGAAGATTCATGGCGTCGTTTGAATTACACTCCAGAGCAAACTACTTCACATCAAAGAAGAAATATCAACGAACTATCACTAGACCAACAAGATGATTATACTAATGATGGATATCCAATAGTTTCATCAGTGCAAACTCCACAGAAGACTTTTGTAGCTTCGAACGTACCTCAAAGACGTTATGTCCCTACAAATGAAACTCAATCTAATCGGTTGACAAATGATTTCATATGTTGGAATTGTAACATAGGTGGTCATGGGTATATAGATTGTCCCTTGCCTTTACAACGTATGTTTTGCTTTGGTTGTGGATATCCAAATGTCCTTAAACCGCATTGTGCTAAGTGCACTCCGGGAAATTTCAACACGGGAGTGAGATCAGGAGGCCCTCATTTCCGCCAAATATTAAACCGAGTCTCCAAACCTCACAATTCAACCGAGAATACGACCAATACTCAACTGGATTCACGAGATTCGAAACACCAGAAATATTAAAAACATCTATACTTCTAACGAATCGTCTCGTTACAAACCCAAGAGTTGTGCGAGCTTTACAATATTTTAAAAATCGTCGTCGTTTACGATCAACTATTTCATCATCAATTATAAATACGACTAATGATAGACGACCATATGCAGAAGTGGAAATTTGTGGAGTGAAATTTTGTGGTTTGCTTGATAGTGGTGCTACAGTCAGCATACTTGGTTCGGATTCTGACAAATTTCTCGCAAATTCTAAAGCTCATATACATTCTCTGTCATCTCATGTTTTTACGGCAAGTGGAGCAAAACAAAGGATAATTGGTTACGTATACGCTCCTATCAAATACAATAATGTCGAACGGAAAATGAAAATTTTTATAGTTCCGAGTTTACAACAACCTCTTTACTTAGGAATCGACTTCTGGCATGAGTTTGGATTAAAGCCTATCATTGTTAGTTCACCTGTCATTAATTCCATTTCCGATTCACTTAGTTCAAATAAGATGTCTTTGACTCCTACTCAAACTCAACAGCTTGCTACAGTAATCGAACAGTTTCCTAGTTCCACAAAATTCGGCTTAGGACGTACCCATCTTTTGTCACACACCATAGATGTAGGAGATGCCACTCCGATAAAGCAACGACACTATTCTGTTTCACCAGCAGTGCAGGCCGAAATGTATAATGAATTGGATCGAATGCTCCGCCTTGGAGTAATAGAGGAGAGTAACTCGGCATGGTGTTCACCAATGAGCATGGTTAGAAAATCGAATGGTAAAGCAAGGCTTTGTTTGGATGCAAGAAAAGTTAATGTTTGCACTCGCAAAGATGCGTATCCATTACCACTTATAGATGGGCTACTAGGACGGCTCGATAAAACCCGTTTCATATCTGGAATAGACCTTAAAGATGCGTTTTGGCAAATCCCACTGGATCCTTCATCACGAGATAAAACTGCATTTGCCGTACCCGGACGACCCTTGTATCAGTTTGTAGTCATGCCGTTTGGGTTGTGCAATGCACCTCAAACCATGTGCAGACTGATGCATAGGGTTATCCCGTATCACCTCCATGAACGCATCTTTGTCTACCTTGACGATCTATTGGTAACTTCCTCTTCCTTCGAAGAACACTTATCTCTATTACGAGATGTAGCTTTCCGTTTGAAAGCAGCTGGATTAACGATTAACATCGAGAAAAGTCAGTTCTGTATGAAGCAACTTGATTATTTAGGCTACGTCATTAGTGATGGATGTGTGAGTGCAAACCCTGAAAAAATTCGAGCCATTTCTGATTTTCCACGACCAAAGACGGTGCGTCAAATAAGAAGATTTTTGGGGGTAACAGGTTGGTATAGGAGATTTATCAATAACTATTCAACTTTAGCCGCTCCGCTTACTGACTTGCTGAAGAAAAGAAATAAGTTTCAGTGGAACAAGGATGCTGATGAATCCTTCAACTCTTTAAAAACAGCCTTAATGTCAGCTCCAGTTCTGGTCAATCCTAACTTTTCGAAGCATTTCTATATTCAGTGCGACGCAAGTACAACAGGAGTCGGAAGCGTCTTGTTCCAGAAAGGTGATGATGGTTCAGAGAATCCCATCGCATATATGTCCCAAAAATTGAATGCTGCCCAGCGCAATTATTCTGTGACAGAGCTTGAATGCCTGGCAGCCGTCTTAAGTATTAAAAAGTTCCGTGCATATGTCGAAGGGTTTCCCTTTACCATCATCACCGACCATTCCAGTTTGAAATGGCTTATGTCTCAAAAAGACATTTCTGGCAGATTAGCCCGATGGAGTATGAAACTTCAAGGTTTCGATTTCAATATCGAATACTGCAAAGGTAGTAACAACTCCGTACCAGATGCACTGTCACGTATGCACTCCAAAGAGATCAACACCGTAGATTTACAAAATATTCCTGATTCTGAAATACAACCCTTACACATAGACTTATCGTCGTCTGCTTTTTCTGATTCAGATTATTCCAAACTGATTCAATCTGTAACTTCTAACTCTCAAAAACTCAACTTAACCGTTCGTGATGGTAAAGTTTACATTAATACATCACCTGGAATCTTATATTTAGACTCTGGTCATCCTAATTGGAAATTGATAGTGCCTGATTCGTTAAAATTGCTGTTGGTTAAACAAGCTCATAATGGTCCTTCATCTGCACACTTGGGGATATCTAAGACTCTAGAGCGGTTGAAGCGACATTACTACTGGCCTACTATGTATCACGACGTTAAAAATCATATATCTTCATGCGCAACTTGCAAAATGTGTAAGAGTCCAAACTGTATTTTGCGAACATCCATGGGTCAACAAATTGTAGAGTTCAAACCATGGCAACGAATTTACGTTGATTTTTTAGGACCTTACCCTAGATCAAAGAAAGGTAATATCCATATTATTGTAATTTTGGATCACTATTCCAGATTTGTATATGTAAAAGCTATTCGACAAGCTACCGCCTCTATTTTAGTGGAGTGTTTAGAGCGCGAAATATTCTTATTTTTTGGCGTGCCAGAAAGTTTGGTATCGGACAACGGAAGACAATTCGATTCTGTATTGATGAAAAGTCTTTTAACTAAATATAACATCAAACATATGTTCACACCGAAGTACTCACCGCAATCTAATTCGTCAGAACGAGTGAATAGATCAATTTTGGCAGCAATACGTTCGTATATTGGTGAAAGTCACCAGAATTGGGATGTACATTTGAGTGAGATTGTATCCGCACTAAATAATGTTGTTCACGATTCAACTGGTTACAATCCACACTTTCTTGTGTTTGGACAACATTATGTATCACATGGCTCAAACTATACCTTATTGCGAGAACTTGAGAAGTTAAGCTCAAATAGCTTACAAGCTTCCTTCGAATCGGAGTTGTTATCTGATGCACAACAATCTGTTTTATCACATTTGAAATCGGCATATCAAAAGAATGCAAAAAGATATAATTTACGAAGCAGGAAGCATCAGTTTACCCAAGGACAATCTGTTTATGTTCGTAATTTCACCTTAAGTGATGCAGCAAATAAGTATTCTGCTAAATTAGCTACTAAATTTCTAAAAGCGAAAATCATAAAACCAGTTGGTACAGTGGCTTATGAGGTAGCTGACGAAAATGGAAAACGTTTAGGCATATACCATACAAAAGATATTCGTATCTAAATCGAGTATCTAACGTATATTTTTAATGTTTTGCCCAGCTTTAAGAGACATCTCATGGGTGTAGGTCGTCCCCACGATTTGTAACGACGTCTTAAACCGCGTTTCAATTGTATTAAGTTTAACTTCTCTGATTTTAATTTTTTTTATTATTATCTGAAAAGCTGGTTTTGACTATTTTGTTTTTGTTTTTTTTTTGTTTTGGAAAATGATTTGAGACGAAATTGATCGGATTGGAAAAAAAAAGAAGAGAGGTAATATACGGTTGATTTGAAGTTTTTTGGATTTTGAGTTTTTTTTTTCGGCTGTCGGGTATTTAATTTTGATCGAGTAAGACGTGACAAACAGATTGAACATTAAGAATTGTGGAATGAAAGCATTTTTTTTGTGTGAATGGTCTTCATTCAATATTATAATATAGTTATAGTACTTAGAAAAATTAAGTTAAGTAAGCTTGTGTGATAGTTGATTATAGTTAATCAAATTTTAAAAATACACGAACATTAAAAAAATAACGTGAATGGTTTTCCAAAAGATTAAAACTAATATTTTAAGAACAAAAGATTTACATGTGATATAGTGTATATGCGATACAGTGATGTAATAAAATTAATTACACTATCTTAAAACTACACCACCAAATACACCTCGTGTTATACAGTACGGTGTAAAAATACAGTACGGTGTAAAAATACAGTACGGTGTAAAAATACATTACGGTGTGAAAATATAGTACGTTGTAAAAATCTTATAAAATCACGTGCATTCCTTGATAATATCTCACATAAGGAACAAATTACAAAAACTCATGCATACTCGTTCACAAGCAACAAAATTCATTCATCATTTCAACATACATACATCATCAACTCAACATACAACATTCTACAACTATACCGATGACGTCACAGATAAGAATTTTTTTTCTTTTATCTTAAATAATTACATTATTATAATTTAGTTTATTATTAGATTGATATATCTTTATTTATTTATGCTTATTTAATATTAACTTCAATGGATTAATCTATCAAGTTGGATTAGAATTATATAATTTTTTTGTTTATTCTTCAACTCGATAGACTACTCATTGATTTATAGATTTTAAGGTAAGGGGTTAGAGATCGATCATAGGTTAATATTTAAATGATAAATGAATGCTACAGAATTCTTAATTACGTATATGACTCGTTTTGTTTTCATTATTATTATTTTTTTTTTATTAAATTTAGTATTATTACACTTGAATTTTCGTAATAAAAAAATTAATTTATACCTCTTAATTAGCTTATTTGATTCAATGGTTTCATTCGTTTGTTGCTAAAAAAATAATGATTTCGTAAGTTCTTTCAAAAAGGGTGATGTAACGTAAGTATAAGTGCTACTCGAGTCTTAAGTTTTTATATCCTCTACACAATTTCCTTACCTTTAAATATAGTTGCGGTATAGCAAGATTTGCATAACGCTTTGGAAAACCCCACGCCAAACCATCTGAGTCTTAGCCGGACTACGAATACCGCTCCAAAGACCGTATGCAAATATATTTTTCTGATAACGGTTGGTGGTGTAAGAAAATGTGTTAATATCAGAACTTGTTTTTTTTTTCTTCTTCGGATCAAATAACAACTTTCTACCTAACCGTTACATGGTGACAGCGGTGGGATTGTGAATATCCAAGATGAAATTAATGGACTTAAAAGTGGCAGACTTGAAGAAGGAGCTGGGGCTACGGAATCTTCCAACTGCGGGCAACCGAAATGAGTTGCAGTTGAGACTCCGTACAGCTTTGTTGGATGAGAATGTTGGCCCAGATCAACATGAGTTTAATTTGGGGGCACCGGACTCAACCGAGATGCAACATGTTGAAGTGACTACAGAATCAACGACGAGAGCGGAAGATGAGAATGTCGTCGTTAAAGAAACTACCCCAACAAAATCTGGAGGTTTCAATATGGGACAATTGTTGGCGGCTATGCAACAAATGCAACTTCAGACGCAACAAATGAAAGCCAAGCAAGAGCAGATGATCGGCGGCTTAGAAGGAAAAATAACAAGCGGCTAAGAAAGTTTGAAGATGCGTACCGATCAGGAATGTATGAGAACAGGACAGGAGAGTATCATCGAACGGCTGGAGCAGCAAGAAAAATAAATCAACGAAAAATTTCTAAAACTTTCCGTTACGTTGAACACAAAAGTTGACACAGTGAAAATAGAAATGGAGCGTAAACTGGAGGAGTTTGAATCTCACAGTCTTCAGAAATCTGAGGTGGCAGATCAACGATTCATGAAACTCGAGAGGGAAATCATGGATCTCAAAACTAACGGCAGCGCTCAAGTTGCTCGACCAACCTGATCAATGAAATTAAAGCCACCAACGGCTGACGGAACCACACCATTCAATATCTTCATACTCCAGTTTGAAATGGTGGCCACAAGGAATGGTTGGTGTCAGGAGGATTGAGTGGCAGCATTAATTGTTGCGCTAAAAGGCAGTGCTGCGGAACTACTGCAAATTGTGCCGGAATACGAACGGAAGGATTACGACAAAATCATGTTGGCTCTGGAGCGCAAATACGGAGGTGACCATCGACGGGAGCTACATCGTATGGACTTGAAGGGACGATGTCAGAGGATTTGAGAGACGCTCCAGGAGTATGCGGCTGATATAGAGCGGTTAGTGCACCTCGCCCACTACATCATGGCAGGAGAATACACAGAGCTTATCAAGATCGATGCTTTCACCGATGGTATACGGGATCCGGATAAGAGACTTGCAGTTGTATTGTCTCCAAAAGAAACATTTGCGGAAACCATCGCGTGTGCACTAACCAACGAGACTGCAAACAACATCATCAAACCAGCAGTCATGGGACGTCGTTTGGAAGTGGAACCAGCCATCAGTCACAAACAGGGAAATAACATCAAACCAGCAGATAACTGGCGGACAACAAGATTCCGGGATGGCACTAGTAAAATCAGATGTTGGGTTTGTGACAAAATAGGACACATCTCAAGGGAATGATGGCAGATAAGGCATACCGAAGGACACCGGAGGAAAGAAAAGTACCAGCCGACGAGGAACGCCAAACAACAACAAAGGCGTTAAACAAACGCGTCAGCTTTGAGGAGCAAAAGCTGACTCCCACAACCAAATGCTCCATAACCTTCATCCCCATTTCCAGATTGGCAAAAGGTGGTGATAGCTTGATGGTGAAAGGCGAAGTAGAGGGACGATCCAGTATGATAACGTTGGACACGGGAGCAACGAGAATGATTGTGCGGCCGGATTTTATCAGGGATGGAGTTGAGCCTATGGAAGGGTTCAAGTTACAAACGGCGACAGGCGACAGTGCAGCTATCAAAGGAAAGAAGGAGGTTACAATACGAATCGGGAACAACAGTTTCCGACATGAAGTTCTGGTTGCGGATATTGTGGATGAGGTCATCATGGAAATGGACATCATGAAACGAAATGGATTCGTATTGGATTTTAGACGGGGAACATTGAACTACAGTATGTCGAACTGCCTTTGCAACTGAACAACGGGGAGGAGCCAATCGTAAGGAGGATAAAACTGGATCATCGAACGAAGCGACCACCACACTTGGAAACGATTGTCTGGGGAAAATTGGATGGAGGTCCTGGAACACGACGAAGTAACGGATTATCAAAGAAGATAGAACCTAGATGGGAGGGACCGTACAAAGTCAGAACTTACGACGTGATCTATGGGATCCAAAGAGGAGTACGAGGAAAACCCAAGGTTGTACACCTGTAGCGTCTGGCGTTCTACAGAGGTAGAGATCTGGATCCTGTTCGAGACGAACAGGTTTGGGCGGAGGGTAGTGTCACGAATCACAGATGTCACCTGTGATAATTAAAAAGATTTAAATTATAGCAGTAGGGAATACCCTGTAACCAAATGTTTACACAGACGAACAGAATAAATTAATAAAGGAATGGGTGGAGCGAACAAAATACGACGAAAGAACATTCGCGAAGTGTAGAGAAGCAAAATAATGGATTGTTCTACAAGTTTTTGTGTCGTATAAATACGTGTAGACATTTGAGTTACGAAACAGTTCAATTTTGAATTTCGAAGTGTTAATATCGGGAAGTGATAAAAAGTGAAAGTGAAGTGTTGAAATAATAGTAGTGATAAATATTGTGTAAAATAATAGTGAAAATAAATATTAGTGAATTATTTGTGAAATATTTGTGTACTTTTGTTGGGAAATAAATTTAGTTGAGATTTAAAGTTTGCGAGTTTGATATTCACAGTCCAGTGATCCAACCGGATAAATTATTTGAATAACCACTCGGCGAAATCGTAACAATTGGTGACAGCGGTAGGATTGTGAATATCCAAGATGAAATTATTGGACTTAAAAGTGGCAGATTTGAAGAAGGAGTTGGGGCTACGGAATCTACCAACTGTGGGCAACCGAAATGAGTTGCAGTTAAGACTCCGTACAGCTTTGTTGGATGAAAATGTTGACCCAGATCAACATGAATTTAATTTGGGAGCACCGGATTCAACCGAAATACAAGCCGTTGAAGTGACAACGAAATCAACGACCAGAGCAGAAGATCAGAATGTCATCGTACGGGAAACCACTCCAACGACACCAGGAGCGTTCGATATGGGGCAATTGATGGCCGCAATGCAACATATGATTGGAGGTCTTAAAAATGAAATGGTTACCGTACAGACGCAAATGATGGGCGGCTTCGAAGGGAAAATAACAAGCGGACAAGAAAGTTTAAAGGAACAAATGCGAGTCGATCAGGAGAGATTGTTGGCGGAACAGGAGGTCATGAGATCCGGTCAAAAGAGCATCATCGAATGATTGGAGCAGCAAGAAAAATGTCACCGAGAAGCTTCGAGAGATTTCCGTTACGTTGAACACAAAAGTTGACACAGTCAAAATAGAAATGGAGCGTAAGTTTGAGCAGTTTGAATCTCGCAGTCTTCAGCAATCTGAGGTGAAATGAGAAAGAAATAATGGATCTAAAAACCAACGGCAGCGCTCAAATTGCCCGACCAACCAGCTCGATAAAATTGAAGCCACCGACATTCGACGGAACCACACCATTCAACATCTTCAACGGGAAGGAGCCAGTCGTAAGGAGGATAACATTGGATCATCGGACGAAGCTACCACCACACTCGGAAATGGTTGTTTGGGGAAAATTGGATGGAGGTCCTGGAACACAAGGGTTGTGGGTTGTGGAAGCCAACAGTGACGAAATACAAACCAAAGAAATTATCATTGGAAAAGCTTTAGTTAAACATGATTGTGACTTTAGAGTTCCGATACGGGCTCTTAATTTATCGGATGTGACAAAAACAATCAAAAAGGGAACTATCATCGACCGAGGTGAGGAAGTATCCACCATTATAAAATGCGAGGAGACGAATCCGTGTGTAAACGCATAAGATCAACGACAACGGAAAATAACGGAGGAACTAACACAGATGTGGACGGAACAATTAACATGAGAAGAAAAACAAGCAGCAAAGAAGTTGCTTCAAAAATATATGTCCATTTTCTGTGGTGCACCGGAAGATAATGGCAGAAAAAATATGGTTAAACACCGGATCGACACAGGAACATCAACACCTATTCGACAAGCGCCAAGAAGGTTACCACTGGCTAAACAAGTAGAAGTGGATAAGATGGTAACTGATATACAAACATCGGGAGTAATTGAGCAGTCAACGAATCCATGGAGTTCACCGGTAGTATTGGTGGAAAAGAAGGATGGAAGCATGAGATTCTGCGTTGATTATCGGAAGCTCAACACAGTTACCAAAAAGGATAGTTACCCGTTACCAAGGATCGTGGCCACACTGGATACATTGGCAGGAGCACGGATGTTTTCAACATTGGATTTGCAGAGCGGCTATTGGCAAGTGGAGGTCGCAGACGAAGATAAGGAAAAGACAGCGTTCAGTGTGGGCAATGGATTATGGCAATTCAATGTCATGCCATTTGGACTTTGTAACGCCCCTGCGACTTTCGAACGGCTAATGGAACGTGTACTTAAAGGACTCCACTGGAAAACATGCCTGGTATATTTGGACGACATCATTGTTATGGGCAAGGACTTCAATGAATATCTACAAAACCTGGAGGAAGTATTCGAATGAATCCAATCAGCAGGATTGAAGTTGAGTCCGAAGAAATGCATATTGTTCCGGGATGAAGTCAAATATTTGGGACACAAAATAACAACAAGCGGCATTCATACAGATGAAGACAAGATCTCCACCGTAAAGGGTTGGCCAAGACCGCAAAATTTACATGAACTAAGGAGTTTCATCGGACTCTGCACATATTATCGACGATTTGTGCCAGGATTTGCCAACATCGCAAGAAGTTTACACGAGCTGACACAGAAGAACAAGCCGTTCCTATGGAGTGATGAACACGAGGAAGCGTTCAATGAACTGAAGCAGCGATTATGTACAGCACCATTGCTTTCGTATCCGGTTCCGAATAAACGTTTTATTTTGGATACGGATGCAAGCAATTATGGCTTGGGAGGAGTGTTGTCACAGGAAGTCGATGGACAGGAACGCGTCATCGCATATTATTCCAAGATCTTATCGAAGCCAGAACGGAACTACTGTGTACAAGAAGAGAATTGTTGGCCATAGTGAAATGTGTGGAACATTTCCGGAAATACCTCTATGGCCAATCATTTCTATTAAGAACGGATCATGGCGCTTTTTACGTGGCTACTTCAATTTAAAAATCCCGAAGAACAAGTAGCACGGTGGATTGAGCGATTGGGGAGTTTTGTCTACGAAACTCAACATCGGAAGGGAAGCGCTCAAGGAAATGCGGATGCATTGTCAAGACGGCCATGTCGAGTGGATTGTAAACATTGCGGACGGGTAGAAAACAAGGAAAACATCGTCGACATCAGACTAATGAAAGTGTGCCCGACTAGAGCTCACATAGAGCAATATTGCAGATAAGGGCAAGCTTTGATAGTTGGCAAGGCTTATTGGGCCCAATGGGATAGTTTAACCATGGAAGACGGCTGCTTAAAGCGAACATGGGAGAGCTCCGATGGCAAACAAAGCAATCGCTAGTGGTAGTACCGAAGATCAGGGCAGCAGAAATTTTGGAGGAATACCATAGAGGAACAAGCGGAGGTCACCTAGGAATCAACAAAACGTTAGCCACGGTACGTGAAAGATTCAACTGGGCAGAATGTAGACAGGCAGTGGCTAAATGGTGTCAAAAGTGTGACCAATGTATGGCAGTGAAAGGACCGGTAAAGAAGAGCCGCGGAGCGATGCAACAATATAATGTGGGAGCACCATTTGAGAGGATTACCATAGATGTTGCAGGACCATTTCCAACCAGCGATAGTGGCAACAAATATGTATTGGTTATAATGGACTACTTCAGTAAGTGGCCAGAGGTATACCCGATTCCAAATCAGGAAATAACCACAATCGCCAATGCAGTGGTATACAATTGGATAAGTCGTTATGGGGTACCAATGGAAATGCATTCCGACCAAGGGCGGAATTTTGAATCGGTTGTCTTCCAGGAGATGTGCCAGTTACTGGGAATTAATAAAACGCGGACAACACCTTTCCACCCACAGTCTGATGGCATGGTGGAGTGTTTCAATGCCACATGTGTTTCAATTGGGATCATGGCATTCCATTGTTCTTAATGGCTTATCGATCTGCGGTGCATAACACAACAGGAGTAACACCAGCGAAAATACTTTTCGGCAACAATTTAAGACTGCCAGGTGATCTCAAATTTGGAGCGATTCTATCATCAGCCAAATGTGGACAAGCATATGTGGACAAGTTGAAAGAGAAGATCAACAACATACACGGATTAGTCAGAGAGAAAATCAAATTGTCAAGTGATAAAACAAAGGCTCGGTATGATGTACGAGCGAACAATAAAGGATTTGACGAAGGTCAATTGGTATGGCTTCACAACCCACAACGTAAGAAAGGGTTATCGCAAAAATTACAACCTGGATGGGAGGGACCGTACAAGGTCATAACAAGAATAAATGATGTGATCTATAGGATCCCAAGAGGAGTACGAGGAAAACCCAAGGTTGTACACCTGGAACGACTGGCGTTCTATAGAGGAAGAGGTCTGGATCCTGTTCGGGACGAACAGGTTTAGGCGGAGGGTAGTGTCACGAATCACAGATGTCACCTGTGATAATTAAGAAGACAATTATAGCAGTAGGGATTACCCTGTAACCAAATGTTTACACATACGAACAGAATAAAAACAAATAATGAAATAGGCGGATTTGAATTTTGAATTTCGAAGTGTTAATATCGGGAAGTGATAAAAAGTAAAGTGTTAAAATAATAGTGGTGATAAATATTGTGTAAAATAATAGTGTAAATTAATATTTATTATTAATGAATTATTTGTGAAATTTATTGGGAAATAAATTTATTGTAAAAATTAATCGTTGTGAGTTTATATTCACAATCCAGTGATCGAACCGGATGAAATTATTTGAATAACCACTCGAAAGCGTAACATTATTAAATTATTTCACGTGCCATCTATTGTTCTCGTTAAAAACGTATGGTATGCCATCTAGAAATCTTGCCTGAAACTAAGTTTAACGAAATCGTGCTTTCATTGTCATTTACTATGGAAATTGACACGAAAAGATTTCTCTTATGGTATTATAAGTTATTTGCGTTTAATTGTTTTGGTAGATTTGAATTTACGGTATCGTTTAATTTGATCAGCCAGAACATGATTGTACTGTATTCAATTTTCACCAGCAACCCATAAAAAGTTCTAACAATGAACGTGACACAATATTTTTTGATACTAATTTTGTAGTTAGAAAATGGCTTTGCTGTGGATTATCGTACTAGTTGTTTCTATTACTAATATTCCTTTTCTTTATAACCTTCAATGTTGAGATGCAAGCAGGGTCGAGGCCCGTCATGGTCCTGAAATGTAATACGTTTTCAATTACCTATTTGGGACACTACTGTTGAACTAATTCCAAGAATCTGATAACAAACCTAGGATCACCACAATTGGTTCGGCTTATACTTCTGCTACCAAATCATTTCATATCATGATATGACCAACCTACACACTACAAATACAATCGCTTTTTCATATGGAAAAGTTTACTTATTTAGCCTTGAGGTTTGAATATTTGAAAATAATGAATCCTAATAGTTGTTTTCAATAGATGCATTGATTTTTTGTATAATATCGTTCAATAGTACGAAAAATGTCGCTGAAATTAAATATTTAAGTTAATTATTATAATTTTATAATTGGGTTTCCAATTAAATAAATTTTATATTTATTACATGTTACAAGTGTTGTTGGGTTCATTGTGTAGAAAAAATAAAAAATGCATCAAATTGTTTTTGGTCATTTAGAAAAATGCATTTCTTTAAAATTCCTTGTAAATTTGTTTTTGAATTTATTTGCTACCAATGGCGGGGTCCTGGAATGCTAGTTGCTGGAACTCTGTACTATAGTCCGTTGAATTTATTTAAAAGTTTCGGAGGGATAGAAGTGAGTGCGCAGACCAGTAAGTACGAGGATAAACAGTAAGTATACAATAGAAAAGGTCAATAGGTAAGCATGAGGGTGGAAAAGGAGTCTTGGTTTACGGATGTTTTTCGGGTTTTGCAATTTATTCTCTAATTAGAATAAGCGGCATTTTGGATAGGTTTGAGCATTAAAACGTATTATCAGAAAAGATGTTACCATTTGCGGAAGATAATATATTCAGTTTATTTAGGCCCTGTGGTTGGGGGCAAACATGTTTCGTAAATATTTCGAACGAAACATGAGATCCATAGAATACCACCACAGTATCCAGAGCTTGTCGTAGGAGGCGACTAAATCTGGTTGGATCGCTGGGCTGACGACCCGCATCCGTAAAAACCAATTACAGTTAAAAATGTCAACAAAACTAAAAAAAATCGGATACCGCCTAAATAACTATGACCCCCCGCTTAAGTACCCGGATACGAGAATGAGGATCAGCACGTGGAACGTGCAGTCACTAAGAAAACCTGGCGCGTTGGACGGCCTTATCACATGCATGAAAGAGTATCGGCTGGAACTCGTAGCGCTCCAAGAAACTCGATGGCCTAAAAGTGGAATCCATGTGTCCCAAGGCTATACGTTGCTACACAGTGGAGATGACCTCGGAAATCTTGGAGTTGGCTTTCTCATTGGGCCGCAGGTAAAAAAGGCTGTCTTGGACTTCCAGGCAGTCGATAATCGAATGTGTAAGCTTCGCTTGCACATGAAATTAGCCAACCTGTCAATTGTTTGTGTACATGCGCCCACTGAGGTAAGCCAACCCCAAGATAAAGACTCATTTTACAATAATTTGGATAACCTGATGGGCTCTATACCTGAGCACGATATCAGATTGGTGATTGGTGACTTTAATGCTAGAGCTGGCAGAAATCAAACCGACTTATGTAATAACATAGGTCCATACTCCCGACACGAAACTGCGACCGAAAATGGGGAAAGAACGATGTACTTTGGGATCGCTCATGATCTCAAAGTGGCAAGTACATTCTTTCCCCATAAAAACATCCATTTTTTTTTTCGGTTTTTACAGGCCATTATTGGCCCGTACCGTGTCAACAATCTGACTCCATCGGTTTCGATCACGAGCCAGCTCTTCATATTGTTGCAAGCAACCAGAAGATGCCAGATCGCTCTCTACGCCGTGGAGCCATCGTCGCCGACAACAACCTCTTCGCCTACCGAAAGGCGGTTCTCCCTTCAAAGATCGCTGAATCATTCGTTTCGGATCCGCTCGTAGAACGTGACCGAGCCAGCGTACTCGCTGTGCTTTCATTTCATGCACGATATTAAATTCGAATTGAATTTGCATTAAATTCCTGATCTCGTGGTTGAATAGAACTCGGTATGTGCCATCAACGTCGCGTTCTGGGCCATATATCACACGCATGATTCTTCTCTCGAATGTTAGAAGCTATCTTTCGTACTCATCCGTCAAGGTCCAACTCTCACATCAATACATGACAACGGGTCTGATCAACACC
The DNA here is from genome assembly GCA_963932295.1 of Tipula lateralis. Lineage (NCBI taxonomy): Eukaryota > Metazoa > Arthropoda > Insecta > Diptera > Tipulidae > Tipula > Tipula lateralis. Next base: position 76,171,276 of record OZ010736.1, on the reverse strand, counting down.
CTGTACAGTTTCAGCTTATCCGCATTTGCAAGATATTTTGATTTCAGCAGTGGACGTAGAGGATATAGAGCCCGATTGCCAGCGGCAAGCCGAACTTTGATATCATCTCCCACACTATTATCGTGAGTAACGAGATCCAAGATACTTGAATCTCATAACTCCTTCAAAAGTGTGGTTACCACTACTGAAATCACTTGCGTCTTGGTCTCGAAAACCAGAGATCAGATATTTTGTTTTGGACTCATTGATGTTGAGACCAACGGAAGCTGAAAACTGTTTCAGTGGATCAAGTATCTCTTTCACCCCGTTGCCATTAATCACACAGATATCATCTGTGATTGCAAAAGTTCTCGATAGCCTGTTCTCAACTTTAACACAGCATTGTGACTGCGTTACTGTCATTTTACAGAAATGTACATATTTTTTTGGTATTCCTAAATATTCAAGCGCATACCATAGTCTCTCTCGTTTGATCGAGTCATAGGCTTGCTTGAAATCTAGGAATACTTGGTGTACATCGCGAGATGTTTCGTAGTACTTGGAAAAAATCATCCATAGCGAAAAAACTTGATCAGTGACTGACCGATTTAGACGAAATCCTCCTTGGTAGTCACCGACAATTTCCTCGGCCAGAGGAGTAATTCTTCCCAAGATAATGTATGACAGTAACTTATATGCTGTGCAAAGGAGAGCTATACCGCGATAAGTCTCCCGTTTTTGAATATTGGACATAACGCGGCCACTTTCCATTCTTCAGGCATCACTTCATTTCGCCGTACCAATCGAACAAGGTCGAAAAGACAGTTCCACAAAGTTAGCCCTCCGAATATCAAGAGCTCTGAATTAATGCAATCAACTCCTGGTGAACGATTATTCTTTAGTCTCTGCATAACCATTGTGAATTCCTCATAGGATGGATCCTCAATGAACATCTCTGCGGTCTGTATTTGAGGGTATTCAAATACAGCTTATGATACATGTGGAACATTAAGTAGGGCAGAAAAATGTTCACTCCAAATACTGAGTTGTGAGATAACACAACTGCTGAGGTGTTAAATTAAAAATGTTAATAAATATAATTTATAATAAAATGACTAAATTTTTGACCAGACTAAATTTTTGTGTTTAATAATTTAATATAATACGTTAACTTAATATTAGTTAATAATTTCATAACATAATTATGAAAACATTTTATTTTGATTAGCTTGACTGATTTAATCGGAATTGTTCGATAAAATATTATAAAGTCGAAAAGTACGTCAGTAGGAATAATTTCGTAATAGTTTATAAGAACATATTGACTTTTTCGATAGTACCGCAAATATGTTATTGTTGTTATAAATTTATAATTTGCCTTTGTTTTCAATGTTTTGAACATTGGTTTAATAATAATAATTTAATCAATGTTTTTAATTACTTAATTAAAATTCTAAGAACAATTAAAAAAGCATTAAATTTAAAAATATATTTGCGAATATATCAGATATTTTATAATACATAATTCTTAAAGTAATCTTTCAATTCAAAATAAATGCGCGTATCTATTCAATATGAACAATATAATAAATAGTTAAAAGATATATTTGATTTGCATACTATGTTAAAATATAAAAATTAATTTACTTAGCAATCTCGTCGCAATCTAATGAACATTTCATAAATATTGTCTCAATAATTAGTTGCTCCCATTTCGCACTATATTCAGAAATAGATGCCTGTCGATAAAGTTTAACTTTTTTTTCACCACTAATTTCAGAATTTAGAAAATAACAAATTGCAATCTCTAAGGTTTCATTATTTACATGCTCTAATGACCATTCGAATACATTTAGTGCATTAATTTCATTAATAGCTAATTTAATACAATTTAATAGAGTCGATTCTAGATCAGGTAACATATATTTGATTGATAATTCATATGCCTCAAGTATACTGTCCATAGATTTGGTAAGTGGAATTTCATTTAAATTTTTGTTCAAATTTTTTAGTGTCAGCAAATGTAAAAAATATTTGAGACCACCTTCGCTCACTTCGACCAGCGTTATTTCACTGTCTTTTGATTCTAAGAAATTATTTGACAACATTGAGTTAAAAACATCACTGGTTTCTATTAAAATTTTTTTCTGAAATTTAAATTTTGCAATTTTACTATTTTTCGTTACATTAAACGTTATATACTCTGGACCACAAGAATTAGTGAAATCCATATTTTTGTGTAATGTGTCATCGTAAACCGAATATTTTAGTTTTTTTATTTCTTCCATGATTTCTAATCCAATATTAAGATTAATAGCTAATGTTGTTAAGCCAACACTTGCTTCTTTGGACAAAGGTTCGCCTTCGGTTAAAATAGTATGCATAACAATTTTTAGTGCTCCTTGTTCAAACAGCAAAGTATGTAGAATATTCGGTGCTCTAGAAAATTATAATTTAATTAAAAATAAATCCACACATTTAATTGACATTACCTTACTTTATAATATAAGTTGTTAATATCGCTGAACGCAGTTGAATTATTTTCTCGCCAGTTAGTAAAAAATGTGCAATTTCACCACGTCCATAGCCAGACTCTCCCACATTTCCAACTAAAGCTAATAATTGATCAGCCAAATATTTAATCTCGGTACATGATTTGCAATTGCCGTGAACTTGTTGCTTCCGTTTCAGTTCACTTAACTCATAAACAAAATTTTGATATAAAATTGGAACAAAATTTTTACTATGCCTTAAAATATTAGCAAGTAATAAAGCTAGCTTTTCTAAAGGTTTTGGAATGAGCTGACTTAATTTTAATAGTATGGTAAGCGTTTCAGGCCTAACAAAATCACTTGTGTACTTATTACGTAATGACGCATTATGCAAAAGTATCAAAATAGGCGCTACAGGATTTTTTTCGAAATCAATATTGGAATCTAACACATTTGTAATAGGTTCTTTGTCATTTATTGCACGATCGTTATCATCGTTATCACTGGGTGCGAATAATAAGCTTTCCTCACAATTATCATATATATAAGTAAAAATATCAAATTTTTTATCACTCTTAAGTAGATCATTACTATCTTTTTCGTCATTTTCCACCCCGCTTTCTTCGTCTACATCACTGCAAACGGGCGAATAACCATCTTCATTATCTGAATCTTCGTCATCATCTTGTTTTAGCGACGATGAACTGGGAGATGATATCGGAGGGCTTCGTGGATTAGTCGTACAGCTACCATACCCACTACTACTCTCCGGTGACCCTGGATCTAGTTCCAAATTTAGATGTTTTGGTGACAAATTAAAAGAGGGACTATATTCTCGTTTACGCTTAATTAATTTAGATCGTCCGCTATTTTCGTCCAAAACCTTTTGAGATTTATCATTTTGTATATGGTCGACCTTCATATCATCGATAATTATCTTGAGACGTTTTATTAAAATTGGCACTAAACCATGTTCCATTAGTAAGTCGGTACTGATTTGGTCGTATCGAAATTGATAAAATGCATATAAGATCTGAAAATTTAAAAAATATTAAAATTCTACAGTTTGAATAAAGTGAGATAGAATATACTTACAATAGTAAATTCTTTTTCACAGTCCGTATTGCGTGCTCTTTCAGCCAAATTCGATAGAGCACCACTATAACGTATTTTAGCTCGATTACAAGAGTCGCCAGTTAGTAAGCAAATAATCCTTACACAATATCTTAGTTCTGTCTGATCGAGTGGTTTCTCTAATTCTTTAGAAGTAAGTAGATGTGTAGCGAGAACAACCACATCAGCTGTACCCAAAGGATACCGAGCAGAAGTATTTAAAACCAAATTTGATATAATATTTAAAGTATAGGGTCGATATGAACTGGAATCATGTGCCAAAAATACAAATGCGCAATATCCCAAGCCATTTGCGTATAACTGTTCCGCAATACGTGAACTTTTGGTTCTAGTCACAGTTTGAAAACATCTGACTATAATTCCTACTAATTCCTGTGTTTCTTTGCATTCCGGAAACTGAAATTTATTGTCAGATGAAATTGATTTATCTGGAATCAATTTATCAGCTTTATTCATGTCATTCATTATTTCATTCAGTTTCTTGCGTGATATCATGTGATTTCGTCCATTTATAACTTTTAAATTAACAATATTAGGATCTATATCCATCGTATTATTAATATTTACTTCTTGTTTTTCAATTGATATATATTTTAGTAGTAGATTCATAATTTTGCAAACACCATCAAATGATATAAATTCATTTTGAAATGTTTTGTCATCCCACAATTGTTTGACGAGACGAATTGCCATGAGAAGTATTGCAATATTATCAGAATCATTTATAATACAGTTAATTGGTTTATTTATTCCGTTTTCTTGAATTGATTTTACAATGTCCGTACTATGTTTTGCTAAATTACCAAGCAACCGAAATCCACGTCCTTGAATACTGGGATTTGGAATGTTGGTTATAATTGTGATAAGAGGTGAAATAACGCCGCATTCGTGTGCCTGAAATATTTAAATAAAACTCATTAAAAACAGATCAGTACTAGTCTTAACCATTTTTAACGTTGCTAAAGAAAAATAAAATTTATCAACTTTTTTTTTTTTTTGATTATTTTATTATTAGAAAAAACAGGATATAAAAATTGTATTTAATGAGTTATAAGATAACCTAAATTACAATTGAGATTTATTTTAAAGTTAATAATAGTGATTTTCAATTTCTTTATATTGATTTTATTAATTTGCAATTAACAATTTAATTTTTAAGAACTCCACCATAATCGCACAATCATTAAAACTATATGAGCTAATTCGTGAGAACAATTTTTAACCCAGTGTTGTGAGAGCTGTGAGATCACTCGCCACAACGAAGAGGTAAGCAAATAATAATTTCTCAGTTCTATATCTTTGGGTTTTCCTTTTATTATGAATTATTTTTTATACTAATTTTGGAAATATAATTTTACGTTGTATACAAAAGTTCTTCAAAGTCATATGCCAGGCAGGATAATTTTAGATAATAATGGGCTCCCTATGTCACGTCAAAACATTATTGAATTTGTTGTGAAATAAATTAAGTGTAAAAATTATAGTAGTTGAGTTTTATACTCACAATCCAGTGCTCAAACAGGAAAATAATTTATACTCGGCTAAATCGTAAGACAGCGGCGGGATTGTTAATATCACATAATGAAACTATTGGACTTAAAAGTGGTAGATTAAAAGAAGTTGGGTCAGCGTAATCTACCAACTTCGAGCAACAGAAATGAGTTGCAGGAAACTGTTCACTCGGATCAATATGAATTTAATACAGGGGATTCAACAGATTGAAGCAGGCAACGCAATTAACTACATCATCGGTTACAGGAATGAGCAAAGCGGAAGACGACTATGTCGCGGTTACGAAAACTACCTCAACAACACCAGGAAAGAACAAATCATTACATTTAAAGAGGTACTTGAAGGAGCACATGCAAACCGATCAGAAAAGATTGTTGGCTGAACGGGAGATCATGAGAATCGGACATGAAAACACTGTCCGAACGGTTGGAGCAGCAAGAAAAAAGTGTCAACGAGAAGTTTCGAGTGCTTTCCGTTACGTTGAACACAAAAGTCGACACCATCAAAACGGAAATGGATCACAAGATTGCCCAATATATCGAGGTGACCGATCCACGTTGCATGAAGATCGAGAAGGAATTGATGGATTTAAGGACTAGCGTTAACGCTCAAATTGCTCGACCAACCAGCTCAATGAAATTAAAACCACCCACGTTCGACGGAACGATACTATTTAACATCTTCAAACTCCAGTTTGAAATGGCGGCTACAAAGAACATTTGGTGAGAAGAGGAACGGGTCGCAGCATTAATAGTGGCATTAAAAGGAAGTGCTGCAGAGTTGCTACATATAGTGACGGAATATGAACGTGAAGACTACGGCTAAATCATGTTGGAAGTGGAACTCAAATATGTAGATGACTACAGACGAGAATTACATCGAATGGAATTGAAGGGACGATTTCAGAGAACAGAAGAGACGGTCCAGGAGTATGCGGCTGATAAAGAGTGGTTAGTGCGCCTCGTTAACTACAACATGGCGAGTGAATATACAGAGTGAATCAAGATCGACGCTTTCACCGATGGAATACGGGATTCGGATACTAGACGTGCGGTAGTATTGACTCCAAAATCAACGTTTGTATAGAAACCATCCCGTGCACTAACAAACGAGATTGCAAACATCATCAAACCAGTAGTCATGATACGTTGAGTACAACTAGCATCGAAAGGAAATACAAACCCGGAAAATAATTAGAAAGCAACGGAGTGCTTGGATGGCAAAAGGAAGATAACATATTGGGTTTGTGATAAAACAGGTCAGATCTAAAGAATGCTGGCAAATAAGGTGTAAGCGTGTGAGCTCACCATCATTCCGAAGACCCTTGAAAGAGAAGACGATCGGCCGATGAAGAATGCTATGCAAAATCAAGTGTCACATGAACTGGCCAAAGGTGGAGACAGTTTGACGATTACGAGTGGAGTAGACGGTCGATCCTATATCTCATTAGATTCGGGAACAATTTAGACGATTGTGCGAGCTGATGTAATAAAGTGTGGAACTCAACCAATGAGAGAATTGAAGGTGCAAATGGCGAGCAGGCAGCTATTAAGGATAAGAAAGAGGTCGCCGTACGAGTAGGTAACAATCAATTTTGGCATGAAGTGCAGGTTGCGGATATAGTGGATGACGTAATCCTGGGTTCAGACTTTATGACTCGTGTGATTCGAATTGAATTTTGGGTGTGGTATGTTAAGTTTTGGTAACAACGAGCTACCGCTCAAATTGAACAAGGGAAAGCCAATAGTACGGAGAGTCATCTTTCATCATCGATAAAGTTATCACCACACTCGGAGAAATGTATGGAGGCAAGTGGGAAGAAGCATCGGTCGGTCAACGAAGTGGATCGCGACACAACATGGGACCTAAACAGATGCCGCAACAAAAAGGAATAAAGGAGAAATTTATAAATGGGCAAACTGCGAATTCGACGGAAATCGAGGAGTTTGTAGGAATGAGGCATCGACCATTACTGAGAATATTGTTGAAGGATAATACAGGAGCAAATGGAGTCCACCTTCACATAAAGGAGACCCAGGAGAAGGAATATGAACGATTGGGATGTAGAAGGAGAGTATCTTAAGAACGGCAGTGTGAAGATCATGCCAACAGGAAGTCGTCGATGGGGTTACGAGAGCCAGGCAGTCGGAAAACTGTCGGATATCGAGTTCATACGAATAGAAATGCAGTTGGGAGAAGACGTAAATGAGAGTTTATTCCAAGAGGAACAGGAGACGTCAACCAAAGTGGAGTCTAGATAGGAAAAACCTTAGAAGACCAGGAAGAGGTTTGAATCCTGTTGGGACGCACAGGTTTGGGGGGAGTAGTGTGATGTATCATGTAATAATTAAAACGATATTAAAATTATTGCAGAAGTTGAAGGGTTACCCTGTAACCAAATATTTACACAGATGAATAAAATAAAACACAATAATGACGAAAAAAAACTTCGAGAAATGAAGAAATACAAACGGTTATGTTCTACAAGGATTTACGTCGCATAAATAGTTGTAGACATTTGAGTTTTAAATTTTGGAGTGTTATTATTTTAGAAAATGATAATAAGTGAAAGTGAAATAAAGTGTTTGAATAATCGTGGTGCGAGAATTAATGTGGAATATGAGTGTGATAATAATAAATTGTGAATTATTTGTGGAATTTATTGTGAAATAAACTATGTGTAGAAATAAAAGTTTTCAAGTTTTGCATTCACAATCCAGTAGTGATCGAACCGGATAATTAATTTAAATTTATATTTGGCTAAATCGTTACATACTGTGACGAATTACAGATGTTATCTGTGATAATTAAAGAGTCAAAAATTATAGCAGTAGTTTTGGGGTTACCCTGTAACCAAATGTTTATACATACTGTTACGATTTCGCCGAGTGGTTGTTCAAATTATTTATCTGGTTCGATCACTGGATTGTGAATATTAAACTCGCAAACTTTAATTTTTACAATAAATTTATTTCCCAATAAATTCCACAATTATTTCACACATAATTATTATTACACTTATTTAACACAATAATTATCACTACAATTATTTTAACACTTTAATTTCACTTTTTATCACTTCCCGATATTAACACTTCGAAATTCAAAATTGAACTGTTTTGTAACTCAAATGTCTACACGTATTTATCCGACGCAAATACTTGTAAAACATTCTACTATTTTGCATCTCTACACTTCGCGAATGTTGTTTTCGTCGTATTTTTTTCGCTCCGCCTATTTCATTATTTATTTTTATCCTGTTCGTATGTGTAAACATTTGATAACAGGGTAACCCCTACTGCTATAATTTATAACTCTTTTTAACTATCACAGGTGACATCTGTTATTCGTCACACTACCCTCCGCCCAAACCTGTTCGTCCCGAACAGGATCCAGACCTTTGCCTCTATAGAACGCCAGTCGCTTCAGGTGTACAACCTTGGGTTTTTTTCGTACTCGTCTTTTTTTTACGTTTAGTTTTAAATGGGTGCAGGGCGGATTTTTAGACTGACCTAGCTCTTAGTAACTGTCATAGCTCCTGCACGCAACGCGCGATCCTTCAAGTAAAAGTTGATAGCTGCCTTAAACTTGTGCATTTTAAACTTCAACGGAAACTGAAAACCGATCATCGAATTCCACTTCTTAGATATTCGATAAATAAATTCGCGCTTTGTATCTTCCGTTCGAGGTTTCGGCAGCTTCACCGTTAACCTATGTGCATTAACCGTTCCTCGTGTTACCCGTCCTGGCGTAACAAATGGTGGTATTTTCTCCTTTAATTCTGCAGAACATTTACCATTTATTAATCTATAGAACACGCAGAGTTCTGCAACATCTCTTGTGTTGTAAACCGTCTAGATCTTTCGTAAGTCTGGGGTTTCGTATTATTCGGATGGCACGCCGCTGAACTCTATCCAGCAACTGGAGAGCAGTGCCATATGCTCCACCCCAAACCTGACAACAATATTCTATACAAGGTGATGCGATTTAAAAAACCGTCTGCATCTATTGAGGAACCCGAGTTTACGTGAAGCGTATTTGTCTAATGCGATAATGTGTTCATTCCATTTGAAATTGTTGCTAATTTGAACACCAAGCAGACGAATTGAGTCACAACCCAGGAGAACGTGTCCTTTTACCACAAAAGGGTATTCGTTGTGACTTCTTTTACGCGAGAACGTGCATATTTGTGTTTTTCTCGTTAAATTTGACTTGATTTTTAACTCCCCACTAAAATATTGTACTCAAATCGGAATTAAGCGAAGTGACAACTTCCCGCCGTTTACCGTTTAACTGTGAAGGAGTAGGCTCGACCTCGAATGAAATAGAAGAGTGCAATGTTGCATCATCGGCAAAACTGAAGATAGGGTTTACAGTGCTATCCAACAAATCATTAATATATAACAAAAACAAAGTTGGTGACAAAACTGATCCTTGAGGGACTCCGGTATTTGGGGAGTGTGTCGTTGATGATCTCCCATTTAGCACAACGTTGATCTTTCGGTCAACTGAGGATAGGGTTTACAGTGCTATCCAACAAATCATTAATATATAACAAAAACAAAGTTGGTGACAAAATTGATCCTTGAGGGACTCCGGCATTTGGGGAGTGTTTCGTTGATGATCTCCCATTTAGCACAACGTTGATCTTTCGGTCTTTGAGAAAGCTTTTTATCCACTTGATGGTCCACTTTGGATCCTATAAATCACGTCGTTAGTTCTGACCTTGTACGGTCCCTCCTATCCAGGTTTTAACTTTTTTGGGAATCCTTTCCTTCGTTGTGTTCCAGTACCTCCATCCGATTTCACACAAACAACCGTTTCTGAGTGTGATGGTAGCTTCGTTCGATGATCCTGTTTTATCCTCCTTGCGATTGGCTCCTCTCCGTTGTTCAGTTGCAAAGGCAGTTCGACATTACGGTAGCTCAATGTTCCCCGTCCGACATTCAATACGAATCCATTTCGCTTCATGAAGTTTATTCCAAGGATGACTTCCTCCACAGTATCCGCAACCAGAACTTCATGTCGAAAACCATTGTTCCCGATTCGTATTTCATCCTTCTTTCTTTTAATAGCTGCACTGTCGTCTGTCACCGTTTGTAACTTGAACCCATCCATAAGTCGAACTCCATCCGTGATAAAATTCGGACGCAAAATGGTTCTCGTTGCTCCAGTGTCCAACGTTATCATACTGGATCGTCCTTCTACTTCACCTCGCACCATCAAGCTATCACCATCTTTTGCCAATCTGGAAATGGGGATGAAGGTTATGGAGAATTTGGTTGTGGGACACAGCTTTTGCTCCTCAAAGCTGATGCGTTCCTCTTCGGCTGGAAATTTCCTTTCCTTCGTTAGCCTTCGGTATACGGCGATGGTGTTCTCGCCTGATTTCGCCTTATCTCCCAGCATTCCCGCGAGATGTGTCCTATTTTGTCACAAACCCAACATTTGATTTTACTAGTTCCATCCCGGAATCTCGTTGTCCGCCAGTTATTTGCTGGTTTGATGTTATTGCCCTGTTTGTGACTGATTGCTGGTTCCACTTCCACACGACGTACCTTGACTGCTGGTTTGATGATGTTGTTTGCAGTCTCGTTGGTTAGTGCACACGCGATGGTTTCCGCAAACGTTGCTTTTGGAGACAATACAACTGCAAGTCTCGTATCCGGATCCCGTAAACCATCGGTGAAAGCGTCGATCTTGCTCTGCTATGTGTATTCAGTCGCCATGTTGTAGTGGACGAGGTGCACTAACCGCTCTATATCAGACGCATACTCCTGGAGCGTCTCTCCAACCCGCTGACATCGTCCTTTCAACTCCATACGATGTAGCTCCCGTTGGTGATCACCTCCATATTTACGCTCCAACGTCAACATGATTTTCCCGTAACCCTCCCGTTCATATTCCTGCACAATTCACAGTAGTTCCGCAGCACTGCCTTTTAACGCCCCAATTATCGCTGCCACTCGATCCTCCTCACACCAACCATTCCTTGTGGCCGCCATTTCAAACTGGAGTTTGAAGATGTTGAATGGTGTGGTTCCGTCGAACGTTGGTGGCTTCAATTTAATTGAGCTGGTGGTTGAGCAATTTGAGCGTTGCCGCTGATTTTGAGATCCATTAGCTCTTGTTCGATCTTCATTATTCGTTGCTCTGTCGCTTCAAACTTTTGATCCATTTTGTGATCGATCTCAATTTTTACTATGCTCAATTTTGCAATTACATCCTCCCTTAAATCGTGTTGAAACCTTTCTAGTTGTTCCATTCATTCTAGAATTTGCTGCAGTCTAGTAAACATGATATTAACACTTCGAAATTCAAAATTGAACTGTTTTGTAACTCAAATGTCTACACGTATTTATCCGACGCAAATACTTGTAGAAAATTCTATTATTTTGCATCTCTACACTTCGCGAATATACTTTTCGTCGTATTTTGTGCGCTTCACCTAATTCATTATTTATTTTTATTCTGTTCGTATGTGTAAACATTTGGTTACAGGGTAACCCCTACCGCTATAATTTATAACAGCTTTTAACTATAATGAAATAGGCGCAGCGAACCAAAAACGACGCAACGAAACTTCGAGAAGTGTAGAGATGCAAAATAATGGAATGTTCTACAAGGATTCACGTCGTATAAATAGGTGTTACGAATTTGAACATTTGAGTTACGAATTAGTTCAATTTGGAACTTTAAAGTGTTAATATCGGGAAGTGATAGTGAAATGTTAAAATAATTGTAGTGATAATTACTGTGAAAAATTAGTGGAATAATAATTATTTGTGAATTATTTGTTGAATTTTTGTGCGAAATAAATTTATTGTAAAAATCGAGTTTAATATTCACAATCCAGCGAACGAGCCGTTTAAATAATTTAAATAAACACTCGGCTAAATTGTAACAATTGGTGACAGCGGCGGGATTGTGAATATCCAAGATGAAATTAATGGACTTAAAAGTGGCAGATTTGAAGAAGGAATTGGTTCAACGAAATCTATCCACTACAGGGAACCGAAACGAGTTAAAGCACAGATTTCGCGTTGCTTTGGTAGAGGAAAATGTTGACCCGGACCAACATGAATTTAATTTGGGGGCACCGGATTCAACCGAGATGCAACACGTAGAGGCGTCAACGGAATCAACGACCAGAGTAGAAGACCCGAAAGTCGTAGTTAAAGAAACTACTCCAACACATCTGGAGGTTTCGATATGGGACAATTCTTGGCAGCTATGCAACAAATACAACTTCAGATGCAACAAATGATAGCCAAACAAGAGCAAATGATAGGCGGTCTCAAAGACGATATGAAGGAGCAGATGCGTGCCAATCAGGAACGCATGAGAACCGGACAAGAGAGCACTATCAAACGGTTGGAGCAGTAAGAACAATTTGTAAACGAGAAGTATCGTGAGCTTTTCGTTACATTAAACGAAAAAGTTGACACGGTCAAATCTGATATGGAAAATAAATTGGAAGAGTACGAATCCAGAAACTCGAAAGATAGATCAACAAATCGAGGTGACCGATCAAAGATTCTTGAAACTCGAGAGAGACATCATGGATCTAAAAACCAACGGCAGCGCTCAAATTTCTCGACCAACCGGCTCAATGAAATTAAAGCCACCAACGTTCGACGGAACAACTCAATTTAATATCTTCAAACTTCAGTTTGAAATGGCGGCTACAAGGAATGGTTGGTGTGAGGAGGATCGAGTGGCAGCATTAATTGGGGCGTTAAAAGGAAGTGCTGCCGAGTTACTCTAGATCGTGCCAGAATACGAGCGAGATAATTACGGCAAAATCATGTTGGCTTTGGAGCGTAAATATGAAGGTGACCACCAACGGGAGCTACATCGTATTCAATTAAAGTGACGATGTTAGTGGGTTGGAGACACTCCAGGAGTATGCGGCGGATATAGAGCAACTAGTTCACCTTGCCCACTACAACATGGCGGGTGAATACACGGAGCGAATCAAGATCGACGCTTTCACCGATGGTATACGGGATCCCGAAATAAATAATAAAGATCGAACAAGGGCTCATGTATCTAAAAATCAATGGCAGCGCCAAAATTGTTCGACCAACCAACTCGATGAAATTATCGAGCTATAACGTTCGAGTGAACCACGCTGTTACAGAGCGTTTGCTCTGTACCAAGAACGTCATTGTGTGCCGCAGTGAGAATTTGGAATGTACATTGTTCGAATTTTATGGTACTTAGTTAATACACCTTAATAGTTACATTGAAAACTATTACGTTTTATGTCAAGTTATGTACATTTGTTGCGTATAATAATTCTCTAACCCCTTAGTGTTGGTTATCGATTGGCTTATTTCTACCAACCTGTATGATTTGAATAAACCACAATAATTTAAGTTTATTTTATGCAATGTTCGAAAATGCTGCAGTGAAAATTCGAGAATGCTTATCACGAATACGTGATCTAACAATCTCGAGTATCGACTGCTATCGAACTCGTATGACGTAAACCAAAGTATTTGGCGGGAACAGATTTTTTTTTAGTATAAATACGGTGGACGCGGAAGAAAAACTCTCTTGTGGTTATTTTGATACAAATAGTTCGCGATCAGAAATAAAAAGAAAATACAAAACGAACGTGCCAATCAGGAACGCATGAGAACCGGACAAGAGAGCACTATCAAACGGTTGGAGCAGTAAGAACAATTTGTAAACGAGAAGTATCGTGAGCTTTTCGTTACATTAAACGAAAAAGTTGACACGGTCAAATCTGATATGGAAAATAAATTGGAAGAGTACGAATCCAGAAACTCGAAAGATAGATCAACAAATCGAGGTGACCGATCAAAGATTCTTGAAACTCGAGAGAGACATCATGGATCTAAAAACCAACGGCAGCGCTCAAATTTCTCGACCAACCGGCTCAATGAAATTAAAGCCACCAACGTTCGACGGAACAACTCAATTTAATATCTTCAAACTTCAGTTTGAAATGGCGGCTACAAGGAATGGTTGGTGTGAGGAGGATCGAGTGGCAGCATTAATTGGGGCGTTAAAAGGAAGTGCTGCCGAGTTACTCTAGATCGTGCCAGAATACGAGCGAGATAATTACGGCAAAATCATGTTGGCTTTGGAGCGTAAATATGAAGGTGACCACCAACGGGAGCTACATCGTATTCAATTAAAGTGACGATGTTAGTGGGTTGGAGACACTCCAGGAGTATGCGGCGGATATAGAGCGACTAGTTCACCTTGCCCACTACAACATGGCGGGTGAATACACGGAGCGAATCAAGATCGACGCTTTCACCGATGGTATACGGGATCCCGAAATAAATAATAAAGATCGAACAAGGGCTCATGTATCTAAAAATCAATGGCAGCGCCAAAATTGTTCGACCAACCAACTCGATGAAATTATCGAGCTATAACGTTCGAGTGAACCACGCTGTTACAGAGCGTTTGCTCTGTACCAAGAACGTCATTGTGTGCCGCAGTGAGAATTTGGAATGTACATTGTTCGAATTTTATGGTACTTAGTTAATACACCTTAATAGTTACATTGAAAACTATTACGTTTTATGTCAAGTTATGTACATTTGTTGCGTATAATAATTCTCTAACCCCTTAGTGTTGGTTATCGATTGGCTTATTTCTACCAACCTGTATGATTTGAATAAACCACAATAATTTAAGTTTATTTTATGCAATGTTCGAAAATGCTGCAGTGAAAATTCGAGAATGCTTATCACGAATACGTGATCGAACAATCTCGAGTATCGACTGCTATCGAACTCGTATGACGTAAACCAAAGTATTTGGCGGGAACAGATTTTTTTTTAGTATAAATACGGTGGACGCGGAAGAAAAACTCTCTTGTGGTTGTTTTGATACAAATAGTTCGCGATCAGAAATAAAAAGAAAATACAAAGAAAAAAACAAGGAATGAGTCCAAGTTTAGCAGTGAACACATAAATATATATAAGTGAATATATATCTATATTCGTATAAC
Organism: Tipula lateralis; assembly: GCA_963932295.1. NCBI lineage: Eukaryota > Metazoa > Arthropoda > Insecta > Diptera > Tipulidae > Tipula > Tipula lateralis. Next base: position 76,156,162 of record OZ010736.1, on the reverse strand, counting down.
CTCCATCGAAGTGTGGGAAAGAAAAATCTCGTGATAGCTTTCATAATATTTTTTTGAATTTTTTTTTGTGAATTCCATTTCCAAAAGTGTTGCTGTTTCAAGACTTTTTATTTGTCTCCAGTAATCGAAAGTTAAGACCTTAACGACCAATAAAATAAGAACCACTTTTGTGAATAAAATATGAAATAATTACAATCTAAAAGCTAAGTGAACTATGTTAAGCTAAGTGAACTATGTTAAGCAAATTGAACTATGTTAAGTTAAGTGAACTATGTTAAACTAACTGAACTATGTTAAACTAACCAAAACCAAAAAAAAAACTAAGAAATAATAAAACTATGCAACAGAAAAAAAACAAACTAATCGAATATATTATCATAATATAAAAGCAAACTTTTATCATACGAACAATTTACTATGAACTATATTATACTCTACGAGTTCCTGTGCGGTGTTTAATATTGTTAAGAGCACCGGCAACGCTTTGGTACCAAGGTCACAAATGACATAATAAAAACCATAAACTAATAATTTTTTTTGCGTAACACCCCCTTAGATATTAAGTTTTCTTTCATTATTTTTATATAAAATTTAGTATTTAAGTTCTTTAATTTAGCTAGGTAATTAGGATTATTTCTATTGGTCATTGGGTGAATTACTTTAATTTATAAATTTTTCGACGGGTTTAGAATGAAGAAAACAATATAAAGTCTATTACTCAGTTAATAAATTTATATGTCAAACACATTCGTGTACTCATAAATTTGTTTTTTCTTATTTAACACTGAGATTGGTTTCACAATGAATTAACGCCGACTCCCCAATTTTGAGGATGAGTTAGAGTGAGCATCGGGGTCAAATACAGGTAGGTAATCAGCATCCATCCTTCCCAGCGGTTAAAACTGGTCATATATACTCTTCACTCCTCCACGCCCATAACCCTGATGCTTAGCCGGCAATGACCGCGAAGAGTCCCTGTATGACCCAAAAATTTCTTAGCATTCCAGTATAGTTTGGAGTAGAACCTTTTCTTATTTATTTAAATTTTCACAGCCTTTGTTTCCGATTCATTTTTTTTTACTTTAACTTTCATTTTTTTTTTACTTTATCTTTCAAATTGTACTTTGCAAACCAAGTTTAGTTTATTTAGATTTTTGTTTTGTTTTTTTTTCAATCCGGCACTCCAAACGATACGAATGCTACAACGCCATTTAATTTGAAATGGCGGCTACCACGAACGGTTGGTATGGAAAGGACAGAGTGGCAGCATTAATCGTGGCGTTAAAAAGCAGTGCTGCGGAACTACTTCAGATCGAATCGGAATACGATGGCAAAATCATTTGGTTTTGGAGCGTAAATATGGAGGTGAATATCGACGGGAACTACATCGTATTAAGTTGAAGGGACGATATCATCGGGTTGGAGAGACGCTTCAGGAGTATGCGACGGATATAGAGCGGTTAGTGCACCTCGCCCACTACAACATGGCGAGTGAATACACATAGCGTATCAAGATCTGCGCTTTCACCGATGGAATACGGGATCCGGATACGAGACGTGCGATAGTACTATCTCCGAAAACATCGTTCGCAGAAACCATCGCGTGTGCACTACATCTACAACATCATCACAACATCATCAAACCAGCAGTCTAGGTACGTTGTCTGGAAGTGGAACCAGCATTCACAAACCAGGAAGAAACATCAAACCAGCAGATAACTGGCGGACAACGAGATTCCGGGATGGAAATAGTAAAATCAGATGTTGGATTTTTGACAAAACAGAACACATCTCTAGAGAATGCTGGGAGATACGGCGCAAACGGGCGAGAACACCACCGCAGATGTATCGAAGGCCACCGGAGGAACGAAAAATGCCAGCCGAGGAGGAACGCCAAACAACAGCAAAGCGTTAAACGAGAAAGAGTCAGCTTTGAGGAGCTAAATTTGACACCCACAACCAAATGCTCCATAACCTTCATTCCCATTTCCAGATTGGCAAAAGGTGATGATAGCGTGTTGTTGCGAGGCGAAGTAGTGGGACGATCCAGTATGATAACGTTGGACACCGGAGCAACGAGAACGATTGTGCGGCCAGATTTTTATCACGGATGGAGTTCGGACAATGGAAGGGTTCAAGTTACAAACGGCGACAGGCGAAAGGGTGGCTATTAAAAAAAATAAGGAGGTGACAATACGAATCGGGAACAACAGTTTTCGACATGAAGTTTTGATTGCGGATATTGTGGGTGAGGTCATCCTGGGAATGATGTTCATAAAACGAAATGGATTCGTATTCGATGTCGGACGGGGAACATTGAGCTATGGTAATGTCGAACTGCCTTTGCAACTGAACAGCGAGAAAGAGCCATTCGTAAGGAGGATAACATTGGATCATCGGACGAAGCTACAACCACACTCGGAAATGGTTGTTTGGGGGAAATTGGATGGAGGTCCTGGAACACAAGGGCTGTGGATTGTGGAAGCCAACAATGATGAACTACAGACCAAAGAAATTATCATCGGAAAAGCTTTGGTTAAACCGGATTGTGACTTCAGAGTACCAGTAGTATTGGTGGAAAAGAAGAATGGAAGCATGAGATTCTGCGTGGATTATCGGAAACTCAGCACAGTTACCAAAAAGAATCGACGACACACTGGATACATTGGCAGGAGCACGGATGTTTTCAATATTGGATTTGCAGAGCGGTTATTGGCAAATGGAGGTCGCAGACGAAGATAAGGAAAAGACAGCGTTTAGTGTGGGCATTGTGTTATGGCAATTCAATGTCATGCCATTTGGACTTTGTAACGGTCCTGCTACTTTCGAACGGCTAATGGAACGCGTACTTAAAGGTTTCTTTTGGAAAATTTGCGTGGTATATTTGGACAACATCATCGTTATAAGAAAGGACTTCAACGATCATCTACAAAACCTGGAGGTAGTATTCGAATAAATCCAATCAGCAGGATTGAAGCTAAGTCTGAAGAAATGTGTATTGTTCCGGGATGAAGTCAAATATTTAGGACACAAGATAACAACAAGCGGCATTCATACAGATGAAGATAAGATCTCCGCCGTAAAGGACTGGTCAAGACCGCAGAATTTACATAAACTAAGGAGTTCATCGGACTATGCACATATTATCGACGATTTGTGCCAGGATTTGCCAACATCGCAAGAAGTTTACACGAACTGACAAAGAAAAACAAGCCGTTCCAATAGAGTGATGTTCACGAGGAAGCGTTCAACGAACTGAAGTAGCGATTATGTACAGCACCATTGCTTTCGTATCCGGTTCCGAATAAACGTTTTATTTTGAATACGGATGCAAACAATTATGGTTTGGGAGGAGTGTTGTCACAAGAAATCGATGGACAGGGATGTGTCATCGCATATTATTCCAAGATCTTATCAAAGCCAAACGCAACTACTGTGTGGTAAAAAGAGAATTGTTGGCCATAGTGAAATGTGTAGAACATTTTCGGAAATACCTCTATGGCCAATCATTTCTGCTAAGAACGGATCATGGCGCCTTGACATGCCTACTTCAATTTAAAACCCGCAGGACAAGTAGCACGGTGGATTGAGCGATTGAGAAGTTTTGTCTACGAAATCCAACATCGGGAAGCAAGCGCTCATGGAAATGCAGATGCGGCCATGTAGAGTGGATTGTAAACATTGCGGACCGGTAGAAAACAAGGAAAACATCGTCGATATCAGACTAATGAAAGTGTTGCCAAACATCGTTCCACATGGACTGATATTGCGGAAAAAGGCCCCAACTATCAAGGCTTATTGGGCCAAATGGGATAGTGTAACCATGGAAGACGGATGCTTAAAGCGAACATAGGAAAGATCCGATGGCAAAACAAAATAATCGCTAGTGGTGATACCGAAGATCAGGACGGCAGAAATTTTGGAGGAATACCTTGGAGGAACAAGCGGAGGACACCTAGGATTCAACAAAACGTTAGAAAAGGTACGTGAAAAATTCTACTGGACAGGATGTAGACAGACAGTGGTTGAATGGTGTGAAAGTGTGACCAATGTATGGCAGTGAAAGGATCGGCAAAGAAGAGCCGTGGAGCGATGCACCAATATAATGTGGGAGCCCTATTTGAGATTGTAATATTGCCATAGATGTTGCAGGACCATTTCCAACCAGCGAAAGTGGTAACAAATATGTATTGGTAGTAATGGACTACTTCAGTAAGTGGCTAGAGGTATACTGGATTCCAAATCAGGAAACAACCACAATCGCCAATGCAGTGGTATACAGGAACAAGGAAAACATCGTCGATATCAGACTAATGAAAGTGTTGCCAAACATCGTTCCACATGGACCGATATTGCGGATAAAGGCCCAACTATCGAGGCTTATTGGGCCAAATGGGATAGTGTAATCATGGAAGACGGGTGCTTAAAGCGAACATAGGAAAGCTCCGATGGCAAAACAAAATAATCGCTAGTGGTGATACCTAAGATCAGGACGGCAGAAATTTTGGAGGAATACCTTGGAGGAACAAGCGGAGGACACCTAGGATTCAACAAAACGTTAGAAAAGGTACGTGAAAAATTCTACTGGACAGGATGTAGACAGACAGTGGTTGAATGGTGTCAAAGTGTGACCAATGTATGGCAGTGAAAGGATCGGCAAAGAAGAGCCGTGGAGCGATGCACCAATATAATGTGGGAGCCCTATTTGAGATTGTAATATTGCCATAGATGTTACAGGACCATTTCCAACCAGCGAAAGTGGTAACAAATATGTATTGGTAGTAATGGACTACTTCAGTAAGTGGCTAGAGGTATACTTGATTCCAAATCAGGAAACAACCACAATCGCCAATGCAGTGGTATACAGTTAGATAAGCCGTTATGGGGTACCCATGGAACTGTATTCCAACCAAGGGCGGAACTTTGAATCGGTTGTCTTCCAGGAGATGTACCAATTACTGGGAATAAATAAAACGCGGACAACACCTTTCCACACACAGTCTGATGGCATGGTGTAGCGTTTTAATGCCACATTGGAAGAGTTTATAGCCAAAACAGTCGATAAAAACCATCAGAATTGGGATCAAGGTATTCCCTTCGACAGTACTTTTCGTCAACAATTTAAAACTGTCAGGCGATCTCAAATTTGGAGCGGTTACATCATCAGTTTAATGTGGACAACTTGAAAGAGGAGGTCAACAACATACACGGGTTTACAAAGACTCGGTATGATGTACGAGCGAACAACAGAGGATTTGACGAGGGTCAATTGGTATGGCTTCACAACCCACAACGCTAGAAATTACAACCTGGATGGGAGGGACCGTACAAGGTCATAACAAGAATATATGATGTGATCTATAGGATCCAAAGAGAAGTACGAGGAAAAGCAAAGGTTGTACACCTGGAGCGACTGGCATTCTATAGAGGCAAAGATCTGGATTCCGTTCGGGACGAACAGGTTTGGGCGGAGGGTAGTGTGACGAATCGCAGATGCCACCAGTGACAGTTAAAAAGACGTAAATTATAGTAGTAGGGGTTACCCTGGTTTACACATATGAACAGAATAAAAATAAATAATGAAATAGGCGGAGCGAACAAAATATGACGAAAAGAACATTCGCGAAGTGTAGAGAAGCAAAATAATGGATTGTTCTACAAGTATTTGCGTCGTATAAATAGGTGTAGACATTTGAGTTACGAAACAGTTCAATTTTGAATTTCGAAGTGTTAATATCGGGAAGAGATAAAAAGTGAAAGTGAAGTGTTAAAATAATAGTAGTGATAATAATTGTGAAAAAGTAGTGTAATAATAATTATTTGTGATATATTTGTTGAGTTTATTGGGAAATAAATTTATTGTAAAAATTAATCTTTGCGAGTTTAATATTCACAATCCAGTGATCGAACCGGATATATAATTAGAATAACCACTCGGCGAAATCGTAACAAACTTTTAGAGTAGCCGGCATCAGAACTAAAAATAAAATTTAGTTAACAGTTGAATTGTTTTTCTACTTAGCTAAATTTTTTATTTTATTTTAATACGATTTTGTAAATCAAAATAACACACTAATTAATTTTGCATATATAATACTAGTTATTCAAGAACTGTTACTTCAAGGAGCAAATAACAAAATTTTGTGGTAGTTTATGACATAAAAATTAGTTATAATGTATAGATGCTTCTCATAAAAATTTTAATTTTGGGAGTGGGAATGTCCCTTCATCATCACTGTAATAAAACGAACGTTCCAGACAAATATACATTTATAATGTATTTTTGAGGATGAATTTACCAAGATATTTTTCTTTCTTAATAGACTCGAATTGCGATCGTTACAAAACTGTTACAAATTTAAACTAATTACGTTTCATCTAATTTAGCCCATTTCACCCTTTAATTTAAAGAGAAACATTGTTCTATTTTGACAGTATACTTCCATTGTCTATTCATGTGAGAAAAAGTCTGAAATGATCACTACATACAATAGAAAGATTAAAATAAAGATGATTTTCACTTACTTCAAGAGCACATTCTTTTATTATACAACAATTGCCTAATGTACTTAAAACAACATCAATAATTTTTTCATATGGCTTTTTTAAGAAATGTATTAAGCACTTTATACCACCACACTTATAAAAAATTTTAATTTCATCATCATTTTTTATAGCATCTGTACGTATTCTAATTAGTAATTTATATATTATATTTTTATCACTTGTTATTTGTAACTGATTTAATATGTCACTAATGTATTTTTCATTCATTTTGTTAATGAATTATATTTAAACTAGGTAATTAAATTTCTATAATTTAAAATAAAATAAATTTAAAAAAATGAAGCAGAGAACAATTGTGTCAAAATTGATTACTAAATGTCACTTGAATCTTAGGTTTACCTATTCAACGATAGATGTCAGTATCTAAAGTATAAAGTTGGGCTGTATCCATAATATAAAAATCCATAATATATAATACAAATCTGCATATGTATACAAATTGCACATTCAGTTTGTAATTTTATTTAAAAATTGTAAATGGTTTTGAAATAATTTGATTATGCTTTTTATGGCTGTATTCAAATGAAATTTTCAATTCACCAAATTTGGTTTTCTTCAATACATTTGGTATCCATTTTAGTACTAAACCAGAATCTTGATCTAATTTTAATTGTGTTTTATATACAGATGGTTGTATCTTACAAAAATTATTTGTGCCTAGTGTGATATCAGGAATTTCTTCCACCAAAGTATACGCTCCTGGCGAAATTTGAATAAATTTTTGTTCAATTTGAATTTGCACCTGAAAAAAAAATTTAATATTTGACTAGTATAAATTTCTATTTTATTTTCTGATTTACATTTTCCGTGCTAAATATATGCTTTAAAATTTCGATTCGATTAAATTTCCATATATGCTGGATCAACCCAGAATATCTACCCGTTTGTAGAATTTGCGTGCTATTCGGCAGTCTTCGTCTAAGTCCAATTGAAAATTTGTCACGAAGACATTCGAAAAATTTCTAAAATTCGTAAAGATAATATAACCGACAATTTATTAGTGACTGCAAACTTACGTCAGGTATCATAAAAATAAGGTCATTGACAAGCCCATCACCATTAAAGTCCATTGAAAAATTGATCCTCTCTATCACAGATTCAAGCCAACTTATGAAATTTAAATTTGGAACGTTAACAGTACGTGGTATTTCAATAATTGTATTGTTGTTGAATATATTATCAGTTAACATTAAATCACTTTCTTTAAGTTCAATGTCACTATGACACAAATCGATATGGTCAGTTAGCTTAAATTGATCCATCAATTCTATATGACAATCTGTTAATTCCAGACTACCAGCATTATCATTATCTACATAATCGGTGATCATCGTAGTCAGGTTTTTCAAATCATTTTCATACATAACAGCATCATCGGGGGATAAACTGTTGGCTATACTTATCACATCATTTGAACTGTTTAGTTTTGCAAATTTATCTTTCAAATTATTATCGGCTAAAAATAGTTCCAGATGTTTAGAAAATTCGTCCATTAATCGATCGTTGCTTAATATTGCGGACATCACATATATCAAATGGTCGCATTTATCATTTTTGAGTACAACCGAATCGTTGGCTGCTAACGAAATGATACGTTTTTTGCAAGCACAAGCGTATTTCACTTCTGATTTTACATTGCCAATTAAGTAAACGTGTAAAAATCCTGTGGGAAAGATAATTGATACGTTACATTTAACTAAAAAAGAATATTTACTGATTCGTTGCACAACTGCTGGTTTATTAAGGTGTTCATTATAATAGTTCCATAGCTTTTCACGCTCTTCTACAGTTGAACACATTTTACTTAGTACATGTTCATGCACTTCCAACACTGAAGATTTGTTTAAAGTCACAGACGCAAATTTAACATGTTTACAACTTATAGTAATATCGTTTGAGTCATATTTGCAGGTGTCAACGTAGCAAATTGCATTCCTATATATTATACAACCTTTGTCATCAGTCGACAATGTTTTATCAGTTATTTTTACAAAACTTCTTGATTCAATCCCGCGATCTCGCACTCGTACACTGTATAATTTCGAACCATCTTCGATACATACTAGTTCCACAGGATCAATCAATGGAATGTTCTTGATTGATGATTTCTTGATATAATGTTCACATTCTTTATTTTTACAAGAATTCGCCCGAATACCGTTCCAATTGCCGCATCCCACACATTTTTTTAGACCACGCAATGAAGCGCGACCTTTTAATGAAATCATAATTAACATAACACTAATACATTCTATTATTATTAATTTGATTCAAAAAATAAATAATAAACTAATCCGTAAAATTCGGTGTTTACAATATAATAGTGACATAAATTGTAAAAATTCATGTGCTATTCTTTCGAAAGAAAGAAGTGCTCCGAGAGTAAATAAAATTCGCTAAATCGCTCCTACTACTCTGTCATGTTCTTTTAAAAAAATGTTTGCTCAATAAGTTCCCAAGCCCAAGTATAACAAAACTAAACTCAAAAATGAGCTATCGTTTTTCCCTTCGAAATATGCGAAAATAGTCGAAAGATAAATACCTTTGTAGTGGTTCGTATATGTATACAGCGTTGTGTTTAGAAAACTGCTGTCACGAATCACAGATGTCACCTGTGATAATTAAAAAGAAAATTATAACAGTAGGGATTACCCTGTAACCAAACGTTTACACATACGAACAAAATAAAAAGAAATAATGAAATAGGCGGAGCGAACCAAATACGACGCAACGAAAATTCGAGAAGTGTAGAAAAGAAAAATAATGGAATGTTCTACAGGTATTTGCGTCGTATAAATACGTGTAGACATTTGAGTTACAAAACAGTTCAATTTTGAATTTTGAAGTGTTAATATCGGGAAGTGAAAATAATAGTGAAAGTGAAGTGTTAAAATAATAGTAGTGATAAATATTGTGTAAAATAATAGTGAAAATAAATATTTGTGTAATATTTGTGGAAAATAAATTTAATTGAAATTTAATCTTTGCGAGTTTAATATTCACAATCCAGTGATCGAACCGGATAAATTATTAGAATAACCACTCGGCGAAATCGTAACAATTGGTGACAGCGGTGGGATTGTGAATATCCAAGATGAAATTATTGGACTTAAAAGTGGCAGATTTGAAGAAGGAGTTGGGGCTACGGAATCTACCAACAGCGGGCAACCGAAATGAGTTGCAGTTGAGACTCCGTACCGCTTTGTTAGATGAAAATGTTGACCCAGATCAACATGAATTTAATTTCGGGGCACCGGATTCAACCGAGGTGCAAGCGGTTGAAGTGACAACAGAATCAACGAGCAAAGTGGAAGTCGAGAATGTCACCATACGGGAAACCACTCCAACAACATCTGGAGGTTTCGATATGGGGCAACTAATGGCGGCTATGCAACAAATGCAAGTTCAGACGCAACTTCAAATGCAGCAAATGATCAGTGGCCTCGAGGGAAAAATAACAAGCGGCCAAGAAAGCATGAGAACTGGACAAGAGAGCATCATCGAACGGTTGGAGCAGCAAGAAAAATGTGTCAACGAGAAGTTTCGAGAGCTTTCCGTTACGTTGAACACAAAAGTTGACACAGTGAAAATAGAAATGGAGCGTAAACTGGAGGGTTTTGAATCTCGCAGTCTTCAGCAATCTGAGGTGGCAGATCAACGATTCCTGAAACTCGAGAGGGAAATCATGGATCTAAAAACTAACGGCAGCGCTCAAGTTGCTCGACCAACCAGCTCAATAAAGTTGAAGCCACCAACGTTCGACGGAACCACACCATTCAACATCTTCAAACTCCAGTTTGAAATGGCGGCCACAAGGAATGGTTGGTGTGAAGAGGATCGGGTAGCAGCATTAATTGTGGCGTTAAAGGGAAGTGCTGCGGAGCTCCTACAAATCGTGCCGGAATACGAACGAGAGGATTACGGCAAAATCATGTTGGCTTTGGAGCGCAAATATGGTGGTGACCATCGACGGGAGCTACATCGTATGGAGTTGAAGGGACGATGTCAGCGGGTTGGAGAGACGCTCCAGGAGTATGCGGCTGATATAGAGCGGTTAGTGCACCTCGCCCACTACAACATGGCACGAGAATACACGGAGCGGATCAAGATCGACGCTTTCACCGATGGTATACGGGATCCGGATACGAGACGTGCAGTTGTATTGTCTCCAAAAGCAACGTTTGCGGAAACCATCGCGTGTGCACTAACCAATGAGACTGCAAACAACATCATCAAACCAGCAGTCAAGGTACGTCGTGTGGAAGTGGAACCAGCAATCAGTCACAAACAGGGCAATAACATCAAACCAGCAGATAACTGGTGGACTACGAGATTCCGGGATGGGACTAGTAAAGTCAGATGTTGGGTTTGTGATAAAATAGGACACATCTCAAGGGAATGCTGGGAGATAAGACACAAACGGGCAAGAACTCCATCGCCGATGTACCGAAGGCCACCAGATGCAAGAAAAGCAGCAGCCGAGGAGGAACGCCAAACAACAACGAAGACGTTAAACGAGTAAGAGTCAGATTTGAGGAGCAAAAGCTGACTCCCACAACCAAATGCTCCATAACCTTCATCCCCATTTCCAGATTGGTAAAAGGTGGTGATAGCTTGATGGTGAAGGGCAAAGTAGAGGGGCGATCCAGTTTGATAACATTGGACACTGGAGCAACGAGAACGATTGTGCGGCCAGATTTCATCACGGATGGAGTTCGGACAATGGAAGGGTTCAAGTTACAAACGGCGACAGGCGACAATGCAGCTATTAAAGGAAAGAAGGAGGTGACAATACGAATCGGGAACAACAGTTTTCGACATGAAGTTCTCGTTGCGGATATTGTGGATGAGGTCATCCTGGGAATGGACTTCATGAAACGAAATGGATCCGTATTGGATGTCGGACGAGGAACATTGAGCTACGGTAATGTCGAACTGCCTTTGCCACTTAACAACGGGAAGGAGCCAGTCGTAAGGAGGATAAAATTGGATCATCGGACGAAGCTACCACCACACTCGGAAACGGTTGTTTGGGGGAAATTGGATGGAGGTCCTGGAACACAAGGGTTGTGGGTTGTGGAAGCCAACAGTGACGAGATACAAACCAAAGAAATTATCATCGGAAAAGCTTTGGTTAAACCGGATTGTGACTTTAGAGTTCCGATAAGGGCTCTTAATTTATCGGATGTGACAAAAACAATCAAAAAGGGAACTATCATCGGCCGAGGTGAGGAAGTATCCACGATTATAAAATGTGAGGAGGCGAATCCGTGTGTAAAGGCCAAGGACCAGCGACAACGGAAAATAACGGAGGAACTAACACAGAAATGGACGGAACAATTAACACCAAAAGAAAAACAAGCAGCAAAGGAGTTGCTTCAAAAATATATGTCCATTTTCTGTGGTGCACCAGAAGATAATGGCAGAACCAATATGGTTAAACACCGGATCGACACAGGAATATCAACACCTATTCGACAAGCGCCAAGAAGGTTGCCATTGGCTAAACAAGCAGAAGTGGATAAGATGGTAGCTGATATGCAAACATCGGGAGTAATTGAGCAGTCAACGAGTCCATGGAGTTCACCAGTAGTATTGGTGGAGAAAAAGGATGGAAGCATGCGATTCTGCGTTGATTATCGGAAGCTCAACACAGTCACCAAGAAGGATAGTTACCCATTACCAAGGATCGACGACACACTAGATACATTGGCAGGAGCACGGATGTTTTCAACATTCGATTTGCAGAGCGGTTATTGGCAAGTAGAGGTCGCAGACGAAGATAAGGAAAAGACAGCGTTCAGTGTGGGCAATGGATTATGGCAATTCAATGTCATGCCATTTGGACTTTGAAACGCCCCTGCGACTTTCGAACGGCTAATGGAACGCGTACTTAAAGGACTCCACTGGAAAACATGCCTGGTTTATTTGGACGACATCATCGTTATGGGAAAGGACTTCAACGAGCACCTACGTAATCTAGAGGAAGTATTCGAAAGAATCCAAGCAGCTGGATTGAAGTTAAGTCCGAAGAAATGTGTATTGTTCCGGGATGAAGTCAAATATTTGGGACACAAAATAACAACTAGCGGCATTCATACAGATGAAGACAAGATCTCCGCCGTAAAGGATTGGCCAAGACCGCAGAATTTGCATGAACTAAGGAGTTTCATCGGACTATGCACATATTATCGGCGATTTGTGCCAGGATTTGCCAACATCGCAAGAAGTTTACACGAGCTGACACAGAAGAACAAGCCGTTCCAATGGAGTGATGAACACGAGGAAGCGTTCAATGAACTGAAACAGCGATTATGTACAGCACCATTGCTTTCGTATCCGGTTCCGAATAAACGTTTTATTTTGGATACGGATGCAAGCAATTATGGCTTGGGAGGAGTGTTGTCACAGGAAATCGATGGACAGGAACGTGTCATCGCATACTATTCAAAGATCTTATCGAAGCCAGAACGAAACTACTGTGTAACAAGAAGAGAATTGTTGGCCATAGTGAAATGTGTGGAACATTTCAGAAAATACCTCTATAGCCAATCATTTCTGCTAAGAACGGATCATGGCGCCTTGACATGGCTACTTCAGTTTAAAAATCCCGAAGGACAAGTAGCACGGTGGATTGAGCGATTGGGGAGTTTTGTTTACGAAATCCAACATCGGAAAGGAAGCACTCATGGAAATGCGGATGCATTGTCAAGACGACCATGTAGAGTGGATTGTAAACATTGCGGACGGGTAGAAAACAAGGAAAACATCGTCGATATCAGACTAATGAAAGTGTTGCCAGCTAATGAATGGACCAAGGATGTTATCTCCAAAGAGCAACGGGAGGATCCAGATTTGGCAGTAATTATCAAGTTCATGGAGGAAGAACATCGTCCCACATGGAGTGATATTGCGGATAAAGGCCCAACTATCAAGGCTTATTGGGCCCAATGGGATAGTTTAACCATTGAAGACGGCTGCTTAAAGCGAACATGGGAGAGCTCCGATGGCAAGACAAAGCAATCGTTGGTAGTAGTACCGAGGATCAGGATGGCGGAAATATTGGAGGAATACCACGGAGGAACAAGCGGAGGTCACCTAGGAATCAACAAAACGTTAGCCAAGGTACGTGAAAGATTCTACTGGGTAGGATGTAGGCAGGCAGTGGCTGAATGGTGTCAAAAGTGTGACCAATGTATGGCCGTGAAAGGACCGGCAAAGAAGAGCCGTGGAGCGATGCAACAATATAATGTGGGAGCACCATTTGAGAGGATTGCCATAGATGTTGCGGGACCATTTCCAACCAGCGATAGTGGCAACAAATATGTTTTGGTAGTAATGGACTACTTCAGTAAGTGGCCAGAGGTATACCCGATTCCAAATCAGGAAACAACCACAATCGCCAATGCAGTGGTATACAATTGGATAAGCCGTTATGGGGTACCAATGGAACTGCATTCCGACCAAGGGCGGAATTTTGAATCGGTTGTCTTCCAGGAGATGTGCCAGTTACTGGGAATTAATAAAACGCGAACAACACCTTTCCACCCACAATCTGATGGCATGGTGGAGCGTTTCAATGCCACATTGGAGGAGTTTATAGCCAAAACAGTGGATAAAAACCAGCGGAATTGGGATGAAGGTATTCCATTGTTCTTAATGGCTTATCGATCGGCGGTGCATAACACAACAGGAGTAACACCAGCGACAATACTTTTTGGCAACAATTTAAGACTACCAGGCGATCTCAAATTTGGAGCGGTCCCATCATCTGCTAAATGTGGACAAGCATATGTGGATAACTTGAAAGAGGAGATCAACAACATACACGGATGTGTCAGAGAGAAAATCAAATTGTCAAGTGATCGAACAAAGGCTCGGTATGATGTACGAGCGAACAATAAAGGATTTGACGAGGGACAATTGGTATGGCTTCACAACCCACAACGTAAGAAAGGGTTATCGCAGAAATTACAACCTGGATGGGAGGGACCGTACAAGGTCATAACAAGAATAAATGATGTGATCTATAGGATCCAAAGAGGAGTACGAGGAAAACCCAAGGTTGTACACCTGGAGCGACTGGCGTTCTATAGAGGAAGAGATCTGGATCCTGTTCGGGACGAACAGGTTTGGGCGGAGGGTAGTGTCACGAATCACAGATGTCACCTGTGATAATTGAAAAGAAAATTATAACAGTAGGGATTACCCTGTAACCAAATGTTTACACATACGAACAAAGTAAAAAGAAATAATGAAATAGGCGGAGCGAACCAAATACGACGCAACGAAATTTCGAGAAGTGTAGAGAAGAAAAATAATGGAATGTTCTACAAATATTTGCGTCGTATAAATACGTGTAGACATTTGAGCTACGAAATAGTTCAATTTTGAATTTCGAAGTGTTAATATCGGGAAGTGATAAAAAGTGAAGTGTTAAAATAAAAGTAGTGATAAATATTGTGTAAAATAATAGTGAAAATAAATATTAGTGAATTATTTGTGAAATAGTTGTGTAATATTTGTGAGAAATAAATTTAATTGAAATTTAATCTTTGCGAGTTTAATATTCACAATCCAGTGATCGAACCGGATAAATTATTAGAATAACCACTCGGCGAAATCGTAACAATATGTACATAGTTTATTAGTTTGTTTTCATTCATCACTCAACCGTTCTAAGCGATTTATCAAATAGTGCATTTCAATTTCTGTGTCTTGTGATTTCAAATAAATATAAGTGTAATCAATGACAGTGGAGAAAGATCGTCCTTATTGGTGGCATCTAAGACAAATTACTGTGTTGTGGACATTTTGTTTTAGATTTGGAAATAAATTAATATGATCTTTCTAATTATTACGGAAAAAATAATTTAAAATATTATTCAAACTATCTTCTATATTAATTTTAAATCATATTTATATACATAATTTATTAAAATTACGTTTTACATACGAAAAATTTAAAGTTTATATGAATATTCATTTTATTTTTTATTTAATAAATTTTTAATGCATATTAAGTTATATTACAACAACAAATTAATAAAAATTATTTTGTTGTTTCTAAACCATTAAAATTTGTAGTTTTATTTAATTAATCCGCTACAATTTGAATTAGACGTTTCACATAATATGTATGCCCAAAAATATTCCCGCCGTATTTATTTTTGACATTTGAACACACATACATAAGCACAGTTTTACTATATTGAGTTTCGTCAGATTCGACTAATCGCGACACATTTCATACGAAATCTTATTCTAAGTCGAAAGCAAAACTATGTAAAAGTCGAAACTAAATATAAGTTTTTACTTCGATATTTGACGAAAAAGTCGAATTTTGTTATCCTTGGGAGCTAGTATAATAACCCAAGTATAACAAAACTAAACTCAAAAATGAGCTATCGCTTTTCCCTTCGAAATATGCGAAAATAGTCGAAAGATAAATACTTTAGTAGTGGTGCGTATATGTACACTGCGTTGTGTCAGATATTGTGTTTAGAAAACTGCGTATTATATGAAGTGTAAATTTTAAAATTTTGCTTGTTTATTTATATATATTTATATTTGGAACTTCCAAGAACACCTGCATTTAGCATTTAAATAAAATTTCTGGATGGAAAGTGTTTGTGTGATAAAAATATTCGTATGAAAATATGCATTTTAATTTTTTGGTAAAACAGTCATAAAACTGTTGCGATTGTTACGAAAATGCCAAATTCAAGTTGTCATTCAACGTTTCGAATTTATTTTACGTTTTGACACAAACATAATGGAAGATAAGGAATCGTTAAGACAATTGGTAATCCTAAAATCTGAAACTAATGAAAATATAAACAAACTAATTTTTTTATATTATTTGTTTGCAAAAATGTATTATTATGAAAGAAGAGGAATTCGATTTAAAAAATTGTACGCAATAACCTTAACAATATATTAACGAAGAACTTATAAAGAAAAATTGCCTGTGATGACCGTCAAGGAAATATTGCTGTTAAATTATAAAATGTAACGCGAATTTTCAGAGGTATTTAATATAAAATGAGGCATTTCATCAACCATTCAATTTTAAATAAATAATAAATTGTTTTAATTTTAGATTGCACTTTCGAAAAATTTCCAAGTATGACGTCATCACAATTTAATTTACAAATATGGATGAATCGAAGACGATCAGTTTAGTTTTTGTTGTTGCCTCACGATAAGTACCAAAAATCGAAAGCAATACTCGAAAACAACGCTCGAAAACAATAATGTAAACGTAGGGTTATTATTATTATAATAACAGTACAATGAAATTGTACTTAAAGTTGATCCCATTAGGTGGGTTTACAATAACATATAAGTAAATTTAAAGAGGTAAACACATCAGTAAGGAGGATAATATTGGATTATCGAACGAACCTGCCACGACACTCGGAAACGGTTGTTTGAGGGAAATTGGATGGAGGTCCTGGAATCCAAGGGTTGTGAGTTGTGGAAATCAACAGTATGAGATACAAACCAAAGAAATTATCATCGAAAAATATTTGATTAAACCGGATTGTGACTTTAGAGTTCCGATACGAGTTTTTAATTTATCGGATATGACAAAAACATCAAAAAGGGAACTATCATCTGCCCAGATGATACTTCCTCACGATTATAAAATGCGAGGAGACGAATCCGTGTGTGAAAGCCAAGAACCAACGAAAACAGAAAATAACGAAGGAATTAACATAGAAATGCACGACACAGTTAACATTAATATTAGAAGAAAAACAAGCAGCAAAGGAGTTGCTCCAGAAGTATATGTCCATTTTCTGTGGGACACAGTAAGATAATGGCAGAACAAATATGGTTAAACACCGGATCGAGGAACATCAACACCTATTCGACAAGCGCCAAGAAGATTACCATTGGCTAAACAAGCAGAAGTGGATAAGATGGTAACTGATATGCAAATATCGGGAGTAATTGAGCAGTCAACGAGTCCATGGAGTTCACCAGTAGTATTGGTGGGAAAGAAGGATGGAAGCATGAGATTCTGCGTTGATTATCGGAAGCTCAACACAGTTACCAAGAAGGATAGTTAACTTTCGCCTAGGATCGAAAACACATTGGATACATTGGCAAGAGCACGTATGTTCTCAACATTGGATTTGCAGAGTGGCTACTGGCAAGGGGAGATCGCAGACGAAGAAAAGGAAAAGATAGCGTTCAGTGTAGACAGTGGATTATGGTAATTCAATGTCATGCTATTCGGGCTTTTTAACGCCCCTGCGACTTTTGAACGACTAATGAAACGCGTAATTAAAGGACTTCACTGGAAAACATGCCTCGTATATTTGGACGAAAGCATCGTTATGATAAAGGACTTCAACAAGCATCTTCAAAATCTATAAAGAAGTATACGAAAGAATCCAATCGGATGGATTGAAGTTAAGTCCGAAGAAATGTGTATTGTTTCGGGATGAAGTCAAATATTTGGGACACAAAATAACAAGCGGCATTCATACAGATGAAGACAAGATCTTCTCCGTAAAGGATTGGCTAAAACCGCAAAATTTACATGAACTAAGGAGTTTCATCGGACTATGCACATATTATCGACGATTTGTGCCAGGATTTGCCAAAATCGCAAGGAGTTTACACGAAATAACTCAGAAGAACAAGCCGTTCCAATAGAGTGGTAAGCACAAGGAAGCGTTCAGCGAACTGAAGCAGCGATTATGTACAGCACCATTGCTTTCGTATCCGGTTCCGAATTAACGTTTTATTTTGGATACGGATGTAAGCAATTATGGTTTGGGAGGAGTGTTGTCACAGGAACGTCTCATCGCATACTATTCCAAGATCTTATCGAAGCCAGAACGAAACTACTGTATAACAAAAAGAGAATTATTGGCCACTACTCTGGAACAAGAAGAGAATTATTGACCATAGTGAAATGTGTGGAATATTTCCGGAAATACCTCTATGGCCTATCATTTCTGTTAAGAACGGATCATGGCGCCTTGATATGGCTACTTCAGTTTAAAAATCCCGAAGGACAAGTAGCATGATGAAATATTGAAATATTTAAAAATATCATAATATAAAATATTATATTTTTTTTTCAGTTTTAACAGACCATTGTTGGCCCGTACCGTGTCAACAATCTGGCTCCAACAGTTTCGATCACGAGCCAGCTCTTCATACTGTTGCAAGCAGTTGGAAGATGCCAGATCGCTCTCTACGCCGTGGAGCCATCGTCGCCAACAGCGACCTCTTCGCCTACCGAAAGGCGGTTCTCCCTTCAAAGATCGCTGTATCATTCGTTTCGGATCAGCACGCAGAACGTGACCGAGCCAGCGTATTCGCTGTCCTTTGATTCCATGCACGATAACAGGAATTTGCATTAAATTTCTGATCTCGTGATTGAATAGAACTCGGTATGTGCTATCAACGTCGCGTTTTGGGCCATATATCACACGCATGATTCTTCTCTCGAATGTTAGAAGCCATCTTTCGTACTCATCCGTCAAGGTCCAACTCTCACATCCATACATGACAACGGGTCTTATCAACACTCTGTACAGCTTCAGCTTATCCGTATTTGCAAGATATTTTGATTTCAGCAGTGGACGTAGGGGATACAAAGCCCGATTGCCAGCGGCAAGGCGAACCTTGATATCATCTCCCACACTATTATCGTGAGTAATGAGAGATCCAAGATACTTGAATCTCATCACTCCTTCAAACGTGTGGTTTCCACTACTGAAATCACTTGCGTCTTGGTCTCGAAAACCAGAGATCAGATATATTTGGTTTTGGACTCATTGATTTTGAGACCAACGGAAGCTGAAAACTGTTCCAGTGGATCAAGTATCTCTTTCACTCCGTTGTCATTTAATCCAATCACACAGATATCATCTGCATACGCAAGAAGTTGATTGGATTGTCGGAATAAGATATTGTCCTGAGGTGTTTGACTTTTACGAAGGATGTATTCCAACATGAGATTAAAAAGTATCGGGGACAGCGCATCTCCTTGTCGAACACCAGAAGTAATTTAAAATATTCTCGATAGCCTGTTCTCAACTTTAACACAGCATTGTGACTGCGTTACTGTCATTTTACACAGATGTACATATTTTTTTGGTATTCTAAATATTCAAGCGCATACCATAGCCTCTCTCGATTGATCGAGTCATAGGCTTGCTTGAAATCTAGGAATACCTGGTGTACATCGCGAGATGTTTCGTAGTACTTGGAAAGAAACATCCGCAGCGAAAAAACTTGATCAGTGACTGACCGATTTGGACGGAATCCTCCTTGGTAGTCACCGATAATTTCCTCCGCTAACGGAGTAATTCCTCCCAAGATTATGTATGACAGTAACTTATATGCTGTGCAAAGGAGAGCTATACCGCGATAGTTCTCGCATTTCATGCGATCACCCTTTTTGAATATTGGGCATAACGCGGCCACTTTCCATTCTTCGGGCATAACTTCATTTCGCCATACCAATCGAATAAGGTCGAAAAGACAGTTCCACAAAGTTAGCCCTCCGAATATCAAGAGCTCTGAATTAATGCAATCAACCCCCGGTGAACTATTTTTCTTTAGTCTCTGCATGGCCATTGTGAATTCCTCATCGGATGGATCCTCAATGAACATCTCTGCGGTCTGTATTTGAGGGTATTCAAATACAGCTTGTGATACATGTGGAACATTAAGTATATCAGAAAAATGTTCACGCCATATATCGAATACCGCATCGACGTTAACACAGAGGTTTCCATCCTGGTCCCGAATGGCAGTTGACCGAGATCTTAAGGTATGGTGCAATTCGGTGATTCCTTTAAAGAAACCACGCGAATCATTCTCGCTTCTTCAGTCTACAAATGCGTTTAGCTGTCCTCCTAGCAAGAACTGCCTTGTTTTTCCTTGCAATTTTAAACCGAGTCTACGCTTCATTATGGGCTATATTTCGTTGCTCAACAGCAAGACGACACTTCTCATCAAACCAATCATTTTTGGGCTTAGTTTTCACTATACCGAGAGTGTGCTGGGCAGCATCGACAACCGAGGTTTTCAATACTTTCCAGACACTGTTCACATCATCAGATTGGTAATTGGATCGTAAAATGCTATTGCTGACAAGATCTTGATATTTTCGTTGCGTTTCTTCATTTATCAGACCTTCACAGGAGAATCGCGTTTTATATTCTCCTTTCCTCCTTGACTTGTACGAAAATTTCCATCGCAGCTTTGCAGCAACCATAAAATGGTCACTGCCTACGAATTTTGTTGACGACCGATACGATCTCACGTCTTGAACAACCCGAGCCCGGTCTTTTGAAATCAACACATGGTCAATTTGGCTTCGGGATGTTTTACGTGGATGTGTCCATGTTTCTAAATGGATGTTTTTATGGGGAAAGAATGTACTTGCCACTTCGAGGTCATGAGCGATCGCAAAGTACATCATTCTTTCCCCATTTTCAGTCGCAGTTTCGTGTCGGGAGTACGGACCTATGTTATTACATAAGTCGGTCTGATTTCTGCCAGCTCTAGCATTAAAGTCACCAATCACCAACCTGATATCGTGCCTAGGTATAGAGCCCATCAGATTATACAAATTATTGTAAAATGAGTCTTTATCTTGGGGTTGGCTTACATCAGTATAGGCGCATGTACACAAACAATTGACAGGTTGGCTAATTTCATGTGCAGCCTTTTTTACCTGCGGCCCAATGAGAAAGCCAACTCCAAGATTTCCGAGGCCATCTCCACTGTGTAGCAACGTATAGCCTTGAGACACATGGACTCCACTTTTTCGAGTTTCTTGGAGCGCTACGAGTTCCAGCCGATAGTCCTTCATACATGTGATAAGGCCGTCCAACGCGCCAGGTTTTCTTAGTGACTGCACGTTCCACGTGCTGATCCTCAATCTCGTATCCGGGTACTTAAGCGGGGGGTCATTGTTGTTTAGGCGGTATCCGATTTTTTTGGTTTTGTTGACATTTTTAACTGTAATTGGTTTTTACAGATGCGGGTCGTCAGCCCAGCGATCCAACCAGATTTAGTCGCCTCCTACGACAAGCTACTGGATACTGTGGTGGTATTCTATGGATCTCATGTTTCGTTCGAAATATTTACGAAACATGTTTGCCCCCAACCTATTTATAAGGGCTAATATTATAAAATATTTATAATAAAACTGAATGATTTCCATATAAATAACAAATATTGACATTTATTGTATGTCTAAATAGTTCATATAATAGTTCATAATAGACGTATGTGAAGTTAGCCCGAAAACCATCCCAAAAATTTAAAAAAAAATTATGTGTCTTGGCTAAATCAAATATATACCTCAGCACGAAAAATAACACATAACAAACTAAAAATACAATCCATCCCGAAAAAAATTTGTTCGGGATGGATTGCATTTTTGTTTATTTTGTGTGTTTTTTAAGTGTTTAAATACAAAACTCAACAGTGCTAAGAAATAAACCAAAGGCACAAAAAACAATCTTAAATAATAAAATATATGTATATTACATATTATGGTATATAAACTAATTTAGTTGATATTTATCCATATAAATAAAACTCATACTTCCAGCTCTGTATTTCTGTTTACAGAGGTTGCCAGAAATATTGGTATATGCCAATTGCTTGACAAGACCATCGGCAATCATGATCCGAAACGCCATTACCATACGATGGGGAGAGGGATCATTTCTGAACGATTTTCCGTTTCGGGATTGAGAAATTCGAAGTATATTCATACTTCCATCTCTGTATTTCTGTTTACAGAGGTTGCCAGAAATATTGGCATATGCCAATTGCTTAACAAGACCATCAGTAATCATGACCCGAAACGCCATTACCATACGATGGGGATAGGGATCATTTCTGAACGGTTTTCCGTTTCGGGATTGAGAAATTCGAAGTATATTCATACTTCCAGCTCTGTATTTCTGTTCACAGAGGTTGCCAGAAATATTGGCATATGCCAATTGCTTAACAAGACCATCGGCAATCATGATCCGAAACGCCATTACCATACGATGAGGATAGGGATCATTTCTGAACGATTTTCCGTTTCGGGATTGAGAAATTCGAAGTATATTCATACTTCCAGCTCTGTATTTCTGTTCACAGAGGTTACCAGAAATATTGGTATATGCCAATTGCTTAACAAGACCATCGGCAATCATGATCCGAAACGCCATTACCATACGATGGGGAGAGGGATCATTTCTGAACGATTTTCCGTTTCGGGATTGAGAAATTCGAAGTATATTCATACTTCCAGCTCTGTATTTCTGTTTACAGAGGTTGCCAGAAATATTGGCATATGCCAATTGCTTAACAAGACCATTGGCAATCATGATCCGAAACGTCATTACCATACGATGGGGATAGGGATAATTTCTGAACGATTTTCCGTTTCGGGATTGAGAAATTCGAAGTATATTCATACTACCAGCTATGTATTTCTGTTCACAGAGGTTACCAGAAATATTGGCATATGCCAATTGCTTAACAAGACCATCAGTAATCATGACCCGAAACGCCATTACCATACGATGGGGATAGGGATCATTTCTGAACGATTTTCCGTTTCGGGATTGAGAAATTCGTAGTATATTCATACTTCCAGCTATGTATTTCTGTTTACAGAGGTTGCCAGAAATATTGGCATATGCCAATTGCTTAACAAGACCATCGGCAATCATGATCCGAAACGCCATTACCATACCAATGATGGGGATAGGGATCATTTCTGAACGGTTTTCCGTTTCTGGATTGAGAAATTCGAAGTATATTTATACTTCCAGCTCTGTATTTCTGTTCACAGAGGTTGCCAGAAATATTGGCATATGCCAATTGCTTAACAAGACCATCGGCAATCATGATTCGAAACGCCATTACCATACGATGGGGATAGGGATCATTTCTGAACGATTTTCCGTTTCGGAATTAATTCGAAGTATATTCATACTTCCAGCTGTGTATTTCTGTTCACAGAGGTTGCCAGAAATATTGGCATATGCCAATTGCTTAACAAGACCATCAGTAATCATGACCCGAAACGCCATTACCATACGATGGGGATAGGGATCATTTCTGAACGATTTTCCGTTTCTGGATTGAGAAATTCGAAGTATATTCATACTTCCAGCTATGGATTTCTGTTCACAGAGGTTGCCAGAAATATTGGCATATGCCAATTGCTTAACAAGACCATCAGTAATCATAACCCGAAACGCCATTACCATACGATGGGGATAGGGATCATTTCTGAACGGTTTTCCGTTTCGGGATTGAGAAATTCGAAGTATATTCATACTTCCAGCTCTGTTCGATGATCCAATATTATCCTCCTTATGACTGCCTCCTTCCCGTTGTTCAGTTGGAAAGGCAGTTCAACATTCCGTAGATCAATGTTCCACGTGACATCCAATACGAACCCATTTCGTTTCA
Organism: Tipula lateralis; assembly: GCA_963932295.1. Classification (NCBI taxonomy): domain Eukaryota; kingdom Metazoa; phylum Arthropoda; class Insecta; order Diptera; family Tipulidae; genus Tipula; species Tipula lateralis. The sequence goes on along the minus strand of OZ010736.1, from coordinate 76,132,129 downwards.
TGAAGTTCCTTCCCAGGATAATCTCATTCACAATATCCGCAACCAGAACTTCATGTCGAAAACTATGGTTCCCGATTCGTATTGTCACCTCCTTCTTTCTCTTAATAGCCGCACTGTCACCGTTTGTAACTTGAACCCTTCCATAGGTCGAACTCCATTCGTTATTAAATTTGGCCTCACAATCGTTCTCGTTGCTCCGGTGTCCAACGTTATCATACTGGATCGTCCCTCTACTTCGCCTCGCACCATCAAGCTATCACCACTTTTTGCCAATCTGGAAATGGGGATGAAGGTTATGGAGCATTTGTTTGAGGGAGTTAGCTTTTGCTCCTCAAAGCTGACTCTTACTCGTTTAACGCCTTCGTTGTTGTTTGGAGTTCCTCCTCGGATGCTGCTTTTCTTTCCTCCGGTGGTCTTCGGTACATCAGCGATGGTGTTCTCGCCCGTTTACGGCTTATCTCCCAGCATTCCCTCGAGATGTGTTATGTTTTGTCACAAACCCAAACTCTCATTTTACTATTTCCATCCCGGAATCTAGTTGTCCGCCAGTTATCTGCTGTTTTGATGTTACTTCCTGGTTTGTGACTGATTGTTGGTTCCACTTCTAAACGACGTACCTTGACTGCTGGTTTGATGATGTTGTTTACAGTCTCGTTTGTAAGTGCACACGCGATGGTTTCCGCAAACGTTGCTTTTGGAGACAATACTACCGCACGTCTCGTATCCGGATCCCGTATACCATCATTGAAAGCGTCGATCTTGATCCGCTCTGTGTATTCTCCTGCCATGTTGTAGTGGGCGAGGTTCACTAACCGCTCTTTATCAGCCGCATACTCCTGGAGCGTCTCTCCTATTCATCGTATTACATCGTCCCTTCAATTCCATACGATGTAGGTCGGTGGTCACCTCCATATTTACGCTCCAAAGCCAACATGATTTGGCCGTAACCCTCCCGTTCGTATTCCGGCAGGATCTGAAGTAGTTCCACAGCACAATTAATGCTGCCACTCGATCCGCCTTACACCAACCATTCCTTGTGGCCGCCATTTCAAACTGGAGTTTGAAGATGTTGAATGGTGTGGTTCCACCGAACGTTGGCGGCTTTAATTTCATTGAGCTGGTTGGTCGAGCAATTGGACCGCTGCCGTTGATTTTTAAATCCATCATTTTTTTTCAATCTTCATGATTCTCTGATCTGCCACCTCAGATTGCTGAAGACTGCGAGATTCAAACTGCTCAAGTTTACGCTCCATTTCTATTTTGACTGTGACAACTTTTGTGTTCAACGTAACGGAAAGCTCTCGAAATTTTTCGTTGAAACATTTTTCGTGCTGCTCCAACCGTTCGACAATGCTCTCTTGTCTCTTTATGTCGTTCTTCAATTGATGTTGGCCGGTACATATTTTGCCTTCGAAGCCGCCGATCATTTACTCCATTTTTAGCTGCATTTGTTAAATAACAGCCATTAATTGTCCCATGTCAAATACTCCTGCTTTTGTTGGAGTGATCTCCTTTACTTTAGCATTCTCGGTTTCCATTCAAGTCATTCCAGCAACTGATGATTTAGTTGCTTCCGCTGTCACTTCAACATGTTGCATCTCGGTTGAATCCGGTGTCCCCGTATTAAACTCATGTTGATCTGGGTCAACATTTTCCTTCAACAAAGTTGTACGGAGTCTTATCTGCAACTCAATTCGGTTGCTCGCAGTTGGTAGATTCCGTAGACCCACAGCTCACAAACTTTAATTTAACTTTAATTAATTTAAGCAAACTTGAATTTTCACAATAAATTTATTCCGCAATAAATATCACTACAATTATTTTAACACTTAACTTTCACTTTTTATCACTTCCCGATATTAACACTTTCAAATTTCAAATTGAGCTGTTCGTAACTCAAATGTCTACACCTATTTATACGACGTAAACACTTGTGGTAGATTCCATTACCGTTTGCATTACTTCGAGAATATTCGTGGCGTTGTATTTGGTTCGCTCCGCCTATTTATTTTTATTTTGTTCGTATGTGTAAACATTTGGTTACAGGGTAACCCTAGTTTAGGGTTTACTATAATTTTTAATTAATTTTAATTCTCACAGGTGGTATCTGTGATTCGTCAAACTACCCTCCGCCCAAACCTGTTCGTCCCGAACAGGATCCAGACCTCTTCCTCTACAGAACGACAGTCGCTCCAGGTGTACAACCGTGAATTTTCTTCGTACTCCTCTTTGGATCCTATAGATCACATCATTTATTCTTGCTATGACCGTGTACGGGGGAGGAACCGTGTTGTCCATGTTGTAATTTCTGCGATAACTCTTTCTCACGTTGTGGGTTGTGAAGCCATACCAGTTGACCCTCGTCAAATCCTATTTTGATTGCTCGTACATCATACCGAGCCTTTGTTCGATCACTTGACAATTTTATTTTTTTCATGAACAAATCCGTGTATGTGGTTGTTCTCTACTCTTTCAAGTTGTCCACATATGCTTGTTCACATATAGCTGATGATGGAACTGCTCCAAATTTGGGATCGCCTGCCAGTCTTAAATTGTTGCCGAAAAGTATTGTCGCTGGTGTTACTCCTGTTGTGTTATGCACCGCACATCGATAGGCCATTAAGAACAGTGGAATACCTTGATCCTAATTCCGCTGGTTTTAATCCACTGTTTTGGCTACAAACTCTTTCAATGTGACATTGAAACGCTCCACCATGCCATCAGACTGTGGGTGGAAAGGTGTTGTCAACTTTTATTAATTCCTAGCAGTTTGCACATCTCCTGGAAGACAGCCGATTCAAAATTCCGCCCTTGATTGGAATTCAGTTCCAAGGGTACCCCGGCTTATCCGATTGTATACCACTGCATTGGCGATTGTGATTGTTTTCTGATTTGAAATGGAGTATACCTTTGGCCATTTACTGAATTAGACCATTACTACTAACATATATTTGTGGCCAATCATATATTTGTTGCCATTTGTTGCCAGCTTTCGCTGGTAGGAAATGGTCCCGCAACATCTATGGCAATCCTTTCAAATGGTGCTCCAACATTATATTGGTGCATCGCTCTACGGCTCTTCTTTGATGGTCCTTTCACTGCCATACATTGGTCACACTTTTGACACCATTCAACCACTTCTTGTCTACATGCAGTCCACTAGAACCTTTCACGTACTTTGGCTAACGTTTTGTGGATCTTTAGGTGGCCTCTGCTTGTTTCTCTGTGGTATTCCTCCAATATTTCTGCTATTCTGATCCTCTGTACCACCACCAACGATTGTTTTGTCGTGCCATCGGAGCTCTCCCACGTTCGCTTTAAGCATCCTTCTTCCATGGTTAAACTATACCATTGGGCCCAATAATCCTTGATAGTTGGGTCTTTATCCGCAATATCGCTCCATGTGGGACGACGTTCTTTCTCCATGAATTTGATGATGACTGACAAATCTGGATCATCACTTTGCTCTTTGGAGATAACATCCTTAGTCCATTCATCAGCTGGCGACACTTTTATTAATCTGATGTCGACGGTATTTTCCTTATTTTCTACCCGTCCGCAATGTTTACAATCCACTCTATACATGGTCGTCTGAACAACGCATCCGCATTTCCATGAGTGCTTCCCTTTCTGAAGTTGAATTTCGTAGACAAAACTCCCCAATCACTGAACCCATCGTGCTACTTGTCCTTCGGGATTTTTAAACTTAAGTAGCTATGCCAAGGCGCCATGATCCGTTCTTAGCATAAATGATTTACCATAGAGCCATTTCCGGAAATGTTTCACACATTTCACTTTTTGTCTTCTTGTCACACAGTAGATGCGTTCTAGCTTTGATAAGATCTTGGAATAATATGCGATGACACCTTCCTGTCCATCGATTTCCTGTGACAACACTCCTCCCAAGCCATAATTGCTTGCATCCGTATCCAAAATAAAACGTTAATTCGGAACCGGGTACGAAAGCAATGGTGCTGTACATAATCGCTGCTTCAGTTAGTTGAACGCCTCCTCGTGTTCATCATTCCATTGGAACGGCTTGTTCTTCTGTGTCAGCTCGTGTAAACTCCTTGCGATGTTGGCAAATCGTCGATAATATGTGCATAGTCCGATGAAACTTCTAAGCTCATGTAAATTTTGCGGTCTTGGCCAATCCTTTACGGCGAAGAACTTATCTTCATCTGTATGAATGCCGCTTGTTGTTATTTTGTGTCCCAAATATTTGACTTCATCCCGAAACAATACACATTTCTTGGGACTTAACTTCAATCCATCTGATTGGATTCTTTCGAACACTTCCTCTAGATTTTGAAGATGCTCGTTAAAGGCCTTTATCATAACGATGCTTTCGTTCAAATATACCGGACATGTTTTCCAGTGGAGTCCTTTAAGTACACGTTCCATTAGCCGTTCGAAAGTCGCAGGGGCGTTTCAAAACCCAATGGCACGTCATTGAATTGCCATAATCCATTGTCCACACTGAACGCTATATTTTCCTTATTTTCGTCTGCGACCTCCACTTACCAATAGCCACTCTGCAAATCCAATGTTGAAAACATACGTGCTCTTGCCAATGTATCCAGTGTGTCGTCGATCCTAGGTAACGGGTTACTATCCTTCTTGGTAACTGTGTTGAGCTTCCGATAATCAACGCAGAATCTCATGCTTCCATCCTTCTTTCCCACCAATACTACTGGTAAACTCCATGGACTCGTTGACTGCTCAATTACTCCCGATGTTTGCATATCAGTTACCATCTTATCCACTTCTGCTTGCTTATAGCTAATGGTAACCTTCTTGGCGCCTGTCGAATTGGTGTAGATGTTTCTGTATCGATCCGGTGTTTAACCATGTTCGTTCTGCCATTATCTCCCGGTACCCCACAGAAAATGGACATATATGTACTTCTGGAGGAACTCCTTTGCTGCTTGTTTTTGTTCTGGTATTAATAGTACCGTCCATTTCTGTGTTAATTCCTCCGTTCTTTTCCGCTGTTGTTGCTTCTTGGCTTTTACACACGGATTCGTCTCTTCGCATTTTATAATCGTAGATACTTTCTCACCTCGGCCAATGATAGTTCTCTTTTTAATGGTTTTTGTCATATCCGATAAATTAAGAACCCTTATCGGAACTCTAAAGTCACAATCCGGTTTAACCAAAGCTTTTCCGGCGATAATTTCTTTGGTCTGTAGTTCCTAACTGTTGGCTTCCATAACCTACAATTCTTTTGTTTCAGGACCTCCATCCAATTTTCCCCAGACAATCATTTCCGAGTGTGGTGGTAGCTTTGTCCGATGATCCAATGTTATCCTCCTTACGACTGGCTCCTTCCCGTTGTTCAGTTGCAAAGGTTCGATATTACCGTAGCTCAATGTTCCCCGTCCGACACCCAATACGAATCCATTTCGCTTCATGAAGTCCATTCCCAGGATAACCTCATCCACAATATCCGCAACCAGAACTTCATGTCGAAAACTGTTGTTCCCGATTCTCATTGTAACCTGCTTCTTTCCTTTGATAGCCGCATTGTCGCCTGTCGCCGTTTGTAACTTGAACCCATCCATAGGCTCAACTCCATCCGTAATAAAATCCGGCCGCACATCGTTCTCGTTGCTCCGGTGTCCAACGTTATTATACTGGATCGTCTCTCTACTCCGCCTTTCACCATCAAGCTATCACCACCTTTTACCAATCTGGAAATGGGGATGAAGGTTATGGAGCATTTGGTTATGGGAGTCAGCTTTTGCTTCTCAAAGCTGACTCTTACTCGTTTAACGCCTTCGTTGTTGTTTGGCGTTCCTCCTCGGCTGGTATTTTTCGCTCCTCCGGTGGCCTTCGTTACATCGGCGATGGTGTTCTCGCCCGTTTGCGCCTTATCTCCCAGCATTCCCTTGAGAGGTGTCCTATTTTGTCACAAACCCAACGTCTGATTTAACTAGTTCCATCCCGGAATCTCGTTGTCCGCCAGTTATCTGCTGGTTTGATATTATTTCCCTGTTTGTGACTGATTGCTGGTTCCACTTCCAAACGACGTACCTTGACTGCTGGTTTGATGATGTTGTTTGCAGTCTCATTGGTTAGTGCACACGCGATGGTTTCCGCAAACGTTGCTTTTGGAGACAATACAACTGCAAGTCTCGTATCCGGATCCCGTATACTATCATTGAAAGCGTCGATCTTGATCCGCTCTGTGTATTCTCCTGCCATGTTGTAGTGGGCGAGGTGCACTAACCGCTCTATATAAGCCGCATACTCCTGGAGCGTCTCTCCAACCCGCTGACATCGTCCCTTCAACTCCATACGATGTAGCTCCCGTATATGGTCACCTCCGTATTTTCGCTCCAGAGCCAACATGATTTTGCCGTAATCCTCTCGTTCGTATTCCGGCGCGATATGAAGTACTTCCGCAGCACTTTCCTTTAGCGCCACAATTAATACTGCTACCCGATCCTCTTCACACCAACCGTTCCTTGTGGCCGCCATTTCAAACTGGAGTTTGAAGATGTTGAATGGTGTCGTTCCGGCGAACGTTGGTGGTTTCAATTTTATTGAGCTGGTTGGTCGAGTAACTTGAGCACTGCCGTTGGTTTTAAGATCCATTAGCTCCTTTTCAATCTTCATGAATCGTTGGTCGGCCACCTCAAGTTGTTGATCTATTTCCTTCTTAAACGTGTCTACTTTTGTATTTAATGATTCCGACATTTCTCGAAATTTCTCGTTGACATCGGTCATTAAATTTTGTTGAAACTTTTCCTGGTGATCAATCCGTTCAATCAATTTTTCGTGATCGACGCATTTGCGCCTCCAATCTTTCTTGACCGCTTGTTATTTTTCCTTCGAGGCCGCCGATCATTTGCTGCATTGCGGCCATTAATTGTCCCATATCGAAACCTCCAGATGTTGTTGGAGTAGTTTCTTTAACGACAACATTCTGGTCTTCCGCTCTGGTCGTTGACTCTGTAGTCACTTCAATCGCTTGCACCTCGGTTGAATCCGGTGCCCCAAAATTAAATTCATGTTGATCTGGGTCAACATTTTTATCTAACAAAGCAGTACGGAGTCTCAACTGCAACTCATTTCGGTTGCCCGCAGTTGGTAGATTCCGTAGACCCAACTCCTTCTTCAAATCTGCCACTTTTAAGTCCAATAATTTCATTTTGGATATTCACAATCCCACCGCTGTCACCAATTGTTACGATTTCGCCGAGTGGTTATTCAAATTATTTATCCGGTTCGATCACTGGATTGTGAATATCAAACTCGCAAGGATTAATTTTTACAATAAATTTATTTTCCAATAAATTCCACAAATATTTCACTAATAATTCACTAATATTTATTTTCACTATTATTTTACACAATATTTATCACTACTATTATTTTAACACTTCACTTTTTATCACTTCCCGATATTAACACTTCGAAATTCAAAATTAAACTATCCCGTAACTCAAATGTCTACACCTATTTAAACGACGCAAATACTTGTAGAACTTTCCATTATTTTTCATCTCTACACTTCGCGAATGTTCTTCTCGTCGTATTTGGTTCGCTCCGCCCATTCCATTATTTATTTTTATTCTGTTCGTCTGTGTAAACATTTGGTTACAGGGTAACCCCTACTGCTATAATTTAAATCTTTTTAGTTATCACAGGTGACATCTGTGATTCGTGACATAACGAAATAGGCGGAGCGAACCAAATACAAAATAAATTACAAAATAGATTTATTGTAAAAATTTAAAGTTTGTGAGTTAACTATTCACAATCAAGTGATCGACCGGATAAATAATTTCAATAAACACTCGGCGAAATCGTAACAATTGGTGACAGCGGTGTGATTTTGAATATCCAAGATGAAATTAATGAGTGGCAGATTTGAAGAAGGAGTTGGGCTAGCGTAGTTCTACAACTTCAGACAACCGCAATGAGTTGCAGCTCAGACTCCGCGCTGCTTTGTTGGATGAAAATGTTGCCCCAGATCAACATGAATTCAATCAGGGGCACGGGATGCAACCGAAGTACAAGCGGTTGAAGACCAGAATGTCGTCGTTAAAGAAACTACGCCAACAACATCTGGAGGTTTCGATATGGGACAATTAATGGCGGCTATGCAACAAATGCAAGTTCAGACGCAACTTTAAATGCAGCAAATGATCGGCGGCCTCGAAGGAAAAATATCAACCGGACAAGAAAACATTATCGAACGGTTGAGGCAGCAGGAAAACTGTGCCAACGAAAAATTTCGAGAGCTTTCCGTTACGTTGAACACAAAAGTTGTCACAGTCAAAATAGAAATGGAGCGTTAACTTGAGAAGTTTGAATCTCACAGTCTTCAGCAATTTAAAGTGGCAGATCAACGATTTCTGAAACTCGAGAGGGAGACCACGAATCTCAAAACCAACGGCAGCTCTCAAGTTGCTCGACCAACCAGCTCAATAAAATTGAAGCCACCAACGCTCGACGGAACCACATCATTCAACATCTTCAAACTCCAGTTTGAAATGGCGGCCACAAGGAATGGTTGGTATGAGGAGGATCGAGTGGCAGCATTAATTGTGGCGTTAAAACCAAGTGATGCGGAACTGCTTCAGATCGTGCTGGAATACGAACGAGAGGATTACGGCAAAATCATGTTGGCTCTGGAGCGAAAATACGGAGGTGACCATCGACGGGAGCTACATCGTATGGAGTTGAAGGGACGATGTCAGCGGATTGGAGAGACGCTCCAGGAGTATGCGGCTGATATAGAGCGGTTAGTGCACCTCGCCCACTACAACATGGCAGGAGAATACACAGAGCGGATCAAGATCGACGCTTTCAATGATGGTATACGGATCCGGATACGAGACGTGCAGTCGTACTGTCTCCAAAATCATCGTTCGCGGAAACCATCGCGTGTGCACTAACCAACGAGACTGTGAACAACATCATCAAACCAGCAGTCAAGGTACGTCGTGTGGAAGTGGAACCAGCAATCAGTCACAAACTAGGAAGAAACATCAAACCAGCAGATAACTGGCGGACAACGAGATTCCGGGATGGAACTAGTAAAATCAGCCGAGGAGGAACGCCAAACAACAACACAGGCGTTAAACGAGTAAGAGTCAGCTTTGAGGAGCAAAAGCTGACTCCCACAACCAAATGCTCCATAACGTTCATCCCCATTTCCAGATTGGCAAAAGGTGGTGATAGCTTGATGGTGCGAGGTGAAGTAGAGGGACGATCCAGTATGATAACGTTGGACACTGGAGCAACGAGAACCATTGTGCGGCCGGATTTTATCACGGATGGAGTTCGGACAATGGAAGGATTCAATTTACAAACGGTGACAGGCGACAGTACGGCTATCAAAGGAAAGAAGGAGGTCATAATACGAATCGGGAACAACAGTTTTCGACATGAAGTTCTGGTTGCGGATATTGTGGATGAGGTCATCCTGGGAATGGATTTCATGAAGCGAAATGGATCCGTATTGGATGTCGGACGGGGAACATTGAGCTACGGTAACGTCGAACTGCTTTTGCAACTGAACAACGGAAAGGAGCCAGTCGTAAGGAGGATAACATTGGATCATCGAACGAAGCTACCACCACACTCGGAAACGGTTGTCTGGGGGAAATTGGGTGGAGGTCCTGGAACAAAAGGATTGTGGGTTGTGGAAGCCAACAGTGACGAGATACAAACCAAAGAAATTATCATTGGAAAAGCTTTGATTAAACCGGATTGTGACTTTAGAGTTCCGATAAGGGTTCTTAATTTATCGGATGTGACAAAAACAATCAAAAAGGGAACTATCATCGGCCGAGGTGAGAAAGCATTCACCAATATAAAATGAGAGGAGACGAATCCGTGTGTAAAAGCCAAAGATCAATGGCAACTAAAAATAACGGAAGAACTAACACAGAAATGGACGAAACAATTAACATATGAAGAAAAACAAGCAGCAAAGGACTTGCTCCAGAAATATATGTCCATTTTCTGTGGGGCACCGGAAGATAAATGGCAGAACGAACATGGTTAAAAACCGGATCGACACAGGAACATCAACACCAATTCGACAAGCGCCAAGAAGGTTACCATTAGCTATAAGCAAGCAGAAGGGGATAAGATGGTAACTGATATGCAAACATCGGGAGTAATTGAGCAGTCAACGAGTCCATGGAGTTCACCAGTAATATTGGTGGAAAAAAGGATGGAAGCATAAGATTCTGTGTTGATTATCGGAAGCTCAACACAGTTACCAAGAAGGATAGTTACCCATTACCAAAGATCGACGACGCACTGTGTACATTGGCAGGAGCACGGATGTTTTCAACATTGGATCTGCAGAGCGGTTATTGGCAAGTGGAGGTCGCAGACCAAGATTAGAAGAAGATAGTGTTTAGTGTGGGCAATGGATTATGGTAATTCAATGTCATGCCATTTGGACTTTGTAACGCCCCTGCGACTTTCGAACGGCTAATGTGTATGTGAAATGTGTCTTGTTCCGGGATGAAGTCAAATATTTGGGACACAAAATAACAACAAGCGGCATTCATACAGATGAAGATAAGTTCTTCGCCGTAAAGGATTGGCCAAGACCGCAAAATGTACATGAACTAAGGAGTTTCATCGAACTATGCACATATTATCGACGATTTGTGCCAGGATTTGCCAACATCGCAAGAAGTTTACACGAGCTGACACAGAAGAACTAGCAGTTCCAATGGAGTGATGAACACGAGAAAGCGTTTGACGAACTGAAGCAGCGATTATGTACAGCACCATTGCTTTCGTATCCAGTTCCGAATAAATGTTTTATTTTGGATACGGATGCAAGCAATTGTGGCTTGGGAGGAGTGTTGTCACAGGGAATCGATAGACAGGAACGTCTCATCGCATATTATTCCAAGATCTTATCGAAGCCAGAAAGGAACTACTGTGTATCAAGAAGAGAATTGTTGGCCATAGTGACATTTCCGGAAATACCTCTATGAAGAACAAGTAGCACGGTGGATTGAGCGATTGGGGAGTTATGTCTACGAAATCCAACATCGGAAAGGAAGCGCTCATGGAAATGCGGATCCGTTGTCAAGACGACCATGTATAGAGTGGATTGTAAATATTGCGGACGGGTAGAAAACAAGGAAAACATCGTCGACATCAGACTAATGAAAGTGTTGCCGACTAATGAATGGACCAAGGATGTTATCTACAAAGAGCAACGGGAGGATCCAGATTTGGCAGTAATTATCAAATTCATGGAGGAAGAACGTCGTCCCACATGGAGTGACATTGCGGATAAAGGCCCAACTATCAAGGCTTATTAGGCTCAATGAGATAGTTTAATCATGAAAGACGGCTGCGTAAAGCGAAAATGGGAGAGCTCCGATGGCAAGACAAAGCAATCGTTGGAGGTTGTACCGAGGATCAGGGTGGCAAAAATACTGGAGGAATGCCACGGAGGAACAAGCGGAGGTCACCTAGGAATTAACAAAACGTTAGCCACGGTACATGAAAGGTTCTACTGGGCAGGATGCAGACTGGCAGTGGTTGAATGGTGTCAAAAGTGTGACCAATGTATGGCAGTAAAAGGACCGGCAAAGAAGAGCCGTGGAGCGATACAACAATATAATGTGGGAGCCCCATTTGAGAGGATTGCCAGATGTTGCAGGACCATTTCCAACCAGCGATAGTGGCAACAAATATGTATTGGTAGTAATGAACTACTTCAGTAAATGGCCAGAGGTCTATCCGATTCCAAATCAGGAATCGCCAATGCAGTGGTATACAATTGGATAAGCCATTATGGGGTACCAATGGAACTGCATTCCGACCAAAGGCGGAACTTTGAATTGGTTGTCTTCCAGGAGATGTGCCAACTACTGGGAAATAAAACGCGGACAACACCTTTCCATCCACAGTCTGATGGCATGGTGGAGCGTTTCAATGCCACATTGGAGGAGTTTATAGCCAAAACAGTGGATAAAAAATCAGCGGAATTGGGATCAAGGTATTCCATTGTTCTTAATGGCCTATCGATCGGCGGTGCCTAACACGACAGAAGTAACACCAGCGTAAATACTTTTCGGCAACAATTTAAGACTGCCAGGCGATCTCAAATTCGGAGCGGTTCCATCATCAGCTAAATGTGGACAAGCATATGTGGACAACTTGAAAGAGGAGATCAACAACATACACGGATTTGTCAGAGAGAAAATCAAATTGTCAAGTGATAAAACAAAGGCTCAGTATGATGTACGAGCAAACAATAAAGGATTTGACGAGGGTCAATTGGTATGGCACCCACAAAGTAAGAAAGGGTTATCGCAAAAATTACAACTTGGATGGAAGGGACCGTACAAGGTAATAACAAGAATAAATTATGTGATCTACAGGATCCAAAGAGGAGTACGAGTAAAACCCAAGGTTGTACACCTGGAGCGACTGGCGTTCTACAGAGGTAGAGGTCTGAGATCCTCTATACATGGTCGTCTTGACAACGGGACGAACAGGTTTGGGCGGAGGGTAGATGTCACCAGTGATAACTAAAAAGAGTTGTAAATTATAGAAGTAGGGGTTACCATGTAACCAAATGCTTACACATACGAACAGAATAAAAATAAATAAAGAAATAGGCGGAGCAAACAAAATACGACGAAGAGGACATTTACGAAGTGTAGAGAAACAAAATAATGGGATGTTCTACAAGTATTTGCGTCGTATAAATAGGTGTAGACATTTGAGCTACGAAACAGTTCAATTTTGAATTTCGAAGTGTTATATCGGGAAGTGATAAAAAGTGAAAGTGAATATTTGAAATAATTATAGTGATAATTATTGTGTAAAATAAGTGTAGTATTAATTATTTGTGAAATAATTGTGGAATTCATTGGGAAATAAATTTATAGTTAAAAATTAATTTTTGCGAGTTTAATATTCACAATCCAGTGATCGAACCGGATAAATAATTTGAATAATCACTCGGCGAAATCGTAACAATATTTTGATTTCAGCAGTGGACGTAGCGGATATAAAGCCCGATTGCTAGCGGCAAGCCGAACCTTGATATCCTCTCCCACACTATTATCGTGAGTAATGAGAGATCCAAGATACTTGAATCTCATTACTCATTCAAAAGCGTGGTTACCACTATTAAAATCACTGGCATCTTGGTCTCTTAAACCAGAGATCATATATTTTGGACTCATTGATTTGAAGACCAACGGGCGCTGAACACTGTTTCAGTGGATCAAGGATCTCTTTCACTCCGTTGGCATTTAATCCAATTACACAGATAACATCTGCATATGCAAGAAGTTGATTGGATTGTCGGAATAAGATATTGTCCTGAGGTGTTTCACTTTTACGAAGGATGTATTCCAACATTATATTAAAAAGTATCGGGGACAGCGCATCTCCTTGTCGTACACCAGTAGTGATTGCAAAAGTTTTCGATAGCCTGTTCTCAACTTTAACACAGCATTGTGACTGCGTTACTGTCATTTTACAGATATGTACATATTTTTTAGGTATTCCTCAATATTGAAAAAGAACTGCTTTGTTTTTTCTTGCAATTGTTAACCGAGTCTGCGTTTCGTTGTGGGCTATATTTCATTGCTCAACAGCAAGACGACACTCCTTATCAAAACAATCATTTTTGGGCTTAGTTTTCACTATACCGAAAACGTGCTAGGCAGCATCGACAACCGAGGTTTTCAATACTTCCCAGACACTGTTCACATTATCAGATTGGTAATTGGATCGCATAATGCTATTGCTGACAAGATCTTGATATTTTCGTTGCGTTTCTTCATTTATCAGACCATGAGAATCGCGTTGTATACTCTCCTGTTCTCCCTGACAGATTATCCAAATTATTGTAAAATGAGTCTTTATCTTGGGGTTGGCTTACATCAGCAGGCGCACGTACACAGACAAATGACAGGTTGGCTAATCTCATGTGTAAGCGAAGATTACACATTCGATTATCGACTGCCTGAAAGTCCAGTAGAGCCTTTTTTACCTGTGGCCCAATGAGAAATCCAACCCCAAGATTTCCGAGGTCATATCCATTGTGTAGCAACGTATAGCCTTGGGACACATGGTCTCCACTTTTAGGCCATCGAGTTTCTTGGAGCGCTACGAGTTCCAACCGATACTCTTTCATACATGTGATAAGGCCGTCAAACGCGTTAGGTTTTCAAAGTGACTGCACGTTCCACGTGCCGATCCTAAATCTCTTTTCCGGGTACATAAGCGGAAGGTCATTATTTTTTGGCGGTATCCGATTTTTTTGTTTTTGTTGACATTTTTAACCGGTTTAAATTTTTTACGAATGCGGGTTGTCAGCCCAGCGAGCCTACCAGATTTAGTCGCCTCCTACGACAAGCTCTGGATACTGTGGTGGTATTCTATGGGTCCCATGTTTCGTTAGTAATATTTACGAAACACGAATGCTCCCACCCACAGGGCCCAATTACTGGGATTTGCCAATTTCTGGGAATAAATAAAACGCGAACAACACCTTTCCACCTACAGTCTGATGTCATGGTGGAGCGTTTCAATGCCACATTGGAGGAGTTTATTGCCAGAACAGTGTATAAAATTCAGCGGAATTAGGATCAAGGTATTTCATTGTTCTTAATGGCATATCGATATGCGGTGCATGACACAACAGAAGTCACACCAGCGACAATACTTTTCGGCAACAATTTAAAACTGCCAGGCGATCCCAAATTTGGAGCGGTTCCATCATCAGCTATATGTGGACCAGCATTTGTGGATAACTTGAAAGCGGAGATCATCAATATACACGAGTTTGTCCGAGGAAAAATCAAACTGTCAGTGATCGAACAAAGACTCGGTATGATGTACGAGCGAACAATAGAGGATTTGACGAGGGTCAATTGGTATGGCTTCACAACACACTACGTAAGAAACGGTTATCGCAGAAATTACAACCTGGATGGGAGGGACCGTACAAGGCCATAACAAGAATAAATGATGCGATGTATAGGATTCAAAGAGGAGTACGAGGAAAACCCCAGGTTGTACACTTGGAGCGACTGGCGTTCTGTAGAGGAAGAGGTCTGGATCCTGTTCGAGACGAACAGTTTTGGGCGGAGGGTAGTGTTACGAATCACAGATTTCACTAGTGATAATTCAAGGTTAAAAATTATAGCAGTTGGGGTTACCCTGTAACCAAATGTTTACACATACGAACAAAATAAAAATAAATAACGAAATAGGCGGAGCGAACCAAATACGACGCAACGAATATACGCGAAGTGTAGAGATATAAACGGTAATGGAATGTTCTACAAGTATTTACGTCGTATAAATAGGTGTAGACATTTGAGCTACGAAACAGTTCAATTTTGAATATCGAAGTGTTAATATCGGGAAGTGATAAAAAGTGAAAGTGAAGTGTTAAATAATTGTAGTGATAATTATTTTGGACAATTTTAGGGCCGATTGTATGAACGCGGAGACGATATAACCTCGGATATATCGTCGTTTGCATTGTATGAACACAAAAATAAATCCATGAGTAGAGTTATATCGTGTTTCTATTTTCTGTTTTCGGTGGTTATAACCAAAGATAAAAATGGTTGTTTGTGTATTGTGATTATTAAATATAAAATTTATATAAGTTAAGATTAAATAAATATAAAGTAATGGAGTTAAATAATAATAATGCACGTATTAAACGGATGAGCAGACAGGAATATAATAATTTTACGCAAAATTTACGCAAGGCTATTGCTGAGGAAAGGACAGAAAGATTCAGAACGGTTGGTGGATATCAACCTAAAACGAGTGAAAATGATCCGATATACTCATTTGTGGAAGCTTCGGTGTGCCCATTTAATAATATAGAATCTTCAGATGCATTATTCCCAGTATGCTTAATATATAATTAAATTATTATAAATTATTAAAATGTGTTTTTTTAGGACGATATGAATGCGTAATATTTTGATGATGAAATGTTAACTACACTAGATCCACCAAATGTTCTGCAATAAATGATTCACTTGGTAATATTGTGGATACCGACGAAACCGCAGCTGTGACAAATGTACCGTCAACTTCAGATTCCCTAAACAGACCTTCAACATCCAATACCTTATATTTTAAATATTTTGCCCGTGACGCAACAAAAATTTCTGCATCAAACGATTGAAAAATACAATGATAGAAAAATTATAAAAATTTGTATTTAATATTCGCAAAACCATAGAAATATATAATACTATAATTTTAATATATAATAATACTACTATATTTCTATGGGCAAAACTATTCTTTTTGAATAACAATAAATATTTTTTTTTTTTTTTTTTTTTAATTCTATGTTATCTTTTTTTTTTAATTCTATGCTATCGTTCGCTTATTTACGTCCTACTTTACGCCTTAACGGTCAAATCGAAGACGTACGGCTATAGGACCGATTTTCGTAGAACCATCTGCGCAATGATAGCTCCATGCCAGCCTATAGTACTGACATGGAAGATGGGTCGGCCCATGAGTTCTGCACTCCAACAGGGGGTCATAGATGTGTTCATTAACACCACCGATCGTAATCAGATGGTGAAAAATACCTTTTGCATCCTGCCCCTATCGGGATTCGAACCCGGTACCTCCCGCTCCAACTGCCACAGCTTTAACCACTGAGCCACCTGGGCAGTAACAATAAATATTTATCTCCAACAATTAACAAACTTCAAAAATAATGAAATAGTGCTACCTACCAGATAAAAACTGGTATAAACGGAAAATTTGTCATACAATCGAAAAAAAAAATAATGAAATCGTCGCATAGAGATACACCTCTACTCACGGATTTTATTTCTTCTATCCGCGTTCATGCAATCGGCCCTTACCACTGGTTCATACGTTTGGATATTTGTTGATCCGCTCATAAATTTCGTTCTTGAAGCTAGTCACATGTATATATGTAATCAAAAAAGGTCTATTTTGATTGACACTTCAATTGGTGGTGTTTATACGTGTATTTTTCAGGCGTTGTTTTGTATTGTCACAACTACCTCTCGAGTTTAGACGAGTGTTCTTGCAGCGTTGTTTAATCAAAGTATGTGTGCATGTAATATAAGAAAATTTTTATGAAAAATTATTCGTAAATTCGTGTGCAGCTATTTAGATATTTTTTGTTAATCCGTGTGTTTACACTTGATATCATGATATAGATGTTTTTTTCGTTCCTCTCCCCTTTTATCTACGAAACCGGTTTTGGCATGATTTCTTTTTTCGACGACAATTTTTTGTAATTCTTTGATATCACACACAAATACAAACAAAATAAAATTTCAAGGACACATTATTTTTTTGTTATTTTATGGTTTACTTTGGTTTTGAATTTTGAAGTGAAATAAATAAAAATAAAATATCTAAAAGCCATAGACGAAATGAAATAAATTTACACACATACAGAAACAATTATTTTGATATCGATATCATCGATAATTATTTTGATATCGATACGTAGTGTAAACAATAGTTGATTTCTGGATATCACAGAAATTGATTTCTTGATATCAAGTGTAAACACACTGAAAGAGAGAAAATTGTGTTTATCAAAATGTGCACACGATCAAATACTAAGCAACAAATTCCAAATATTTCAAAAGCCGATAAATTTATGATAAGAAAAAGAATACAAAATTGTGCAGTTTTGTTGTGTACTTCATAATTTTTTAACTACTTAGGGCCGATTGTATGAACGCGGATAGACGATATAACCTCGGATATATCGTCGTTTGCATTGTATGAACACAAAAATAAATCCATGAGTAGAGTTATATCGTCTGTTTCTATTTTCTCTTTTCGGTGGTTATAACCAAAGAATATCTATAATATTCTTTGTTATAACCGAGGATAGAAATTGTTGTTGTTGTTTAAATTTGTTTAAATTATTAAAATGTGCTTTTATACGACGATATGAATGCGGAATACTTGGATGATGAAATGTTAACTACACTGGATCTACCAAATATTCTGAAATATATTATTCACTTGGTAATATTGTGGATACCGACGAAATTAATTAAACCGGGATATCAACCGCAGCTGTGACAAATGTACCGTCAAATTCAGATTTCCTTAACAGACCTTCAACATCCAATTCAAGATCTAACATTATAAGGTCACGGGCAACAAGAATTTCTGCATCAAAACGACTGAATAATAAAATGATGGAAGAAATTATAAAAGTTTGCATTTTATATTCGCAAAACGATTTGCTTTGAATAAATATTTATCAACAATTAACCATCAAAAATAATAAAATAGTGCTACTAGATCAAAACTGCTATAAACGAAAGATAGAAAATTTGTTCATACAATCGTAAAAAAATAAAATCGTCGGATAGAGATATCTACTCTCGGATTTTATTTCTTCTATCCGCGTTCATACAATCGAATGAATTAAACAATTAAACAGTTTTTAGATTAGAAAAGAAATCAAAATTACACAATTGTTATTCCTGTTTCTCATAAAAATTAAAAATAAATTTATTATTTAATTTATTAAAAATATCAACATTAATATTGTTTTACCTAAACAATTTAGCTGTCAAAATGTATTGAGAAAAAGCGTTTTAGATTTTACAATATCACTAATCTGGTCAAATCACCACAAGAACCAATGCTTCAGCCCTTTCCGTGAGAAGAAGCTGTAAGCTACATTGGAAAACAGGAACAATAGGTTATTTGGATAGACAATATCTGACCACAAAAAACTAATACACACAAAAAAAAAAGATTTTACAATATCGCTGATAACATTAAGAGGATAGCAGAAGAAAAGTAAGGTTATTTATTCGGTTTTTCAATATTTTTTAATCTTTTAAGGTAACAATTACACACGGTAACCGTAACTATTTTATGTATGATGTGATAAATCTTAAAACCCAGATTATGTTGTAAATTGAAAATGATACAAAAATCATTGCCGAGTAATATACAAAAGGTAGATTTATTAATAAGTTATATAATTTAAAATATTTTCAATTTTCCTTTAAATTTTCTCAGTTATCAAAAACTTTTCAAGATCTGAAAATTAAACCAATAGATGTTGCAAAACGTTGTATAGAATTGGCTGACGAGGCAAAACACTTAAATGCTTTTATTCGACTTACGCCAGAACTGGCTTTTCATCAGGCAGAAAAATCAAACTTACGATATGCTGTTGGCCGTCCATTGAGTAGACTTGACGGAGTTCCAATTGCCCTCAAAGATAATTTTTGTACTGAAAACATTCATACAACCTGTGCCTCTAAAATGTTAAAGGAATTTGTTCCAACATATAGTGCTACGGTTTACAAAAAATTAATTGGGCAGGGTGCCATTATGATTGGTAAAACAAATATGGATCAATTTGGTATGGGAGCGGGGACGGTGGATTCAATTTTCGGAGCAACTAAAAATCCATGGAGTAAAAATATTGAAGGTGATAATTGGAACGTTACTGGTGGAAGCTCTGGCGGGTCGGCCGTTGCAGTCGCTAAAGGGATTTGCTATGCTGCTTTAGGATCTGATACTGGAGGGTCGACAAGAAATCCTGCATCATATTGTGGTGTAGTTGGTTATAAACCAACATACGGCTTGATTTCAAGGCATGGTTTAATTCCGCTGGTCAATTCAATGGATGTTCCAGGAATTTTAGCGCGTAACATTGATGACTGTTTAATAATTTTAAATACATTAGCTGGCCCAGATATCTTTGATTCAACCACAATTGATGTGCCATTTAAACCGTTTGAAATAGTAAATGGAATGCCATTAAATGTGAATAACATTAAAATTGGTATCCCGATCGAATATCACTGTGAAGGATTGTCTACCGATATACTTGAAACGTGGACCAAAGTTGCAGATTTACTAGAAAATTGTGGAGCACGGGTAAAACAAGTTACAATGCCTAATACAGCACTCTCAATTGCAGTGTACACAATTCTTAATCAATGTGAGGTCAGCAGCAATATGGCACGATATGATGGAATTGAATATGGTCATCGGGCAGACGATGAAACAAGTACAGAACAATTGTATGCTAAATCGAGAGCTGAAGGCTTCAACGGGGTCGTCATAAATCGTATAATGGCTGGAAATTATTTCCTACTCCGCAAGAACTATGAGTTATTCTTCAAACGAGCATTAAAAATTCGCCGACTAATTGCTGAAGATTTTTGGAAAGTATTTTACGGCGATGATAAAGTGGATATCTTACTGACACCAACCACTTTAACTGAGGCTCCTACTTATAAAGAATTTATCAAATCCAGTAATCGTGATCAATGCGCTATTCAAGATTATTGTACACAACCATCAAATATGGCAGGTGTGCCAGCTGTATCAATACCAATTCGCTTATCACCGAATGGGTTACCATTAAGTTTACAACTGATGGCTCCATCATTGAATGATAAACAAATGTTAATGGTGGCAAAGTGGATTGAACGGAAATTTAATTTTAATCACTTAGCAAATAATGAAATATGAAATGCTTTCACTAAGATGTTTATAGTTTAATGTGTGTGATAATAATAAATTCGTAATATACATATATTTCATTCGATTTTATTTAACATAACCAGCTATGGTTCTTGATACAAAACTATTCACAAATATCCAAAATGGTGTAGAAATGGCTCCCTCAATATTCGTGGGATAACTAATCAACCCACCGAAAGGTGAAAAATTGAACAAATCTGCCTTAAAAATAATTACTGGAGTTCTACGATACATTATCGTTACCATAACAAGCATAACCATTAGGATTCCTTGTGCGACAAACGGAAGCACAAATTTCATACCCATTCGTTTTACGGACGACTCCTGCGAAATCTGACTTAGTTTTTGTTCAAGTTCAACAATTTTTCTTTCAAGCTTTACATACTCAATATAGTTATCCTTCATTGGTATTCTAGATAAAGTTCGTCGTAATTTCACAACTTCTAATTGCAACAATTTTTCTTCTTTTGATGGCAGCGATAGGAAAACAATAACCTGAAATAAAAAAATAGTTATCAAATAAAAACAGGAATCATAATTATTATTTACAGGTTTTATCAAAATGTGAACAAATGATGTCATAAAACATAGTACAGATAATAAGATTATCAACTCCATTAAAATAATTTAATGTTGGTTAAATTTTTTTTTTTTTATAATTTAGAATTTGTTTTGAAGTTTGAAACGTCAAAAACATTCGTGCTCAGCCATAGAAGTCGCATTTAACTAAAGTAATGTGACGAATCACAGATGTCATCTAAGACAACTAAAAAGAGTTATCAATTATAACAGAAGGGGTTACCCTGTAACCAAATGTTTACACATACGAACAAAATAAAAATAAATTATTTAGCAATTATAATAGTTGCTTTCCAATCGACCAACCGATAGTACCCGCTAGTGAACCGATAGTAGTTCGTTGCGTATCTGCTAAATTTACTATGGATTATTTAGTAAAGACACACAACGAACTACTAGCGGGTTCTAGCGGTTTGTCGATTGGAAAACAACTAATGAAATAGGCGGAGCGAACCAAATACGACGAGAAGAACATTCGCAAAGTGTAGAGATGAAAAACAATGGAATGCTCCACAAGTATTTGAGTCGGATAAATAGGTGTAGACATTTGAGTTACGAAACAGTTCAGTTTTGAATTTCGACCGGGAAGTGATAAAAAGTGTAAGTGACAAAATAATTTTAGTGATAAAAGTTGTGAAAAATTATTGGAATAATAATTATTTGTGAAATAATTGTGGAGTTTATTGGGAAATAAAGTTATTGTAAAAATTAAAGTTTGCGAGTTTGATATTCACAATCCAGTGATCGAACCGGATAAATTATTTGAATAACCACTCGACGAAATCGTAACAATTGATGACAGCGGTGGGATTGTGAATATCCAAAATGAAATTAATGGACCTAAAAGTGGCAGATTTGAAGAAGGAGTTGGGTCAGCGTAGTTTACCAACTTCGGGCAACCGCAATGAATTGCAGCTGAAACTCCGCGCTGCTTTGGTAGAAGAAAATGTTTACCCAGATCAACATGAATTTAACTTGGGGCACCGGATTCAACCGAAGTGCAAGCGATTGAAGTTACCACAGAATCAACGACCAGAGCGGAAGAAGATAATGTCGTCGTTAAAGAAACTACTACAACAACATCTGGAGGTTTCTATATGGGGCAATTGATGGCCGCAATGCAAAAAATAATAGCCAAGCAAGAGCAAATGATCGGCGGCCTCGAAGAAAAAATGATCGAGCAAAGGGCATTGCGTGCATAACAGGAGCAGATGATCGGCTGGCTCAAAACCGATATAACAAGAAAACCTGTTAACTGGACAGCAACAAATTCTAGAACGAATGGAACAACTCGAATAGTTTGAACGATGTCAATGGAAAATTGAGCTCGAGCAATGGAGATCGATCACAAAATGGATCAAAATTTGAAGCGACAGACCAACGAATAATGAAGATCGAACAAGATCTAATGGATCTCAAAACCAACGGAAGCGCTCAAATTGCTCGACCAACCAGCTCAATAAAATTGAAGCCACCAACGTTCGACGGAACCACACCATTCTACATCTTCAAACTCCAATTTGAAATGGCGGCCATAAGGAATGGTTGGTATGAGGAGGATCGAGTTAAAAGTTGTGGCAATAATTGTGGCGTTAAAAGGCCTTGCTGCGGAGCTCCTGCGAATTGTGCCGGAATACGAACGGGAGGATTACGGCAAAATCATGTTGGCTTTGGAACGGAAATATGGAGGTGATCACCGACGGGAGCTACATCGTATGGAATTGAAGGGACGATGTCAGCGGGTTGGAGAGACGTTCCAGGAGTATGCGGCTAATATAGAGCGCTTAGTGCACCTCGCCCACTACAACATGCTGGATGAATACACCGAGCGTAATAAGATCGACGCTTTCTCCGATGGAATACGAGATCCTGATACGAGACGTGCAGTCGTATTGTCTCCAAAAGCAACGTTTGCGGAAATCATCGCGTATGCACTAACCAACGAAACTGCAAAAAACATCATCAAACCAGTAGTCAAGGTACGTCGTGTGGAAGTTGAACCAGCAGTCAGTCACAAACAGGGAAATACCATCGGACCAGCAGATAACTGGCGGACAACGAGATTCCGGGAAGGAAATAGTAAAAACAGATGTTGGGTTTGTGACAAAACAGGACACATCTCGAGGGAATGCTGGGAGGTAAAGCGCAAACGGGCGAGAACACCATCGCCGATGTACTGAAGGGCATCGGAGGAACGAAAAACACCAGCCGAGGAGGAACGCCAAACAATAACAAAGGCGTTAAACGAGTAAGAGTCAGCTTTGAGGAGCAAAAGCAGACTCCCACAACCAAATGCTCCATAACCTTCATCCCCATTTCCAGATTGACAAAAGGTGGTGATAGATTGATGGTGCGAGGCGAAGTCTCTACTTCAGTAGAGGATCCAGTATGATAACGTTGGACACCGGAGCAACGAGAACGATTGTGCGGCCGGATTTTATCACGAATGGAGTTCGGAGAATGGATCGGTTCAAGTTACAAACGGCGACAGGTGACAGTGCGGCCATTAAAGGAAAAACCGAGGTGACAATACGAATCAACAGTTTTCGACATGAAGTTCTGGTTGCGGATATTGTGGGTAAGGTTATCCTGGGAATGGACACCATGAAACGAAATGGATTCGTTTTGGATTTTGGACGGGGAACATTGAGTTACGGTAATATCGAACTGCCTTTGCAACTGAACAACGGGGAGGAGCCAATCGTAAAGAGGATTAAATTGGATCATCGGAATAGCTACCACCACATTTGGAAACGGTTGTTTGTGAGAAATTGGATGGAAGTCCTGGATTATCAAAGAAATTAGAACCTGGATGGGAGGGACCGTACAAGGTCAGAACTAACGACGTGGTCTATAGGATCCAAAGAGGAGTACGAGGAAAACCCAAGGTTGTACACTTGGGGAGACTGGCGTTATATAGAGAAAGATGTCTGGATCCTGTTCGGGACGAACAGGTTTGGGCGAGGAGTAGTGTGACGAATCACAGATGTCACCTGTGATAACTAAAAAGAGTTATAAATTATAGCAGTAGGGGTTACCCTGTAACCAAATGTTTACACATATGAATAAAATAAAAGTAAGTAATGAAATAGGCGGAGCGAACCGGAAAAATTATTTGAATAACCACTCGGCGAAATCGTAACAGTAATGTGTGTGTGACGAATAACAGGTTCACCAGTCAAACTTAAAAAGAGTTTTAAAGTATAGCAGTAGGGGTTGCACTGTAACCAAATGTTTACACATACGAACAAAACAGAAATAAATAATGAAATAGGCGGAGCGAACCAAATACGACGCAACGAAACTTCGCGAAGTGTAGAGATGCAATATAATGGAATGCTCCACAAGTATTTGCGTCGTATAAACAGGTGTAGACATTTGAGTTACAAAACAGTTCAATTTTGAATTTCGAAGTGTTAATATCGGCAAGGGATAAAAATTGAAGTGTTAAAATAACTGTAGTGATAATTATGGTGGAAAATTATTGGAATAATAATTATTATTCCAATAATTTTCCACCTTGGCGTTCCTCCTCAGCTGGTACTTCCTTGCGTCCGGTGGTCTTCGGTATTTTCTCGCCCGTTTACGCCTTATCTCCCAGGATTTCCTTTAGATGTATCCTGTTTTGTCACAATCCCAACATCTGATTTTACTATTTCCATCCCGGAAGCTCCGCCAATTATCTGTTGGTTTGATGTTTCTTCCAGGTTTAGGACCGATTGCTGGTTCCACTTCCACACGACGTACCTTGACTGCTGGTTTGATGATGTTGTTTGTAAGTGCACACGCGATGGTCTCTGCAAACGTTGCTTTTGGAGACAATACTACTGTTCGTCACGTATCCGGATCTCGTATTCCATCGGTGAAAGCGTCGATCTTGATACGCTCTGTGTATTCACTCGCCATGTTGTAGTGGGCGAGGTGCACTAACCACTCGATATCAGCCGCATACTCCTGGAGCGTCTTTCCTATTCTTTGACATCGTCCCTTCAATTCCATACGATGTAGCTCCCGTATATGGTCACCTCCATATTTCCGCTCCAAAGCCAACATGATTTTTCCGTAATCCTCTCGGTCGTATTCCGGCACGATTTGCAGCAGTTCCGCATCACTTGGTTTTAACGCCACAATTAAAGCTGCCACTCGATCTTCCTCACACCACCTGTTCCTTGTGGCCGCCATTTCAAACTGGAGTTTGAAGATGTTGAACGGTGTGGTTCCGTCGAACGTTGGTGGCTTCAATTTCATTGAGCTGGTTGGTCGAGCATAGATCGATAGGCCATTAAGAACAATGGAATACCTTGATCCCAATTCCACTGGTTTTTGTCCACTGTTTCGGCTATACACTCTTCCAATGTAGCATTGAAATGCTCCACCATGCCATCAGACTGTGGGTGGAAAGGTGTTGTCCGCGTTTTATTAATTCCCAGTAGTTGGCACTTCCCTGGAGATAACCTTTCACTGCTATACATTGGTCACACTTTTAACACCATTCAGCCACTTCTTGTCTACATTGTAACGATACGACGAATTCTTATCGTCATAAGAAACTAATTTATTTTAACAGACATGCTGGAAGTCGGTTGTATATCATGCTTTATGACATATAGTTATATCGAGTGTTCTATCTGGTGTTTGTTTAAATGTTGCAAACAATCGGATGCTGTGTAACAACAATGTCTCTTCCCATTGCATTTGTCTATTTGCACAAAATACTAATGATTTAAGGTAAAGATGTAAATGTTTATTTTTCTGGAATATTTCCGATTTTTTATACGGCAAAACAGATATATACAGATAAAAATTGAAATTAGATTTTTTGTCATTCGTTGATCGTAAGACTACCAATCGTGATCAGTAATTTAATTAAATAATTTTCTATATGATGGTTTTCTGTGTGGTGATAGTGTAGCAGAGCAGAAAACATTACCTGATCACAACGAAAAGGTCGTTGTAGGATATCGGAATTACAATTTCGATTTGACCAGTTCATACATGGTAGGTAATTTTCTGTACTATCATAGTGTTGTTAGTTTTCTTAGTGTTGTAGTTTTCTTAGCTTCTTAATTTCTAATTGTGTTTATAATTTCTTTTATTGTTCATACAGAATTGATATTTGGATAGCGCTATTACAGCGCGTGTCAATAAAAGAAGCGACCTGTTTTCTTCTTTAATTAATCTTCTTTACTTTGTATTCATAACATTATATTGCACCGATTTCTTACGTTTTTTTGGAGCGAATGCGATCGAGCACATTGTAAGCAATCCTCATCATATAGAACCGTAATAATTGGATGCAAGATTTAAATGGTCACGGATCTAAATGCAGAGTTTATCTGGCACGTGTTTCGGATAAGAACATGTTGATGTTTTTTATAATCTTAAGTTTTTTTTGTTTCTTTAAGTTTTCTTAATATTTATTTTTATTATTATTTAGTTTTTTTGATTACCTAGTGTTAATTAAAGGTATTATTATCATTTTTTTATTTCTAAAAGATTTATAACTCTCGCAAATCATATTTTCGCGTTATTTAGTGATAAAAAAAATTGTTGAAATTCATATTAAGAATTTCTCTAATGTGTGACTCTAATATTTTTAAAATTATCTCAATACTTACGGAAGCGTTTTTTCGTAAAAATGCTTTCCAAATCGACATTCTCTAAAAATTCCTCCATCGCTCTGGCGACCAGCGGCACCAATATCGCACATTATAAAATTATAATTGTGATCGCTGATTGCCATAAGAACAATGGAGGAAGATTTTTTGTAGTTGTAAAATTCGGAGCCGGAATTACTTGGCGCCTAAAGTAAAATATAAACTAGTAAAATAATTTTTGGAAATCTGAATTTATCTCACCTGAATCAATACATGCTTCCCATCAATGGCTCCGATACAGTTTGGAAAGTTCCACCTTTCTTCAAATCCGGATGCAACAGTCTTGAAATAGTCCTTATTTATCTTGGGAAATACTCTACTTTTTAAGACTGTTGTGATGGCCTTGGTGGTTTCGGTTACAATCCGGTGAACACTGGTTTGTGAACACTTATA
This sequence comes from Tipula lateralis, assembly GCA_963932295.1. Classification (NCBI taxonomy): domain Eukaryota; kingdom Metazoa; phylum Arthropoda; class Insecta; order Diptera; family Tipulidae; genus Tipula; species Tipula lateralis. The sequence continues at coordinate 76,104,980 of OZ010736.1, read as the reverse complement.
GGTGATCGCCAAGCTTGTTTGCGATTCACCCGTAGCAAGATATCTACAACATAATAAATGTTCATATAGAATTAAATTGAACCATTTAAAAATATTCGATCTATATTTTTTATAAGGGATAATATATATAGTTTACATACCTCAATGTAACTGCTAACCTCAAAATAGGGTTCAAGGGCGTTCTCACTACAGTTTCCTTGGAAATTATTGGCCCAACCATAGCCAGTAACTCGTCAAATTCACTAGCACTCATGCGTGTATAATTATAAAATAATTTTGGATCTTGCCTAAGTTCTTTAAATATACAATTATATCCACCGGTTCGGTCCCGTTCCAAATAATATGGTCGTACCCAATATAATGGTTTTTTTTTTGATTTTTTCCGGACACTATTTAATTTCATTATATTTAGCGGATCTAAATAATCTAAATCATCCAAATCCATAGTGATAATACACGTATATAAATGATTTTTTGTATATAAATTTTTGGCAACTGATGTATGTTACAAATTTTATGAAAATTTTAGGTTAAGTCAAAAATGTAAGTGTCAAAATTATCCCATAAAATTTTACTATAAAAATGAAACAAACATATAAATCTTTTCTCTGTTACTCTTATGGATTTTTAAGATTTTTTTTGTTTTTTGTTTTCAGTAAAAAAAATGCTGTCAGCAAATTTTTCTCATGGAATACAGGCTTAAATTCCACTTTTAAATTCAATCAAATAAAAATTTGATATTTTAAGTTCAAAAATATTCCTTATAGTGGATTTTTATTTTTTATATCATAAATATATTTCGGCAAAAAATAAAAATCCACTATAAGGAATATTTTTGAACTTAAAATATCAAATTTTTATTTGATTGAAGATAAAAAAAAATCTAATTGTGAATAAGTTTGGTTTATGTTAGAATTGAGACCGCAGCGTTACGTATTTTTTCGTAGGTATCGGGCATGCAGAAAGCGCTTTCGTCGTGACCTCGGGTAAGTCCTTTATACTATATAAAAATATATATATAATATAAATTTTATCATTCTCTAACGATGATGATATAATTATTATGTCTCAGTATTTAATGGCAATTAGACTTATCAGGGTTTTTGTTATTTCTTCAATTTTTTTAAATTAATTATTATACAATTTTAAAAATTTCTTATTAAATATAAAATTGAAATATATGGTTAATAATATAAATCATACTTTTATTTTATTATTGTTATTTACTATTATTATTATTTATTAGTAAATCTTATTTCTTTCGACGTTTTTTTCTCTTTATTTGGTTTATATGATGCCTAAAGTAATTATGTGCTAGAAGAAAGATAATGGTGATTGAGACACAAACTGTTTAATGGTTCGGATAGTTACCTTAGGCGGTTTATTCAAGCTTCCTATATGTTTCTGCAAGCCCCACGCCATACCCTGAGCTAAAACTGGCTACAAAACATACCGCCAAGAAACCTCTGTAGGGAGAATTTTTAGCGTATTGTCTTCATTAAAAATCCAAACGCTACAACATCCTGTCCAGTAGAACCTTTCACGTACCTTGGCTAACGTTTTGTTGATCCCTAGGTGGCCTCCGTTCGTTCCTCTATTATTTCTGCTATACTGATTCTCGGTACCACCACCAGCGATTGTATTGTTTTGCAATCAGAGCTCTCCCATGTTCGCTTTAAGCAGCCACCTTTCATTGCATAACTATCCCGTTGAGCCCAATAAGCTTTAATAGTTGTGCCTTTATCCGCAATATCGCTCCATGTTGGTCGACGTTCTTCCACCCTGAATGCAATGATGACTGCTAAATTTGGATCGTCCCGTTGCTCTTTGGAGATAACATCCGTGGTCCATTCATCAGCTGGCAACACTTTCATGAGTTTGATGTCGATGATGTTTTCCTTGTTTTCTACCCGTCCACAATGTTTACAATCCACTCTACATGGCCGTCTTGACAATGCATCTGCATTTCTATGAGCGCTTCCCTTCCGATGTTGGATTTCGTAAACAAAACTCCCCAATCGCTCAATCCACCGTGCTACTTGTCCTTCGGGATTTTTAAATTGAATTAGCCATGTCAAGGCGCCATGATCCGTTCTTAGCAGAAATGATTGGCCATAGAGGTATTTGCGAAAATGTTCTACACATTTCACTATGGCCAACAATTCTCTTCTTGTCACACAGTATTGCGTTCTGGCTTTGATATAAGATCTTGAAATAATATGCGATGACACATTCCTGCCCATCGATTTCTTGTCACATCACTCCCCCTAAGCCATAATTGCTCCAAAATAAAGCGTTAATTCGGAACCGGATACAAGCATTGGTGCTGTACATAATCGCTGCTTCAGTTCGTTGAATGTTTCCTCGTGTTCATCACTCCATTGGAACGGCGTTCTTTCTGTGGCAGCTCGTGTAAATTCCTTGTGATTTTGGCAAATCCTGCAAAAATTGTCGATAATATGTGCATAGTCCGATGAAACTTCTAAGCTCATGTACATTTTGCGGTTTTGGCCAGTCCTTTATGGCAGAGATCTTATCTTCATCGGTATATGAATGCCGCTTGTTGTTATTTTGTGTCCCAAATATTTGACTTCATCCCGGCACAATACACATTTCTTCGAACTCAACTTCAATCCTGCTGATTAGATTCTTTTGAATACTTCCTCCAGGTTTTGTAATGTTCATTGAAGTCTTTTCCATAACGGTGATGTTGTCCCAATATACCAGGCATGTTTTCCAGTGGAGTCCTTTAAGTACGCGTTCCATTAGCCGTTCGAAAGTCGCAGGGGCGTTACAAAGCCCAAATGGCATGACATTGAATTGCCATAATCCATTGCCCACACTGAACGCTGACTTTTCCTTATCTTCGTCTGCGACCGCCACTTGCCAATAGCCGCTCTGCAAATCCAATGTTGAAAACTTCCGTGCTTCTGCCAATGTATCCAGTGTGTCGTCGATCCTTGGTAATGGGTAACTATCCGTCTTGGTACCTGTGTTGAGCTTCCGGTAATCAACGCAGAGTATCATGCTTCCATCCTTCTTTTCCACCAATACTACTGGTGAACTCCATGGACTCGTTGACTGCTCAATTACTCCCGATGTTTGCATATCAGTTAGCATCTTATCCACCCCTGCCTGCTTAGCCAATGGTAACCTTCTCGGTGCTGGTGGAATTGGTGTTGATGTTTCTGTGTCGATCCGGTGTTTAACCATGTTTGTTCTGCCATTATCTTCCGGTGCTTGGCGTTTACACACGGGTTCTTCTCCTCGCATTTTATAATCGTGGATACTTCTTCACCTCGGCCGATGATAGTTCCCTTTTAGATGGTATTTGTCACATCCGATAAATTAAGAGCCCTTATCGGAACTCTAAAATCACAATCCGGTTTCACCAAAGCTTTTCCAATGATGATTTCTTTGGTCTGTAGTTCCTCACTGTTGGCTTCCACAACCCTTGTGTTCTAGGATCTCCATCCAATTTTCCCCAGACAACTGTTTCCGAATGTGGTGGTAGTTTCGTCTGATGATCCAATGTTTTCCTCGTTACGACTGGCTCCTTCCCGTGGTTCAGTTCCAAAGGTAGTTCGAAATTATCGTAGCCCAATTCTCGCCCGACATCCAATACGAACCCATTTCGTTTCATATTTCCAGGATGACCTCATCCACAATATCCGCAACCAGAACTTCATGTCGAAAACTGTTGTTCCTGATTCGAATTGTTACCTCCTTCTTTCCTATACTATAGCTACACTGTCGCTTGTCGCCGATTGTAACTTGAATCCTTCCATTGGTCGAGCTCCATCCGTGATAAAATCTGGCCGCACAATCGTTCTCGTTGCTCCGGTGTCCAACGTTATCATATTGGATCGTCTCTCTACTTCGCCTCACGCCATCAAGTTATCAACACCTTTCGCCAATCTGGAAATGTCGATGAAGGTTATGGAGCATTTGGTTGTGGGAGTCAGCTTTTGCTCATCAAAGCTGACTCTTACTTATTTAACGCCTTTGTTGTTGTTTGGCGTTCCTACTTTGGTGCTGCTTTTCTTTCCTCCGGTGGTCTTCGGCACATCGGCGATGGTGTTCTCGCCCGTTTACGCCTTATCTCCTAGCATTTCCTCGAGATGTGTCCTGTTTTGTCACAAACCCAGCATCTGATTTTACTATTTCCATCCCGGAATCTAGTTGTCTGCCAATTATCTGTTGGTTTGATGTTACTTCCTGGTTTGTGACTGACCTGGTTTCACTTCCACACGGCGTACTTTGACTACTGGTTTGATGATGTTGTTTGCAGTCTCGTTTGTAAGCGCACAAGCGATCGTTTTCGCGAACGATGATTTTGAAGACAATACTACTGCACGTCTCATATTGGGATTCTTTATTCCATTTGTGAAAGCGTCGATCTTGATCCACTCTGTGTATTCATCCGCCATGTTGTAGTTTGCGAGGTGCACTAACCGCTCTATATTAGCGGCATATTCCTGGAGCGTCTCTCCAACCCGCTGACTACATCCCTTTAATTCCATCCGATGAAGCTATCTTCTGTGATCACCTCCATATTTGCGCTCCAACGCTAATATGTGTTTGCGATCATATTTTGGCACGATCTGCAGTAATGTAACAATTTAATTAATTGTAGTACTACTCTGGTCAACATCAGGATATGACCCTCGTAAACTAGTCGAGTCTCGAAATAAATGATTACGAGCAGTAGAAGAAATAAAACTTCTGGAGTTTGAACCAACTGATCTTCAAAATTTCCCACCTGAAACAAAGGAAGTAGTCAATTCAAGCCACAATCCAAATAGCATAAAAAATGATCACCTGAACGCTTTCATAAGACGTCCTTATTAAGTATGCTGAAATTGTAAAGATCTAGGCCACACGTTCACAAAGTGTCTTATGGCAAAAACACACAATTTCTGTAATGGTTGTGGGTTAGCTGGAGCCACAATTGAAGACTGCTTCAGATATCGAAAAAGGCAAACGGGAAGTTTTCAACCGAACATGCGAAGCTCTGGGGAACCACGTTCGGATTTGAACCAGAATCTCAGAGCATTAGAAAATCCAACTCACACCTAAATATAAACATTTTACCAGCACCACCAATTACATTATCTACATATACTGTTAATAATAATCGATTAAGAAGAATTAGAAGTTATTGAAGAGATAAAAAGATCATCAATAAAAAATGTAGCATATCAACAATAACCGAATTTAAAGAAGATGATCCACGATCTTATTGTAAAATTCGAATTAATGTTTGGCCTACTAGATAGTGGTACAAGTTTAAGTGTGTTGGGGAAAGGAAGCTTCAAAACTATTAAGGAAGTTGGTGCCAAATTAAAAATGCATAATTCTTCTATACAAACTGCGGATGGGTCTTTCAATAAAGTGATAGGATACGTCACTCTTCCAGTTGCATACATGGGGTTAACAGAGCTGATATAAGATGCTTTACAATATGAAGTCTACTTAGGTGTAGACTTTAAGAAAAAAATGTTATATGTGATAAAAATGTTATATATATATATGCATATATAATATGTATGTATTTGATATTTTCTCTCCTTATATCTTCGACAATCTTACGACAAAAAATTACCTGGCTCTATGTATGATTTATCCTTTTTCTGTAGGTCATAATTTTTACCGTAATGCATACAAAATGTTTCATAGAAGAAAATATTTTTTTATTTAAAAAACTAAGACCATAAAATTTAAAAAACCCAAACCATAAACCAAAATTTATTAAGTTCAAGGTTATTTTGAATTCTTCTTTTTTACTTTAACAATACAACTCATTTTACGTAACCATACCAGTTGTTACGCTCGCTCTACTCACTACTGTAGTGAGTAGATATTGCAATTATTTTTTCGATGTGTAGTTACTAGATGTCAGATACTGTGTGAACAGGTATTTAATAAAAAATTGATGATTTTCCCAATCATTACTTCTTGAGTACGCTAACTTACAGAATCCTTTTAACATATTATCATATCGCCATGCGCTAACGCTCCACCTATGTTAACTACAGCGAAATGGCGGCGATATATTTTATTTATTCGTCGATGCCAATCGTTGTCGCTCTTGTTCTGTATATACCTTTATATTTAAATAGAAAAGTAATACACATCAACATCACCAACATTAAATAGTTAAGGTGCAGCCACACCCATTGCAAAACAAATCTGTCCACTCCACACATTTAAAATACAATAAAAATTATTTTAATTGCAATTAACGATTGGTAAATCACTAAAATAACATAAAAAAGTTTCAAGCTGAAATAGTGTTTTGAAATATAAAATAGTATCTCATCTAATATTTAGTTTCTTCTAGTTGAAAGCGTATATAATCATTGCGTAGTCAATTTGTAATTCATAGAGCGGCTTCAGTGTTGCGTTTCTTCCTTCGTCTTTTCAGTCCGAAAATTTTTTAAGCAATTTCATTGGTTGCAAAGACGTGTTTGTTTTTGTGAATTTTTTTCATCAAGTTGGGCTAACTTATCTTTTGAATGGAAATGGAAATTACGAGAAAGAGAAAAATGCTCTAAAATCTAATGTAAAAATATCAATCATGGAAGATTAATGTCAATAATTAATATTATTTAGCTATAGATGGCTGCATAATCGTTTTGAATTTTTTTCTATCGATCATGATATCGAAAATAAAACTATTCAAACCGAATGAAGTAGCGAAGGAAGGAACACAACGCTGACGCCACATTTAGAGTTGCGAAAATGTCATCTCGGACATTTTTAAATGAAAACGACATAAATTTACGTTTTATGTTTAGTGAACCAATTAAAAATATCATATGCAATACTACAGGTGTTCTATTGAATAATTAATGATTTGGGCGGCATCGGTTCCTTTTGTTTATACAGGTATCCTAACAAATACAGAAATAGAAAAAGTATTTGCTTCAAATGTTTTATTGATTTGAGTAATAATAATTATAACCCTTATAGAATAGTTTATTATATATCATAAACTAATCCGCAAATCTATTAAATGTCGTTGTTGAAAATTTTTCAACAAAAAAATTCTACTACTAATATATGAATAATATGTTTATATTGAAATATAGGTATAATGTTGATTTATGACTTATAATAAAATACTCTACAAGGGTTTTAAATATCATTACTAAAACCTTAAAAAATAACACATTTTAAGAGAGTGTTTACTTTATTTTCTTGATTTTGTAAGATACCTGTATAAGCAAGAAAACCTGATGACGCCCAAATCATTTGTTTTATGTAATTCTGCGCACTTATGAAATAATTAAATAGGAAGTAAAATAGAAAGTAGTCCAAGCAACTTATGTAAATAATCGAAAGAAATTCAAAATGAATCGGCGTTTACCTAAATCTAAATATTATTTCACAAAGAACCACCAAAAATATATATGACTAAGATCTGCGCGACATCTAGCTAAAATAAAAACAAATATTTTGTAGCGGAAGATGAACTAACAAATTTAATTACTCAGTACTAAAATTATAAAACTAAATAGGTTTGAGTATTGGATAAAATGAAACAAACTAAAATATCTTATTATAAAAATTTAATAGGTATGATTATAACCTAAGACATTATCCAATAGACATGCATATTAAAAACCGCGTATTAAATTGGATAATCTATCAAATGGGTGATTAAATTCCTCATCTAATGAGCATAAGTGGTGGTCTCCAACCCCCGTAGGAAATTGGCCCCAAATTTTATTCGTTCAAGTACAATTTCGACTCAAACTGTTTGAAGGCCATTATCGGCCAATGCTAGTGATTTGGACTCAGGTTGGGATAATACATCAAATAGGCCATTAAATTCCTCATCTAATGAGCATAAGTGGTGGTCTCCAACCCCCGTAGGAAATTGGCCTCAAATTTTATTCGTTCAAGTACAATTTTGACTCAAACTGTTTGATGGCCATTATCGACCAATGCTAGAGATTTGGACTCAGGTTCGAATAGTACAACAAATAGGCCATTAAATTCCTCATCTAATGAGCATAAGTGGTGGTCTGCAACCCCCGTAGGAAATTGGACCCAAATTTTATTCGTTCAAGTACAATTTCGACTCAAACTGTTTGAAGGCCATTATCGGCCAATGCTAGAGATTTGGACTCAGGTCGGGATAATACATCAAATAGGCCATTAAATTCCTCAACTAATGAGCATAAGTGGTGGTCTCCAACCCCCGTAGCAAATTGGCCCCAAATTTTATTCATTCAAGTACAATTTCGACTCAAACTGTGTGAAGGTCATTATCGGCCAATGCTAGAGATTTGAACTCAGGTTGGAATGATACATCAAATAGGCCATTAAATTCCTCATCTAATGAGCATAAGTGGTGGTCTCCAACCCCCGTAGCAAATTGGCCCCAAATTTTATTCGTTCAAGTACAATTTTGATTCAAACTGTTTGAAGGCCATTATCGGCCAATGTTAGAGATTTCGACTTAGGTTGGGATAATACATCAAATAGGCCATTAAATTTCTCATCTAATGAGCATAAGTGGTGGTCTCCAACCCCCGTAGGAAATTGGCCCCAAATTCTATTCGTTCAAGTAGAATTTCGACTCAAACTGTTTGAAGGCCATTATCGGCCAATGCTAGAGATTTGGACTCAGGTTGGGATAATACATCAAATAGGCCATTAAATTCCTCATCTAATGAGCATAAGTGGTGGTATCCAACCCCCGTAGCAAATTGGCCCCAAATTTTATTCGTTCAAGTACAATTTCGACTCAAACTGTTTGAAGGCCATTATCGGCCAATGCTAGAGATTTGGACTCAGGTTGGGATAATACATCAAATAGGCCATTAAATTTCTCATCTAATGAACATAAGTGATTGTCTCCAACCCCCGTAGCAAATTGGCCCCAAATTTTATTCGTTCAAGTACAGTTTCGACTCCAACTGTTTGAAGGCCATTATCGGCCAATGCTAGAGATTTGGACTCAGGTTGGGATAATACATCGAATAGGCCATTAAATTCCTCATCTAATGAGCATAAGTGGTGGTCTCCAACCCCCGTAGCAAATTGGCCCCAAATTTTAATCGTTCAAGTACAGTTTCGACTCCAACTGTTTGAAGGCCATTATCGGCCAATGCTAGAGATTTGGACTCAGGTTGGGATAATACATCAAATAGGCCATTAAATTCCTCATCTAATGAGCATAAGTGGTGGTCTCCAACCCCCGTAGCAAATTGGCCCCAAATTTTATTCGTTCAAGTACAATTTCGACTCAAACTGTTTGAAGGCAATTATCGGCCAATGCTAGAGATTTGGACTCAGGTTGGGATAATACATCAAATAGGCCATTAAATTCCTCAACTAATGAGCATAAGTGGTGGTATCCAACCCCCGTAGCAAATTGGCCCCAAATTTTATTCGTTCAAGTACAATTTCGACTCCAACTGTTTGAAGGCCATTATCGGCCAATGCTAGAGATTTGGACTCAAGTTGGGATAATACATCAAATAGGCCATTGAATTCCTCATCTAATGAGCAAAAGTGGTGGTATCCAACCCCCGTAGCAAATTGGCCCAAAATTTTATTCGTTCAAGTACAATTTCGACTCAAACTGTTTGATCGCCATTATTGGCCAATGCTAGAGATTTGGACTCAAGTTGGGATAAAACATCAAATAGGCCATTAAATTCCTCATCTAATGAGCATAAGTGGTGGTCTCCAACCCCCGTAGCAAATTGGCCCCAAATTTTATTCGTTCAAGTACAATTTCGACTCAAACTGTTTGAAGGCCATTATCGGCCAATGCTAGAGATTTGAACTCAGGTTGGGATAATACATCAAATAGGCAATTAAATTCCTCATCTAATGAGCATAAGTGGTGGTCTCCAACCCCCGTAGGCAATTGGCCCCAAATTTTATTCGTTCAAGTACAATTTCGACTCCAACTGTTTGAAGGCCATTATCGGCCAATGCTAGAGATTTGGACTCAGGTTGGGATAATACATCAAATAGGCCATTAAATTCCTCATCTAATGAGCATAAGTGGTGGTCTGCAACCCCCGTAGCAAATTGGCCCCAAATTTTATTCGTTCAAGTACAATTTTGATTCAAACTGTTTGAAGGCCATTATCGGCCAATGTTAGAGATTTCGACTTAGGTTGGGATGATACATCAAATAGGCCATTGAATTCCTCATCTAATGAGCATAAGTGGTGGTCTCCAACCCCCGTAGCAAATTGGCCCCAAATTTTATTCGTTCAAGTACAATTTTGACTCAAACGGTTTGATGGCCATTATCGACCAATGCTAGAGATTTGGACTCAGGTTGGGATAATACATCAAATAGGCCATTAAATTCCTCATCTAATGAGCATAAGTGGTGGTCTCCAACCCCCGTAGCAAATTGGCCCCAAATTTTATTCGTTCAAGTACAATTTCGACTCCAACTGTTTGAAGGCCATTATCGGCCAATGCTAGAGATTTGGACTCAGGTTGGTATAATACATCAAACAGGTCATTAAATTTCTCATCTAATGAGCATAAGTGGTGGTATCCAACCCCCGTAGCAAATTGGCCCCAAATTTTATTCGTTCAAGTACAATTTCGACTCAAACTGTTTGAAGGTCATTATCGGCCAATGCTAGAGATTTGAACTCAGGTTGGGATGATACATCAAATAGGCCATTAAATTCCTCATCTAATGAGCATAAGTGGTGGTCTCCAACCCCCGTAGCAAATTGGCCCCAAATTTTATTCGTTCAAGTACAGTTTCGACTCCAATTGTTTGAAGGTCATTATCGGCCAATGCTAGAGATTTGGACTCAGGTTGGGATAATACATCAAATAGGCCATTAAATTCCTCATCTAATGAGCATAAGTGGTGGTCTCCAACCCCCGTAGCAAATTGGACCCAAATTTTATTCGTTCAAGTACAATTTCGACTCAAACTGTTTGAAGGCCATTATCGGCCAATGCTAGAGATTTGGACTCAGGTTGGGATGATACATCAAATAGACCATTAACTTCCTCATCTAATGAGCATAAGTGTTGGTCTCCAACCCCCGTAGCAAATTGGCCCCAAATTTTATTCGTTCAAGTACAATTTTGACTCAAACTGTTTGAAGGCCATTATCGGCCAATGCTAGAGATTTGGACTCAGGTTCGAATAGCACATCTTAAAGGTCAATCAATTTCTCATCTAATGAGCATAAGTGGTGGTCTCCAACCCCCGTAGCAAATTGTCCCCAAAATTTATTCGTTCAAGTATAATTTCGACTCCAACTGTTTGAAGGCCATTATCGGCCAATGCTAGAGATTTGGACTCAGGTTGGGATAATACGTCAAATAGGCCATTAAATTCCTCATCTAATGAGCATAAGTGGTGGTCTCCAAGCCCCGTAGGAAATTGGACCCAAATTTTATTCGTTCAAGTACAATTTCGACTCCAACTGTTTGAAGGCAATTATCGGCCAATGTTAGAGATTTGGACTTAGTTTCGTTTAATACATCAAATAGGCCATTAAATTCCTTATCTTTTTAGTGTAAGTTGTGTTTCCCAATCCCAGGAATAATTTATATACATGGTAAATTAGATTTGAATTCAATTAATAAAAAATTTTGTTTGAATAGTCGTTCACAATTTCTAATTGGATTTAAGTTGGTTTAGTACTAATTCTTATTGATATTATTTATATTATTTATTTCTGGTTGGTTTCTTTGGCGGTTTGTTTCTTTGATCAATTGGAATCCTATTTAATATTATATTTTTTAATTTTATCCAATATAAGTGCAATTCTGAATATCATATGATATAAATGCCATATTCGTAAGACTATAAATATGACTCCTTCTTTTATAGAATATTGAAGGATTATAATATAACATTTTCAACTTAAAGTATTTGGTGTCGATAATTATATCAATTTTACGATAATTATATCAATTTTATATTGCTTACTTTATTTAAATTTTTTATTATGTTTGATTATAAAACTTTTAAATAATAATTCATAGAGTTTGAAAACATATTTTTTTATTTGAAAACATGTATATTGGATTAAATAAATCTAATTTCATAACAGTGTACTTTCTGCACCAACACTAACGCAATCAATCAGAATCGAATAGGATCACAAAAATTCCAATTGGATTTGTATACGTATATCTGTAGAAAAATCTGTAGAAAACTTCACAGGCATATATATATATATATATATATATATATATATTTATATATATATATATATATATATATATATATATATATATATATATATATATATTTTTTTTTTTTTGTAACGGTTTTTACAGGCCATTATTGGTCCGTACCGTGTCAACAATCTGACTCCATCGGTTTCGATCACGGGCCAGCTCTTCATACTGTTGCAAGCAACCAGAAGATGCCAGATCGCTCTCTACGCCGTGGAGCCATCGTCGCCGCCAGCGACCTTTTCGCCTGCCGAAAGGCGGCTCTCCCTTCAAAGATCGCTGTATCATTCGTTTGGGATCCGCTCGTAGAACGTGACCGAGCCAGCGTACTCGCTGTCCTTTGATTTCATGCACGATATCAGGAATTTGCATTACATTCCTGATCTCGTGGTTGAAACGAATTCGGTATGTGCCATCAACGTCACGTTTTGGGCTATATATCACACGCATGATTCTTCTTTCAAATGTTAGAAGCCATTTTTCGTACTTATCCATCAGGGTCCAACTCTCACATCCATACATGACAACGGGTCTGATCAACACTCTGTACAGTTTCAGCTTATCAGCATTTGCAAGATATTTTGATTTCAGCAGTGGACGTAGAGGATATAAAGCCCGATTGCCAGCGGAGTAATGAGAGATCCAAATGAGAGATCCTTTACGAAGGATGTATTCCAACATGAGATTAAAAATTATCGGGGACAGCGCATCTCCTTCTCGAACACCAGTAGTGATTGCAAAAGTTCTCGATAGCCTGTTCTCAACTTTGACACAGCATTGTGACTGCGTTACTGTCATTTTACAGAGATGTACATATTTTTTCGGTATTCCTAAATATTCAAGCGCATACCATAGTCTCTCTCGGTTGATCGAGTCATAGGCTTGCTTGAAATCTAGGAATACCTGGTGTACATCGCAAGATGTTTCGTAGTACTTGGAAATGTCGTTGCTCAACAGCAAGACGACACTCCTCATCAAACCAATCATTTTTGGGCTTAGTTTCCACTATACCGAGAATGTGCTGTGCCGCATCGACAACCGAGGTTTTCAATACTTCCCAGACACTGTTCACATCATCAGATTGGTAATTGGATCGCATAATGCTATTGCTGACAAGATCTTGATATTTTCGTTGCGTTTCTTCATTTATCAGACCTTCACAAGAGAATCGCGTTGTATATTCTCCTGTCCTCCCTGACTTGTATGAAAATCTCCATCGTAGCTTTGCAGTGACTAGATAATGGTCACTGCCTACAAATTTGGTTGACGACCGATATGATCTCACGTCTTGGACAACTCGAGCCCGGCCTATAGAAATCAACAACATGGTCAATTTGGGTTCGGGTTGTTTTACGTGGATGTGTCCATGTTTCTAAGTGGATGTTTTTATGAGTAAAGAATGTACTTGCCACTTTGAGATCATGAGCGATCGCAAAATACATCATTCTTGTCCCATTTTCGGTCGAAGTTTCGTGTCGGGAGTACGGACCTATATTATTGCATAAGTCGGTCTAATTTCTGCCAGCTCTAGCATTAAAGTCACCAATCACCAATCTGACATCGTGCTCGGGTATAGAGCTCATCAGATTATACAAATTATTGTAAAATGAGTCTTTATCTTGGGGTTGGCTTACATCAGTGAGCGCATATACACAGACAATTGACAGGTTGGCTAATCTCATGTGCAAGCGGAGCTAACACATTCGATTATCGACTACCTGAAAGTTCAATACAGCCGTTTTATCTGTGGCCCAATGAGAAATCCAACTCCAAGATTTCCGAGGTCATCTCCACTGTGTAGCAACGTATAGCCCTGAGACACATCTTCTCCACTTTTAGGCCATCGAGTTTCTTGGAGCGCTACGAGTTTCAACCGATACTCTTTCATACATGTGATAAGGCCGTCAAACGCGCCTGGTTTTCGAAGTGACTGCATGTTCCACGTGCCGATCCTCATTCTCGTTTCCGGGTACTTAACTCGGAAATCTTGGGGTTGGATTTCTCATTGGGCCACAGGTAAAAAAGGCTGTGTTGGACTTCCAAGCAGTCGATAATCGAATGTGTAAGCTACGCTTGCACATGAGATTAGCCAACCTGTCAATTGTCTGTATAAATGCGCCCACTGATGTAAGCCAATCCCAGGATAAAGACTCATTTTACAATAATCTGGATAATCTGATGGGCTCTATACCTGAGCACGACGTCAAATTGGTGATTGGTGACTTTAATGCTAGAGCTAGCAGAAATTAGACCGACTTATGCAATAATATAGGTCCGTACTCCCGACACGAAACTGCGACCGAAAATGGGGAAAGAATGATGTACTTTGCGATCGCTCATGATCTCAAAGTCGCAAGTACATTCTTTACTCATAAAAACATCCATTTGGAAACATGGACATATATCGACGTAAAACATCCCGAAGCCAAATTGACCATGTGTTGATTTCAAAAGAGCGGGTTCGGCTTGTCCAAGACGTGAGATCGTATCGGTCGTCAACAAAATTCGTAGGCAGTGACCATTTTATGGTTGCTGCAAAGCTACGACGGAAATTTTCATTCAAGTCAGGAAGGACAGGAGAATATACAACGCGATTCTACTGTGAAGGTCTGATAAATGAAGAAACGCAACGAAAATTCAAGATCTTGTCAGCAATAGCATTTTAAGATCTAATTACCAATCTGATGAAGTGAACAGTGTCTGGGAAGTATTGAAAACCTCGGTTGTCGATGCTACCCAGCACACTTTCGGTATAGTGAAAACTAAGCCCAAAAATGATTGGTTTGATGAGGAGTGTCGTCTTTCTAATGAGCGCAACGACATGTAGCTTATAATGAAGCGCAGACTCGGTTAACAATCGCAAGGAAACATAAAGCAGTTCTTGCTAGGAGCATAGATTAAAATAAAAAAAAAAAAAAAAAAAAAAAATCGATATTATATACTAAACTAATGTACTTAAATAAATTCAGCAAAGCTACTATCTAGTAATGGATCGATCCCCTATCGTCTATAATACGTAACACAAAACAAAATGTGGTTAAATATATATGATATCACTTAATTTAGTAACAGTTTTTTTTTTGTTTCAAAACTAATTGTATAGTTTTAAATTATTGCAAATTATTATTATTATTTATTTATTTATTTATTTTTTTTTTTACTGCATATTGGCAATAATAATTTTTTTTTTAAATAAATATAGGAATAATAAATACAAAACCAAAATAATAATAGTAAAAGTAAGATATATGTATTTATAGTGGCACTTAGCTGTAGGACTTTGCAGTCCGTTAATCAACTGTGAAGACGACAATAACCACCGTATGAGCAAACCACATGGTTTCAGAAATCGCCTCATACATTACGATGATCCAATAATTTTTTGTATCCGAGCGGGTGCACGTGCAAAACCACGTTTACCCATAAACCGATCGATTTGCTTTCCCGTACTCTTAAATTGAATTTTCCAACGATATGGGTCCTTGAAACGTGGAAATCCGGATATCCCTTTTGTTTCACAAGTAATTATGTAAGGTAAACCAGCTTCTCACCTTGACATTACTTCGTGTCTTTCTTTTGTGTATGGGACGTGCTCGATATTTGGGATATATATATATATATATATATATATATATATATATATATATATATATATATATATATATATATATATATATATATATATAAACAATTTCATATAAAGATACTGAGACGCACAATTTAAATTAAATTATCACCTGGGATATCTCTTATATTTCGATTTAGTTCACACACCAAACAAATGCCTAATAAAGGCTAATAATATAGCTCTGCTATTGACTTGACAAAGTTAAGATCACTACTAAAGTATATTTAATGGAAATTGCATATATTTTTTCAAATTATTTTTTCGGGTTTATTTCCCGTTTAAATATACACAGGTAACGCAACGAAGGAATTAGAAATTGCCACGTTTATGTATTAAAAGCCGGCTAATATACACGGAAAAAAATATTTTGATTAACATCATTATTGTAGTTTGATAACTAGATTTTTGCGATGTTCATTAAATTTTTACTGATTTTAACTTCTTTTTGAGTGATATTGATCAAATGAATTTATTGAATTTTTATTGACTATCGATATTCATAAAGAACGTTTTCTGAAATTTATTATATACATTTTTGAAAAGTTCGGTACGTCAGAAAAAATTTGTGCATATCAGTAAAATTTAGATTGATTTTCATAATAATTCTGTAAACATCAAAAATGTTGCTATTTATCAAATACGTTTGAACTTAACTGTCATTTAAGACAAGCTTTTCTTATTATTTCTTTTATGGCGTGTTTTATTTATTGAGTATAATAATTTTTAAAAAGTGTACTTCTAATATACATATACAATTAGAAGTGTTCCTGTAAATATTGAAATTTGTATTTTGATACAATATATAATTATATGTGGGTAAGTATGAAATAAAATATGTCGTGTCATTTAATACGCTCTATTATGTTACAGATTTCAATAACATTGAATTTATCGAATATAGATAGTAGAATATGGAATATCTGAAAAAAATAGTACCGAAGTGATTGATACAGAATCTTCTGTATTAGAAACTTAGTCGAACATAAATTATATAGAAATAGATTTTGACAGATAATATAATAAATTAAAGGTCTCGTTGAAAATAAATCAACAACTCTGTATTTTATTATAAATCTAAACTAATAATATATAATTTATATATTTATAAATATATATATATATATATATATATATATATATATATATATATATATATATATATATATATATATATATATATATATATATATATATATATATCACCATTTGTTTTTATCGACCATAATTAACAGATTTTCATCAAAATGAATACTGAGTTTACTTATTTTTCAATGAAATTCACTAAAGATTTAATGCTCGTAGTTATTAATTTGTTTTATGACGTCACAATTATTCAATATGAATATTTAGTGAATATCATTTGCCACTAAAGCAGTTTAATTTTAATCACCATTAGATGATTATACTGTTTTTGGTGATTCTCAGCCTTTTTTTCCGTTACAATAGCAATGACCAAAACCATATGATCGTTACTCGGAACATCAAAACAAAGTAATAAAATTGCTGGTCAACATACATTTTCATACATTGTAATCCAATGCAAAAGAAATATATAAATATGGTCCACTCGGGTACAGTATAAATGAAATAAAGCGTCACCTGTTCTATAATGAAATTATTTGTTAAGTGGTACATCCATTTAGGGCTCAGCAAAATTCCTTCGAGGAACAATTCTGGAAGTCAAAATTGTAACAATCGTGTGGCAGACTCACACTCTTGAGGTAGTCTTAAAGCCGGACATGGTATAATAGTTAGTAAATAGTGGTGTAAAATAAGGAAATTTACCGAATATCCTTGCCATGATATACTCCAAGTTTCTTTCCAGCACCGTCTTTATGGAATGAATTTCTTTGCGAATTTAGCTGAAAATTGTTTAACCGCGGAGCTTTGAGTGAAATTGCGAACAAAAACACTTTGTTGATCAAGTTGTTTGAATGAATGGATGGATGACTGATATACTGATATTAAAGTTGAAAGAGATGGTTGAAAAGTTGAATTTTGAGTAAAGATAAATTGAATTGAACGTGAAAGAACTATTTAACTTAATTATGTTCATGTAAATGAAACGCCGAAGCCAAATTTTTATAAATTGTTTATAATTTATTTTATTTTATTTTATTTTTTTTTATATTTTATTCTATGCTATCTTTTTTGGGGCTCAAGGCTCTCCCAGCTCTTTCGCGGTTCGCTTATTTACGTCCAGTTTTACGCCTCAACGGCCAAATCGAGGACGTACGGCTATAGGTCCGATTTTCGTAGAACCATCTGCGCATTTCATAGCTCCATGCCAGCCTATAGTACTGACATGGAAGATGGGTCGGCCCATGAGTTCTGCACTCCAACAGGGGGTCATAGATGTGTTCATTAACACCACCGATCGTAATCAGATGGTGAAAAACCCTTTTGCATCCTGCCTCTATCTGGATTCGAACCCGGTACCTCCCGCTCCAACTGCCACAGCTTATAATTTATTGATTTGGTAAATAACACACCGTAACTTTGTTTTTATGATATTTTTAACCTTCTGAAGTCGCC
Source organism: Tipula lateralis (assembly GCA_963932295.1). Lineage (NCBI taxonomy): Eukaryota > Metazoa > Arthropoda > Insecta > Diptera > Tipulidae > Tipula > Tipula lateralis. The sequence continues at coordinate 76,086,622 of OZ010736.1, read as the reverse complement.
AGATTATAATAGAATGACCGATTTTGCTTATTCTACCATTTTACTAGATTGCCAATTTTATAGAACATCAATTTGGAAAGCTTTTTGTTATAGCAGCTTCAGTCTTCAATAAATTTAAATTATGGGAAAAGTATTACTTTTGCACCAATTAACCGGTTGTTACGTAAAATCTATTCTAAATTGACTTATGAAATGATTTTATAATTGACAGTATTTGGTTGTATAATTAATTGTCAAAGTAAACAATTTGTAACAAATTGTGTCAAAGATATTTTAAAACTTAAGTATTTTACAATAGAAATTAATTAATTGATCATTAATGCTAATGTATTAAATATATAGAGGAATAAGTACTCCCGCACCTTAAGAAATTGTATTGCTTAAGTAATTTATATACTGGACATTTTACTTTGGTTGTTGCTGTCTTCAGAGTAACCACCGTGTTATACCGGAAAATGATGATGCCACCGCTTTCAGAAGCCTTGGAGACGTCGTATGTTCTGCCACAGTGAGGATTTATTGAATACCCGTATAGTGTATCTCTCGTAGTATATCTTCTAGATTCGGTTCAGGTATTTCTGTCAATGATTCTAACATAAGAAACAGTGCTAGTGTCAATTCTTGTATATCAGCTGAGTCATCATTTAGTATATACACGAAAGAGATGAATTGGGTAATGATCCGATTTGTCTTATCACTGTTGTCCGTTCCTCTAATGTTGAATTGATATTTGTTACCCCTTTTAAGTTATACGTTAATATGAACTTAAATAAATTGCCTGAGGATTCCCACAATCTACCAAAGTGTGAGAATTGAGATGAGCTGAAGTGGAATATATTACTTTTCTGCAATAAAAAGTCAGATATTAGTAATTAATTTGACTGATTTATAATTTGTTGATTGAGGTTTTGTAGCTCTCTGTTGGCACCAACGAAGTTTGATCCTTTATAGCACTAAACTAGTTTTAGACTTCCACGTATGGCAATAAATCGTTTGTAGGCTACCAAGATCGAGTCTGTATCGAGACTGATAACTTTCTCTGGGTGCACAGCTTGCACCGCTGCACATACAAAACCAACTTTGTATGATTTTTCAATTGGAAACCTTGTCCGTTTGTTGATTTTAATATAAACTGGACCTGCGTGCATGTGATTGATATGACTATTTCGCATTATTAAATCACAAACTATGTGATTATTCAGTCGAATAATAGGATTTATTGACGAATATGGAATTGAAACTTTGTTATGCCGTGTGCCAACTGGAAGTACCCCATTCGAGTCCATTAATGGAATAAGTGATGATCGTGAATTTCTTGTTGGAGGTGGATTCTTACTTAGAACATCTTTCTGTATTTTTAGTCTAACCCGCTGTACGTTCCTACGTAAAATTAATTATAGCTGATGAATGTGATGGAGGTATTAACTTGTTTTGAGTATCTTGTGTTGGTTGTCTTGATCGTTTGAGCTACAAATTAAGAATTTTAAACCAGGATAATTCCACCTTTTAAACCAGGATAATAATTGGTATTTGATATTATTTTCAGCGATCTGTTCAGTCACACCTTCGAGATATTTTAATTGCTCAGTTAAGGTTGACTTATCCATAGTAGCAATCGTTGGTTGTAATTTTGGATAATTTCCTTTCAGTTCCATTAACCATTGTGGCCCATACCAACAGGTATCCGACGTTGCTAATGGTTGTGGGTTGAATTTTAAGAATCTTGTCTCCAAACATGTCGTTATTCTTGCAGACTTTCTTTTCACAGCAATACCTTGTTGTTTTGTTAATTGTATTGCACATTTAAATGCAGGTTTTAATGGCTGAGGAATGATTGCAAGCTTTTTTTCTTTCCAAAACTTCCAATGTGGAATTTGTACGTCTTTATTTATTGTAGAAATGAGAGGATCCTTGGTAATTTGCGTATTATTCTCATTCGGTTGATTTGAAAACCGTCCCGCTATTAACCACCCAAATTTAGATGATTGCAGTGGTGGAAACCCATCAATTATTCGCCTTTCTGAATTTAATATTTCGAAAAATACATCTGATCCGTGAAGAACGTTAATATAAGTTTGGTCGTAGAATTGGGGATCTGCTAATTCCAATTCGTCAGTCTGTTGAATTATAGTTTCTGGCTTTCTTGGTGATTGATTGGATATTTTACAAATAACATGAGCCGTAACACAGAGCTTGAACTTTTTGTCTGTGCGTAAATAAATGGTCATATTGATGTTATCTTTTGTTTGTCCAGCCGGTGTAGATGCTAAACCGTATACTGATATGGAATAATCACTTTAGGCGTTGAGCGCAAGTTTCAGTGACAAATGATGTTTGTAAACCTGAGTCTAAAAGTGCTCTAAATGGCTGGAGTTCACCGGTACGTGATTTGACGTGAATAATCTCTGTTGGTAGTACCGTGGTTGCCGAAGAATAGTGTGTGTGTATAATACTTGTTGTTCGTTTTAGCTTTTCTGGATTGGTGTGGGTTCAATAGTAGCTTGTTACTTCGATATGGTTTGTAGATACTGATCATCGAATTGTGGTATGACAGTAATATGATGACTTGATGATGATTGATTGGAGTCCAAAGGGGTTTCGTCATCTTCTTGATGGAGTAAAGTGTGGTGACACTTACTACATATAAGACAAGAGGCCTTCGAGAAACATTTCGCACTAACATGTCCCTTCTTCAGACAATTACGACATAGGTTTTGCTCGTTTACTCAGATCAATCTGGACTTTACATTTTTATTTTTGAATTCCGGGTATCTAAATAGTGGGTGTTCTTGATTACATACTGTACATTTATACGTGTTGTTTGAGTTGGCGGTAAGAAAGGTTTTAGATGTGAACTTTGTTGTGACCCTCTTTGTTGTTGCATCACAAATTTCTAACGCCTTTTATTTAGAAACTGCAGTAACTCGTCGAATGTTGGGAAGTCTGATTCCACTGATTTGTTGGCCCATAACTGCTTGGATTCGTGATCAATTTTGTCCATTACTATATGAGTAAGCCATCGATCTCTTGTTTCAGCGCTTGGTCCTAAAGCACGTAATCCGCTAATAACTTCGTCTGCTGTTTCACTAATACGACGTAACTCTTTTCCATTTGCATGCTTACACGGCTTTTGGTCGAAAAATGATTGCACCAACGAGGAAACGACGGGTGTCATGTTATTGTACCTATTGCACAATTTCTCCCATGCCTCGCAATAATTATTTTCCGTTATTGGAATATGTCGTATTAGAGCAGCAGCGTCTCCTGTTAGCAAGCCATTTAGTATTTGTAGTTTGTGCACTTTACTGATTTGATTTTTGTCGTGCACCGTTGTCTTGAACAGATCATGAAATGAAGCCCAGCATTTATAGTCACCAGAAAAAGGCTCCATATTTATTTTTGGTAGCCTCACGTGGTGCGATATTGACACCTTCGTAAAATGTCTTTTGTTGGTCCATAAACTGTTCTAGAGTGGTGTTTAGATTACTGGAGTTCTGCTCATCCTTTTCACGACTACTACATGCAAGCATTATTAACTCTCGTGTTTTATAATATATTTCATCAACCACTTCAGTAATTGGTTGGTAGGCTGAAAACTCGAATAACTGCTGTTCGAGTTCGTTGAAAGTTTGATATCTACTACAGAACTTCACGACGTGCTGTTATTGCTTCAAGAGTGGTATTGGTTGTTATTCCTTCAGCAAACTGCAAAATTTTCATCATTTGGGCATGTGCTCGATCCCGTAGACGCTCTAATCTGTCGGTCATTGTTTGGGATATGATATATAACACTTCACAAAATAATGACAGACGAACTTTTATATAATAATTGCCACTTATAACATTTGTTATATCACGAAGCGGATTACTCCGCACGATATAATTTTTTTATGAATATATAGTTGCTTATATAACTATATGATATTTTTTATGAGGATTATATTTATCTGAATAAGATAATCCCGGGTCTCGAAAAATGTTGATCGACACCAAAATGTTGATCAAGTTTGTAACATGACTCTTCGTCATGTTAGCAGAATAATTATACGGTTATTTTTAGGCGGTCATCTGTGGCCGGCTAGAGCTCACGGTTGGGGTGTGGAGAGTTCTAAAAATATCGAATAATCCTTGTTAGATCGCAAAAATAAAAAAAATTATTTAAAAGAACAAGAGAAAAAAAAACGATGTTAGAAAGAAAAGTTAAAAGCTTCATCAACAACTCACGATACTAGAATTTCCATATACTTACATTTATCCCATCCCAGGACGCGTTGGATTTTATACCATTGTTCAACAATTAAATAACTAAATAAAAATAAGTATGAATGAAATAATTTTACTATCGAACACTTAAGAAAAACCAAAAGCACAACTTACAACTACCCATATACCGAAAATTTAAAAGAAAAAATAGAATAAGATTATATTATTAAAGAACTAAATTAAATTATAATTAATATACTACACAAAAAAAAAATCTTAACTAGGTTGTCGGGGATCCGAAATATCAATAACGCCGTGTGAGGGAAAATGGTGGCGTCGATTTTAATTATTATTGTATATTTATTATTATTATAATATATGATTATATATTATTATATATTTATTATTATTATAATATATGATTATATCTATATAAACATATATGTTACGGTTAAAGCCCGAAATCGGGGAATGTCCAAATTTACCGGTAAATTTCCGAATTTATCAAAATGTGAACCGAAGTGTACCGAAATCCATTAATAGATTCTATATAATCCGTTCTTACGTGCGGCACGCAGTGCGACATGTTTGCTTATCCCGGCTCCTACGTCCCTCGAAGTTGAAATCTAAAGCTTTACAATTCTAGAAAATCATGCTAGGGTCTACTACGAAATCATTCTAGGGTCTACTACGAAATCATTTATTAATACAAAAAATGAAAAAATAAATGTGAATATAGTCTAAATTTGCAAGTAAACGTAGATTGAACATACATTTACCAAAGAGATAGGTAAATTCGAACATTTATCGGTAAATTCGGACATTCGCCGCATTTCGGGCTTTAACCGTAACATATATATATATATATATATATATATGTATATATATATATATATATAATATATATATATATATATATATATATATATATATATATATATATATATATATATATACATATATATATATATATATATATATATATATATATATATATATATATATATATATATATATATATATATATATATATATATAATATATATATATATATATATATATATATATATATATATATATATATATATATATATATATATATAGGGTCCACCATCTAAAGTTTTTTTTTCAACTAGTGCTTATTTCGTGAATGGTACCACTTAGCTCATGTCTGATTTGACAGATAATTAGTTTTATCCTTCCGCTGAACGAATATGGTTGTGTATACGCTTGAACAACGCTGGGAAATATTGCGACATTACTTTGAAAATCATGGTAATGTTGCAGAATGTGTGCGAAAATTGCGTACGGATTTTGGAAGAAGAGAAGCACCGTCAGTTCTGTATGTTCGTTATCTTGCGAAAAAAGTGAAAGAAACTGGCATCCTCATCGATAAACCAAAGAGTGAAAAGCCAAAAACAGTGCGTACATCCGAGAATATTGATACTGTGGCAGAAAATGTGCGTGATGCGCCATCAACATCAATTCACCGACGTTCTCAACAATTGAACATTTCGGAGACATCATTGGGACGAATTTTGCATAAAGACCTTGGGATGACGCCATACAAAGTCCAATTGGTTCAGGAATTGAGGCCAACTGACCATCCAATGCGTTTTCGCTTCACTGAGTGGGCCTGCGATCGACTTACAGAAGATGCCGATTTTGCCAAAAAAATCATCTTTTCGAATGAAGCTCATTTTGATCTTGGCGGGTATGTAAACAAGCAAAATTGTCGCATTTGGGGCACGGAAAACTTGCACGCATACATTGAAAAGCCGGTACACCCAAAACGAGTCACTGTTTGGTGCGGATTTTGGTCCAGAGGCATAATTGGGCCATTTTTATTCGAAAATGAGCAAGGAGTGGCCGTTACAGTCAATGGCGATCGTTATCGGGCCATGTTGAACGAATTTTTGTTCACAAAAATTGAAGAGGAGGATATTGGCAACATTTGGTTTCAACAGGACGGCGCTACGTGCCACACAGCTGACGCTACACTCGATGTTTTGCGCCCTGTTTTTGAAGATCGCATTATCAGCCGCAGAGCTGACGTCGTTTGGCCACCTCGGAACTGCGATTTGACACCGTTGGACTATTATTTGTAGGGTGCCCTCAAAGATAAGGGTTACGCCGACAAGCCAGAGACAATTGACGCTTTAAAGGACAATATTCATGAAGCCAGTGGTGAAATACAGCTGCACACAATCGATAATGTGCTTAAAAATTGGACCGATCGTGTAGGCTACTGCATGGCCAGCCGAGGCAGCCATTTGAATGAAATTATTTTCCATTATTAACCGGAACGATTGTTCTTTTAAATAAAAAAAGAAATTTGAGAAAATAATCAGTAGTTTTTTTTTTAGCATTTTCAAAAAAAAAAAAGTTATTTGGCGGTACTTTTATATACACACACACACACATATATATATATATATATATATATATATATATATATATATATATATATATATATATATATATATATATATATATATATATATCATAGGCGAGGCGTGAACTTAAAAGTAGAGGAAGCAGAATATTTGTGTTAGTAAAATTGAATATTAATTATCTTGGGATTTAGAATAAAAAGTCAAATTATCAGACTTAAAATTTGAAAACTAGAAAAATTAAGTCAAGCCTGATTTTGTTTTTAAGATTTATTTAAAATTAAATTCAATTCGGCGATTCTTTTTTTTTAATTCATTACAAATTAATGTAAAGAAATTGAGACAATAGTTCTTTTCAATAGAAATAAGCGTTCAATAAACGTAAGAAAGCCGTTCATCTCAAATAGTACTGCTTAAATAAGTTGTAATTCTACATAAAGCTGAAAAGCTTCTTTTTCATGATATTCTGGTGGACGGAATCGTTAAGAATAGTCAACGTAAGGTTGAATCTTCATTAAATGTACTTATTAAGTCGTTGCCTTTAAGAAATTCTAACATCTCTAAAATTGATTTGTACAAAGAGTTCTCATCGCTATACAAAACCATTAATTCACTTCTCAATTTTGGAAAATCGAACCATTTGCCATACTAAATTAATTTTAAAATATCGTAAAAATGTCCAAAATCCGCAACTTAAATAAAAGATTTGACCATCTCAATCGAGGGAATTGTTCAAAATATCTTGAAGCAGTTCAGTTATTTGTTACTTTTACTAAAAAACAAAGCTGAGAAGTCGGGCAATTTACTGCCAACTATAGTAGGAGCTAAAGCTGAAATTCATTTTTTGATAATAAAATTCAAAGCACGCAAAAGTTTCGATAACATTTTAAAAAAAACTGCTGATCTCAGACAGAGCTGCAAAAACGATTTGTATTTTCATATTTCAAGAATATTGCGATAAAACCAAATTAAACCTATGAGCGTAACAATGATTTGTAATAAATTTGTCTAACTCGAACTTGTAAGTTAATTTCATAATAATAACTTATTATATTCACATCTTTATTACCTAAATAATTCAATAACCCGATCACTGGTCGCTCCACGAGAACATGAGAAGATCATATGTGCAAAATTGAAAACAAATCATTTATTTTAATATTTCCTTAATAAGCTGTTTATTTGCAGCGTATTCTGAGAGTAACAAGTGAGAGTAGAAACAAATCTATGAATAGATAAGACCAAAGCCCCCTGGATATATAAAGCCAGAATGAGTACTCACTTTTTGAAATGAGCTTTATTTAGTGTATCAATAATGTACGTTTTATCAATAAACTCATACGAAACGTACAAATTTCATTTTAAGTTTTTAGCTATTGCAACTTATAGCTTTTACAATTTTATTTCATAAAATGACTAACAAAGGGTGAAATTAGATCTTAACATATCTCATTTTTTTCAAATCAAAATAAATCACGATCAAATTTAATAATAATTTGATCTAATTTTTATAAATTTTGTGCTTTTTATTTCCATATAAACGATATCCTCTAAAATATATTTCCCTCGCTCTAATTCTCTCTTCGTCGTACGACGAAAGTCAAACTCATTTCTAAATAAATTTAGAAAAATAATATTGACGAAAATACACATAATTGAACGCGAAAACCTAAAAAAATATATTATTAATTTATTTAAATGAAATTATGTATTCGAAAACATTAACTAAAACCGAATTTATAAACATAAATCAGCTCAAAAGATATTTTCAACATGCAGTGGTCAATAAATAATATAATCAGCTGATTAATGTTTACACTTCAAAATGAACACATAACCTAATCGCAATTTCTATTTTGCTACACATTTATTCACAATCACAGCAAAACACTACACTATATTCTCAATCCTGAAATACATAGGAACATTAAAAAAGGTTTATTTATGCTGTCTCAACATAAGAATAATATTTAATTGCATAATTATGCATTAAATACAAATCCAATCTTCATAATGACATAAATGTCATAACAATAGGAGAGAGAGAATATTTTTCTATATTGAATGATAGTTCGATGAAATGCCATTACTAGCGTTGCTGTTGTATAAAAATTTTACAAGCCATTAATGTTAAAATCATACATGTGTGCATGTAATCATTAAATCTAGTTAAATTTATATAGTGTATATGAGATTTTGTGCATTGGTATTGTTCATTTTATACATGAAAGCAAAACACAAATTACAATACAACTTAACATTTAATGAAATTGATTTGTTTGGTGTAAAGTGCCATTTTGATTTATTCTCTTTGTGAGCATACTTAAAATAAAATATAGTTCTCGTAACCTAACTATGTATCTGTCTCTGTTTATATTTTAAGTTATTAAAATACCATATTTTCATTTAATGAATAAAATAAAATAGAAAAATAAATCAAAAAATGATCAATTTCAGGATGAAAACAGAAATTCCTGTTTTCAGTTGAATATAACCTAAGTTAAATTTAAACTACTTTTCATTCAAATATTTACTATATAGTAAAGCCTTACCTTTCATACATTTTGTATGAAACTGACGTTGATTTTTGTATTTTTTGTTACACTAAATAAAGCTCATTTTGAACATTCCTGCTTCAATCACTTCAAGAATGCTTTGATAAAACACACACACATCAATAATTATTTTTGGTAATAAGCGAAATAAGGTGAAGCTAAACTAAAAGCAGCTTCCATAAGAGAGAATATTTTTTTATTCTGTTGTGTTGTGCTGGATATTCGTAGATATGAGAGATATTTGTACATATTTGTTTTTATTTTGGTTCTATGTATGCACTATGAATGAGTATGAAATATGAAGGTGGATGATGTATATATATATCAATGCGTATATGTATACGGCCGTTTCCCATCGAAAAACATGGCCGATCCTATGTATGTGTAATGGGTTAGAAAGTGGTAAATACATCAACAATCGTATGAAAAAGCTGATTTTTTCGAAATTTTTGACTTTTAACTTCCTATAACTTGGTAGGCAGGCCCGATAACCAATTACTCACTTTCCAGAGTTTGGAAAATGATTATTTATCAACAATCCTGGATTAATAATTTTCATTTAAACCAATATTTTAATTCATGTTTTTGAAGATTTAAGAATCTAGATTTTTATATTTTCGATCGTGAATAGAAAAATAAAACGAAATGAATTTGTAATATCGGGTTTAAATACATATTGTTTGTTATATTTTGCTCTGTTTCCCGTTTACAAGTAGTAATATGATTTTATTTTACATCCCGCTCGTTTTTTTTTCATTTTCCTTCGTTTCAATATTTTTTAGAAATAATTCAAACAGTTTTGTGCTTCGTTGTCTTTTAGTGCATTTCGCTTCATTTTTATTTTATTTTTGATTTTGTTTCCTTGTTTTAGTTTGCTACGAGCATTTGAGGCGAAAGCACGTGTTCGTTGTCAGTATGATTTGGTTTTTACGTAATATTTTTAGATTACATAAAATTTTATGCGTTTTAATTTTGTTTTAGGCTTACAGAATTTTTATTTAGGATTATTAAAACTGTTTGAATTGTATACTTAAATTACTTTCATTCTTTATAAAAATTTTAAAATTGATATTTTGGTCAATTACGTTTGTTGTGCTTTGTTGTCTTTTAGTGCATTCGTTTCGTTTTTAATTTAGTTTTGATTTTGTTGCTTTGTTTTAAGCGAGAACTATACTTGGAATAAGAGAATTAAAAAAATTAACGTAAGAGAGCGAGAAAAGGAATATGTATGAATGCGACCATACTCAGAATAAAAAACTTAAAAATTCTTCGTTCAGTTGTATGTGTCACTTAAAAAAATTAACGAGTGCGAAAGTTTTCGTACTGAATTAAGAAAAAGCAACAACAATGCATCTTGTTCACATTGTTTGACGCAATTTCTGTTTGTTTGTTGAAAAAAAATTAAAAAAAAGGAAATATATTTATTTTATCAAAATTTATTTTGAATTCTTTTTGCTTTTTGTTGGTCGATAAACTTAAAGTTTAATTTATATTTTTAGAATGGATACATTTTTATTCATTCTGGTACGAATAAAAAATTGTCCTGGGTCCAAATCCTTAAATTTTAAAAATGTCACCTTATAATAACCGTGTATATTTATGGTTCGGTTTATTAATCGCACACTACATGACCGCATTCGCCGATGACTTTCTTATATCCTTTAATAGCTGTAAATGCTCAAGGAGCTTATTTAACTTCTTAAGTTTTGCCAACTTTATTTCGTTGTTCATTTTTGATTATATTAAAATTGATTTGATTTAAATTATCTAATTAACCCTTCCTCTAATAAAAATATAAGATTATTAACCTAAATCTAAATAATTAACTCCACGTTTTAACTACTTAAAAATTATAAAAACACTAACCAAAAACGCTAACCTAACATAACCTATTAAAACTAAAACATTATATCAAATATAATAAAAACAAATTAAAACAAAAAACTATTCCTACGATATTAACTATTTATTTATATGCTATTTAATTAATATTTTTAAGTACGACTTTATCTAAATTAATGTTTTTAAAATAATCAAAAAAACGCACAAAAATTTTATTTCGCTGTCAACTTAGAAATTCTTAAGTAGACTATGGGCGAAATGTCAAAATGAAATAACAAATGGCAGATTTCGTTCAGTTTCTTATTTCTGTTAATTCTCTTATTCCAATTATAGTTCCACCTTTAAGCGAGAACTATACTTGGAATAAGAGAATTAAAAAATTAACGTAAGAGAGCGAGAAAAGGAATATGTATGAATGCGACCATACTCAGAATAAAAAACTTAAAAATTCCTCGTTCAGTTGTATGTGTCACTTAAAAAAATTAAAGAGTGCGAAAATTTTCGTATTGAATTAAGGAAAAGCAACAACAGTGCATCTTGTTGACATTCTTCGACGCCATTTCGTTGTTCATTTTTGATTATATTAAAATTGATTTGATTAAAATTATCTAATTGACCCTTCCTCTAATAAAAATATAAGATTATTAACCTAAATTTAAATAATTAACTCTACGTTTTAACTACTTAAAAATTATAAAAACACTAACCAAAAAAGCTAACCTAACATAACCTATTAAAACTAAAACTTAATATCAAATATAATAAAAACAAATTAAAACAAAAAAACTATTGCTACGATACTAACTATTTATTTATATGCTATTTAATTAATATTTTTAAGTACTACTTTATCTAAATTAATGTTTTTAGAATAATCAAAAAATCGCACAAAAATTTTATTTAGCTGTCAACTTAGAAATTCTTAAGTAAACTATGGGCGAAATGTCAAAATGAAATAACAAATGGCAGATTTCGTTCAGTTTCTTATTTCTGTTAATTCTCTTATTCCAATTATAGTTCCCCCTTGTTTGCTACGAGCAGTTGCGACGGGAGGATGTACTTGTTTTATGATAAATTTTATGTTTTCGTAATTTATCTTCAATTTACATAAAATTTTACCTGTTCGATTTTTTTTTTAGGTATATAGATATTTGTAAATTTTATTGGGATTTTGATAATATCTATCTAAATTTTGAGTAGGAAATAAATTTAACAAAACGTTAATTTTATTATTTCCAAAAATAATTAAATTGATGTTTCGTTTAATTTTTCGAAATAGAATTAACGAATTAACAATTATACAAATTTTGTCAACCGATATAGTCAATAAAATTATGAATTAAATAATATAAAATTTATTTATATTTATATGTTTATTAAAATTTATATTTTCGCAAATATATTTTAAATTTGCCAAAAATTAAATATATTTTAGGTCAATTTTTTTCATACTGACAAGTAAACATACAATACAATACAATAACAGTAACAGACAATGTACCATCAAAAACAAAAAGAAACAAAAAAATCAACGTAAACAAAACAAAAAAAATAATTTTCGTGACTTTGTGTATTCTTTACAGGATAATTTCTTATGAATGAAAAATTTGAGCATGTATCAATAAATGGGAAATTTATTGTACAGCAGTCTTGATAAATAATCATATTTAGATGCCTCATATACGAAAATTGATGTTAAGGCCTGTATTGTAAGATACAACAAAGCAAAGTCAAAAAATTGCGAGAAATCGACAGTTTACGAACGAATTGTACAAATTTTGTTGTTTTCTAACCATTTACTCATACTAACTCATAAAAGAGAATAATCGGCCTGATCTTTATTGGTATTGTATATATATATATATATATATATATATATATATATATATATATATATATATATATATATATATGTATATATATATAAATATATATATATATATATATATATAAATATATATATATATATATATATATATATATATATATATATATATATATATATATTATTTATATATATATATATATATATATATATATATATATATATATATATATATATATATATATATTTATATATATATATATATATATATATATATATATATATATATATATATATATATATATATATATATATATATTTATATATATATATATATATATATATTTATATGTATATATATATATATATATATATATATATATATATATAAATATATATATATATATATATATATATATATATATATATATATATATATATATATATATATATATATATATATATATATATATATTTATATATATATATATATATATATATATATATATATATATATATATATATATATATATATTTATATATATATATATATATATTTTTTTTTTTTTTTTTTTTTTATGTCGAGGGGGGGAAACCCTCATGGGCGCTGTGCCGGACTCTTACCGACTAAAACCCCACCCTCCGCTTCTCCACACGACCGGGATCGCAAAATTTGCATAACTTCAGGCGTTGGATGTCCATGTTCTTATCAATGTATGTTGTTAGCTTCATGTTGTGACATTTTTTGACGTAATATCATCATTATCATGGTATTTATGGTGTCCCAATTTCGCTCCTCCGACAGCATCTTAATGATAATGTTTTCCATTGTCAGCTGACCTACTTTATCAGTACACTCACGACGCTCCCGCTCCCACCGTTCACAGTGAAAAATAGTGTGTTCTGGTGTATCTTCATCATCACAGTAGAAACAACAGGGCCTCTCTTTGATACGCATTTTAAAGAAATAACTGTTAAAACAGCCATGGCCAGAAAGGAATTGCGTTAAGTGAAAGTTGATTTCGCCATGCTTACGCTCTACCCACTCTTTAATTTTAGGGATCAGCTGTCTGGTCCACGACGCAGTGTCTGCGCTTTCCCATCGTTTCTGCCATTGTTCCAGCATTTCTTGTTTGGCGTCTTCCTTAGGAGTCCCACTGAGTACTGTGACTCTATGCTTGGCCATTAACGTCATAGGTGGCATGCTTGATAGTACGAAGGCTGCCTCTTTCGAGATTGTCCTATAAGCACTACATACCCGGAGTGCAATGGTTCGTTGAACTCGTTCCAGTTGATCACGCGCCTTTGCAGTGTCCAATGCTCGGATCCATACAGGTACCCCATACAATATAACTGATGTGACTACAGAGGAGAGCAATTTCCTCTTACTTGCGCTCGGTCCGCCAGTGCTGGCCATTAATCGAATAAGGCCAGTTGTTGTTCTATTCGCCTTTACCACCGTTTGTCTAATGTGCTCTTGGAAGCTTCTTCGATGGTCCAGCCATACCCCCAGGTACTTAATTTTTGCTGTTGGTACTATTTTTATTCCTCCTATGTTGAATTCCATAGGCGAAAGCATCCGCCTACCTGCCATTACAACTGCCTCGGTCTTTTCCGGTGCCAACTGCAACCGGTGACTGCAGAGCCACTTGGAGATGGCTTCGACTGCGGCATCTACTCGCTCCACAAGTTGTTGTTCATATCTCGCCGATACAATAAGTGCTAAGTCATCGGCATATCCCACTAGCTTGCAGTCCTCGGGCAACGGAATTCTGAGAATACCGTCATATAGAATATTCCAGACCAGTGGTCCTAAAACGGAACCTTGAGGTACACCACTCGTAACCTCCATCAAAGTAGCTACGCCCACTGATTCGACAATGATTTCTCGTTCACTCAGATAGCTCTGAAGAACCCTCCTAAGACTCAGGCTTACTTGACATTCCTCAAGCCTTTTCAGGATTAACTCCCAAGCTGCGCTGTTGAATGCATTCCGTACGTCTAGAGTAATTACCACTGGGATACGCCGTGTGTGTTTGGATCCGTCAGCTGCTTTATCGACAAACCTCATGACTTCCGTTACAGCATCTACTGTAGAACAACCCGATCGAAAACCGAACTGGTTCTCTGCAAGTCCGCCAGTTCTGTTGACTTCGTCTATTAATCTGTGACGCAGTAGGTGCTCATATAGTTTCCCGAAGGTGTCCAACAGGCAAAGTGGTCTATATGACGTAGGCATCCCATCCGGTTTCCCCTCCTTTTTAAGTAACACAAGTTTAGCTATCTTCCAGATGTGTGGAAACTCTCCATTCTTAAAAGCTTGGTTTATAACATCCAAGATTATTTTTGGGTGAACGTCAGATGCAATTCTAACCGCTTCTGGTGGGATTCCATCCGGTCCAGCACTTTTCTTCATCTTTAGCTTTCTCCATGCAGTCTCTAGTTCTGCCCTAGTGAATGGTAGGAATGCTTGTGGTTGTATGGATTTATGGTTTGCTCGCTCGTGAAACGGAAAAAGCTCCTTAACTATGGTGGTGACAGTTTCTGCAGTTATGGTGGGCACCATTCGTCCAAACTTCTTGGTTACAATTTTATATGCATCTCCCCATGGATCTTCTTCTATCCTGCTGCAGAGCTTTTGCCAGCAATTCTTCTTTGATTTCAGTATAGCCATTCTCATGTTCTTCCTTGCACATTTCAATTCCTGTTGGATAGATGTATTCACTTGAAATTCAGCTAAGTTTTGATTTAAGAAACTTGATTTAAACAAATTAGTTAATTAGTGTCTATTTTAGATGTTAGCATTCATTTCTAAACATAACGCCAGCCTTGAATCATCCGATTCAACAGGAAGCATGCAGATTTTATTGATCGGTCTCGTTAGCTCTCCGGATTTTGTTTTTAAAGTCACGACCCGTACAATGTTGTCTTTTCCTGGATGAACTTTCACAATTTTACCCAATCTCCAGTGAACTGATAGAACATTGTCTTCTTTAATTATGACAATATCTCCGATCTTAACATTGTTTTTTATTGTATGCCATTTAACGCGCTGTTGTAGTGATGTTAAGTACTCGATGTGCCACCGTTTGTGGAATTGTTGTGAAATTCTTTGAACATTTTGCCATCGTTTGTTGAAATTGATGTCAGTAACCGATAAATTGTCTTCTGGGATTTTGGTAATTGAATGACCAATTAAAAAATGTGATGGTGTTAAGAACTCCAAGTCATCCGAAGATAAGGTACATAATGGCCTTGAATTCAACATTGCTTCAATCTCGACTAACAGCGTTGTCAATTCCTCTGCGGTAAGTATGTGGTCCCCAATAGTTCTTTTGAGATGGTGCTTCATGGATCTGATTGCTCGTTCCCAAATTCCTCCAAAACTAGGAGCACTAGGAGGATTGAAGTGCCATGTAATGAACTTGCTTGAAAAGAAATGAGAACATTCATTAGAACTTTCAATTAATTTAGCAAAGTGTTTTGACAGTATTTTATTGGCCGCAACAAAATTTGAACCGTTGTCGGAGTATATATCGGAACATAAGCCCCGCCTTGAGACAAATCGTTTTAATGCTGCTAGAAATGATTCGCTACTCATATCCCCCACTAACTCCAAATGAACTGCTTTCACGCTTAGACATATGAATAGACAAACATATGATTTGTAGGTTTTTTGTCCTCGTCCTCTTGTTAAATGGATTGGTATTGGGCCAGCAAAGTCTAATCCGACCTTCAGGAAAGGACGTATGAATTCGGACCTTGCTGCTGGTAAGTCGGCCATAATTTGAGATTCAGTTTTCGCTTGTATCTTGGTACACGTGACACACTTGAAAATAATTTTTCGAATGAGTCGTTTGACTCCCAGTATCCAAAAATGTTGCCTCAAATTTGCTAATAACAGGGATGGGCCAGCATGTTTGTAGTCCAGATGAGCTGTTTCTACAATTCGTGTCGATACAATGGATTGGTATGGCAAAATGACCGGATGTTTGGCGTCATAACTAATGTTTGAATTGGACAACCGTCCACCTACGCGTAGCACTCCATGTTGGTCGATAAAAGGATTCAATGATTTAATTTTACTGGCTTTTGGTAAAGTTTTGCGTGTTTCCAGTTGTTGAATTTCTTCGCCAAAATTCTTCATTTGTACCGCCTTGAATATCGCATTTTGTGTTTGATTGAGTTCCTCTCTACTAAATATAGTGTTTATTCTCCTGTTTTGCTTTGGTATTCTGCAATTACTAAGGAATCTGTACACATATGCAAGCACTCTGCTCACTTTGTGGAATGTAGAACACCTGTCAACTATATCTTCAATCAGATGAGGGTGTTCAACTATTGTTGCGTTAAACACTTGACGACGTTCTTCTTCTAAAGGTGCGTTTATATTGGCTTTTGATAGTATTGGCCATTTATCCCTTTTCAACCGGAGCCAATTAGGTCCCTTCCACCAAAGATCGAAGTTTTTTAGTTGGTTGACACCCAAGCCGCGAGATGCACAATCTGGGGGTCTATTATGAAATATTCGACGCGCGTTTTATTCTCGACATCGTCGAATGCATGCTATTATGAAATATTCGACGCGCGTTTTTTTCTCGACGTCGTCGAATGCATGCAATTATGAAAAAACGAAAAGATACGACACGTATTTGTTTAGATAAAAACGAATAGTATACGACAGCTATTAAGGTGGCGAATGTGAATGTTCAATAGTAAAATAAAGTGCAATTTAATTAATAAATATTACTTTAGTTTAGATATATTTATAATCTAAACTAAATGTACATATATTTATAATATTCCCTAATTAAATTTTTTTGTGAGATTTATATTTTCGACGTTGTCGAATAATTCATAATAGCTATTTTCGACGTTGTCGAATTGGTCGACATCGTCGAAATAATACGCGCGTCGAATATTTCATAATAGACCCCCTGCTGGATTATCAGTCGACCGAATGTATTGCCATTTATCGCGAGGTAACTCTTCTATAATTTTGGATGTTCGGTTACCAACAAACGTTTTCCAGCGATATGGAGGTGATGAGAGCCAATCAAGCACAATTCGCGAGTCTATCCATCCGAACACTTGGTCTATTTTTAGTGATGAATTCTTTAAAACGAAATTAATCAGCTTAGTCAATAGAACCGCACCGCATAACTCGAGACGTGGTATTGAAATTTGCTTCAAGGGAGATACTTTGGTTTTACTAATCAATTTTACTAAAATTGATCCATCATCGAGCGTGATTCTGAAGTACACAACCGCAGCGTATGCTCTTTCACTCGCATCACAAAAGCCATGAAGTTCAATCTTTGAAATATGAGTACTTCCTATCAATCTTGGAACGCTTAAGATGTGAACTGCTTTTAAACTTTGATAAATGGTTCTCCATCGTACTAACAGGTCTCCCTTTAATGGTTCATCCCACTCCAACTTGACAACCCAGAGGTGCTGCATAAATATTTTGACTTGTATTACAATTGGAGCCAACAATCCTAATGGGTCAAATATTCTACTGGCATTGGACAGAACCTTTCGTTTGGTCATAATT
Source organism: Tipula lateralis (assembly GCA_963932295.1). Lineage (NCBI taxonomy): Eukaryota > Metazoa > Arthropoda > Insecta > Diptera > Tipulidae > Tipula > Tipula lateralis. The sequence continues at coordinate 76,068,247 of OZ010736.1, read as the reverse complement.
TCTGCGTCTTCGATATTAGCGTCAAAATAAAATTTGTCTTCGGTTGGGTTCCATTTCAATCCCAATACTTTCGTGGTGTCCATTTTATCTGTAATTTCGATAACTTCGTTTTTTGTCGGTACATCGTTTAACTTGGTTGAATTAGATATCCACTTTCGCAGATGAAAACCCTTTTCTCTTAGAGCTGCTGTGATATCTCGCTTTAACTTCATACCTTCTTCAATAGTTGCAGTGCCAGACAATAGATCGTCAACATAGAAATCGTTGAGAATCGTATTTGCCATTTTTGGATGCGTTTCAAGATGTTGCAATCCAACTTCTCTTAGTGCTCTAGTGGCCAAATATGGAGCTGATGACATACCATATGTTACGGTTTGTAACTCATAATGCCGAATAGGTTGTGATGGATGATCTCTCCAGACGATTCGCTGATACTTGGTGTCCTCACTATTGACCAGTATCTGACGATACATTTTCTCCACGTCCGCAGCAAAGACTATTGCATAAGTGTCCTCACTATTGACCAGTATCTGACGATACATTTTCTCCACGTCCGCAGCAAAGACTATTGCATGTTCTCGGAAACGTAACAAGATTTGGGTTAATGTTGATTGTATCGTTGGTCCGACCACAAGGCAATCATTTAATGACACGCTATTGTTTGTGCATCGAACACAACACGTAATTTTGAAGTTGTGCTGGATTCTTTCAGAACTCCATGATGAGGTAGGTACACTCCAAAACCTTCCTTTTCTTCTGGTTTTATTTCTTTCATGTGACCTAGTTTTTCATATTCATTCTACATATGAAGGCTTTATATTCATTATATAATCCAGTATCTCTTTGAAAGCGTCGTTCCATGCCTTGAAGTCTTCGAATAGCAAGCGGTAACGATGTGCCTAATTCTACTCTGTTCTATTTAAACGGTAGCTTTACTATATATCTGCCGTCATCAGCATTGCGTGTATATTCTTTGAAGTGATTTTCACAGTATTCTTCTTCACTAGACCATGAGCTATTAGATTGAACTTCCTCTACTTCCCAGAATCTTTGTAGTGTCTTATCAATATTGTTGGTACTCTCATCGCTGGTGGTATTACAGTATGCATTGATGCCGTGCATTTCGAGCTGCTTTAAAATTTGACCTGCTACCACCCAACCAAACACTGTGTTTTGTAGAACAATTTTGTTCGTTTTATTTTGTTTTTGTCCATTTCGCAGAATCTGGAAAAAGTGTTCGGCTCCAATCAGCAAATCAACTTTATGTGGTTTATCATAATCGGCATCTGCAAGTGTTAGTTCATGAAGATTGAATTCTTCCATTTCGCTTCGATTGATGGTACTTGCTGGTAGATTAGAAGTTATTCGCGGTAAAATTAGTACCTCGATGTTTATTTGTGGAGGATCACTAACTCTGGTAAGTATTTTTAATGTGGCCTTCCCTCTGGTTGTGTGCGTTGCTGAACTACCCAATCCCGAAACAGAAAGTCGCGCATTACTTCTTTTAATGTTTAACATCTGCAGGCATGATTCTGTAATGAAAGAAGCTTGCGAGCCAGAATCTAAAAGTGCTCGACACGGAAAAACTTTACCATTACTCGTAACTACATTTACAATCGCTGTAGGCAACACTGTCTGTAAGACATGGTTGGAAGCATGTGCACATATCCTTTCACTTGGACCCGACTCATCTATATTGGATAATTCTTCTTTGTCCTCGACTTTAACATGATTTGTGTTAACAGATGTTGACTGCTCAGAATGTAATAATGAATGGTGTTTTCTATTACATGTGGTACATCGTCGCTTTGATCTGCATTTGAACACACCATGGTCACTGCTTAAGCAATTGAAACACCGATTACCATCCTTTGCCCATTTTCTTCGCTCGTCCAATCCCATTGATGTCAATTTTGGACACTGGTACGTCATATGTTCTGTGTCAGAACAAAAACTGCAGCTGATACTACGAGAAACGAAGTGACCTTTGACTGATTGTTCCTTTGGTCGCCTTACGGACATTTTCAACGATTCCAATGCATCTCCTCTACGTAATAAAAATTCAAAATATTCATCTGTGGTTGGGAATTCTTTCTCTGCTGTGTTTTGAGCCCATTGTGCCTTACTTTCTTCATCCAACTTGTTCACTAAAATATATATAAGCCATGGATCTTTAGAATCACCACCTGGTCCTACAGCTTTTAACCCTCGTAATACCTCATCAGAGGTATCAAGTAACCTTTTAATATTTGCGCTGGTTGCTGTACTGATAGTTGGCTGTTCGATGAAGTTTCGAATGAATGAAGTAATTGTGTGTCTTTTTCTGTCGTAACGCTGGCGTAGTTTTTGCAATGCCTCGATATAATTTGTTTCAGTAATTGGCAAATGTCTTAATAAACTGGCTGCTTCACCTCGTAGGAAACTCTTTAGATATTGGAATTTTTGGACGGTAGACAAAGAGGTTGAATCATGGACTGTAGCCACATATAGATCGTAAAAGGACTGCCATTCCTTGTAATCTCCAGCAAATGGTGGTATATTCAGTTTTGGCAAACGTACTTCAACATTTGCAGATTGCGTGAGATTCATCGGGATGTCAACACTTACATTGGATTTCATTGCACTTAATCCCATTTTCCTCATTAAAACCGATAGTTCCGTGACCGCATTGTAATAATTCTCCTCAAATTCCATATCAGGTTCCTGTCCTTGATCTAATGCAAATATTTGATTTTCGATCGACGTAAATTCTTCCATAAGTTTCTCGGCACGTGACAATTTGACTTTGCATTCCTCGATGGTGACTTCATTAGGACTTTTCTTGATACTATTTATCATGAATGTTAATTTGCCCTTAATCACCGATCTCTGTTTTTTCAGTCCATTGATTTCAGCCATTTTGTAAAGTAAACTTGATCGCACGATTTGAGTTTATTGAATCACAAACCAATTATTAATCACTAAATCACTGTTCATTCACTAATTCACTAATATTTTTGATCTGTCTTGGTTTGATAAGAATAGAAAATTTTGACTATATTCACGAAAATTGTTAGTTATAAATGGAGTGAAAGAAAAGGCTTCTCCTTACACGTGCGGAGGTCAAAATGTTCACATGCACGTGGTAAGGTTTATAATCAATAGATAAAATTAACGCTTGTAAAATGTTTATTACACTATTCTTTAAAGTTCTAGATATCGTTCTTTTAATAATTTTTTAATAAGTACAAAATTATACTACCATGTACGATGTACACATGGAAATCACTTTAGTTAAATTCAACTCTAATTTTGTGAAATCTTAGAGAGCACCGACATTTAAATTCCAAATATATAAAAATTGTACTTATCCGGCTCGAAGGACCATAATGTTGGGGCAACTGACGAATCCTCAATAGTTCCACGGATGCTTTTACTTCAATTGTGGTTGAAATGATTGCTGCTGTTGCGTTCGTCCCAAGAAACGTTGTATATTCGCTGGTTCTCAAACAAATTATTGATTAAATAAAATTCATTCAATCTTTAACAATTTGTTTGTATTTGTTTTGCAAATATAATTATTTAGTAAACTTAATTCTATTACAATAATTTTCAATGATGATCTTCACTCAATGAGTATCTGGTTTGTAATAATCAAATAATACATTTTCTCGTAAAAAATCCCGCGTTTTTTATCGTTTGCGACAATGACTAATACAAACGATTTTATATACATATTTACATTTTATAAGCCTTCTTAATACTATAATTCGATCATTTGAGTGGCATCTATTAATTACTAGGATAATTGTTTAAATTTGTGGAACATGATATTAACAATTGGTTTGTAAGTTATACAATATTTGATAGCTAAAGTAAATGATTGTAAACAAATTATTCTAATAAGAACAAGTGAAAGTGATTTTAAACTCTATTCATGTTAATCTACGTTTCTGATTATATAATTATAAATACTTAAAAATTCATATGATGCTGTATGATAAGAGTAATATTCCATGGAACATATACATAACGCTGAAGCTTCAATTCAGCTAAGTTTTGATTTAAGAAACTTGATTTAAACAAATTAGTTAATTAGTGTCTATTTTAGATGTTAGCATTCATTTCTAAACAGTGCTTTAATGAAATTTTTCTTTACTTTCTCAGATAAAAGATATAATTCGTCGGGTTTATATTCAGGTAACATATAATTTCCAATTACTGTATAGGCATCACGTAATATTTCATATAACTAGCCATGCATTATAGGATGTTGTCCAAAAACTAGGAGATAAGGAGCAAAAACTGTGGATTCGTTCGCTTGAAGATTATGATCCCACGTTTTATGTTCTTCATTTATGTATGCCCGTATCGACGCTAATACGGTTCGGTTAACCCTTTCGGAAGCGTTACTCTGCGGAGAATACTTGACCGTAAAAATGTTAGAAACGCCATATTGTTTTAATAGTTTTTGCACAAGATGAGCAACAAATTGACGTCCGTTATCTGTCACGATGGTCTCTGGGATACCAAACATAAGAAATATGTTGTTTTCTAAAACTTTTGCAACTTCAATACCTGTAGCATTTCGTACGGCTCGAGTTATTACAAATTTAGAATAATGATCGACTGCTATAAGAATATACATATGTATTTCCTGCATATGTCCTTGGGTAAGGCCCCAAAAAATCTAAATACACTCTTTGCCGTGGTCTAAAAGTAACAGGCAGATAACTAAGAGGTGGTCGTGAAATGTAGTTGGGAGCTTTGATACTCTTACACATACTACATGAAGCAATGAATTTTCGTATATCTTTTATCATACAAGGTCAAAAGAAATATCTTTTTACCAGTTCTATTGTTTTATAAGATCCTAAATGAGCTGATGTGAGAGGACAGTAAGCAGATCTAATTAAATTAAAGCGAAGACCTTCTGGAACTACAAACTTCCAATCTGGCGTATCACTTATTTCATCTACATTGCCTGAGCTTTTATTTATGTACAAATTGCCATTTATTATTTTCATATTGCTTTTTCTTCAAGAAGATTCGGTATGTTTGATTTAGGTAATATATTCTGGACTTTGAAAACATGGTGAATTCAAATCAATATTCATCGGATTGAATTCAATCGCCGAAGATTGTTTATCGTAAGTTGTTGCTGGTATTAATTCATCCATGAATACTCGAGACAAAGCATCTAGAACACAGTTTTGAGAACCATTTCTGTATTCGATATCAAAATCAAACCCCTGTAAATTAAGGCTCCACCTTGCTAATCTACCTGCCAAATCGTTTTGGGACATAAGCCAGGTCAGGCCAGCATGGTCTGTTATAACCGTAAATGGTAACCCTTCGACTAATGCCTGAAACTTTTTAATAGCTAAAACAGCTGCCAAGCACTCCAATTCTGTGACTCTATACTGTCGTTGCGCTGAATTAAGTTTATGTGACATATATTCGATTGGCTTGTCAATCATTGGTTTTCTGAAACAATACTGCACCAACTCCAGTAGAGCTGACGTTGCATTGAATAAAAAACGTTTATTAAAATCAGTATTGAGTAATGGAGCCGTAGTAAGAGCTAATTTAAGTTTTTCGAACGCGTTTTGAGATGTTTCGGACCAAATAAACTTTTGATTTTTCTTTAACATGTTAGTTAAAGGCGCAGAGATGGTCGAATACTGGTCAATAAATCGCCTGTACCATCCACAAATTCCCAAAAACCTCCTAAATTGAGGTACCGTTCTAAACATCGGATACTCTGCAATGGCCTGCACCTTCGTTTGATTTGGTCGCAGAGTGCCACCATCAACTACATGACCAAGGTAATCGATCTCCCTCAGTATAAATTTGCTTTTCTCCACATTTATAGTTAAACCTACTGCAACTAATCGAGATGCTACATCGGCTAGCAGCGACAAGCGTTCTTCAAATGTGGACTTTGTAACGAGAAGATCATCGAGATATACGATTACTCTGTCATGTAGGTGAAAAGGTAACACTCTGTGCATCAATCGACAAAGCGTGTGTGGAGCATTGCAGAGCCCAAATGGCATAGCAGTAAAGTGGTAAAGCGGTCGTCCTGGCACAGTGAAAGCAGTTTTCTCCATTGATTCAGGATCATGTGGGATTTGCCAGAACGCATCCTTGAAGTCGATACTGGACATGTATTGTGTTTTCTCCAACCGACTCAACAAACCATCAATGAGAGGTAGTGGATATGCGTCTTTTTTAGTCACACTATTTAGTTCCCGGGCGTCGAGGCATAACCGCACCTTTCCATTTGGCTCTAGAACTCTTGTGATAGGTGAGCACCATGAACTTGTACTTTCTTTGATGACCCCTAAAGCCAACATCCGATCTAACTCCTGGTACATCTGGTGTTGGACAGCTGGCGATACTGAGAAAAATCGTTGCTTGATAGGGGCTGCGTCTCCTGTATCTATTTGATGAGTGACCAAAATGGTTTTTCCCAGCCCGAGTTTTGCAGAACTAGGAAAAAGATCAACAATTTGTTTGACCCTCTCTATATTAACTATTAAATAAGGATTATCAGAAGGATCTTCGGTTATCAGAAGGATTTTCTGTACTTGATACTGAGTCAAACATGGCTTTTGTTAATTTTTTATTAATAAACTTCCGTAAGCGGAAGTATCTGATAGATCTTAGTTTATTCCGATTATGGGTGAAATTTACCGTAGAAGGTAAAGGGTTGTTTATAAACGAATTACAACTTATTTCTGTTTGACCCTGTTGTACAATTCTGGGTCGGTGTTCGCTGCTGCATCTTCCATCGATCTGGGAGGCATTAAGGCGGATTGTTGGAAATGAGGATTCCCAGCGATTCCCATTCCCATCTGATGGTTTTCCGATCTAAAATGGTATCTAACCCAGGATGCTTGATTATTTTGAAAGGGTAGACCACAATTCCAACAAATTAATGGTCCAATTGTCATGTCGAATTAAAATAATTAAAAGGGGGCAGATGTGATGAAGGTGTCATCTGTAACTCGTGAAAACTTCTCGTAAATCTCGGCCCCATGGCAAGTTCAGGGTTATACCCCATAGTTTTCCATGTCTCTTCTAAAGCAACACATCTTGTCACTATGGCGGACAACGGTGGAAATACTTCCCCAGCTAATGCTACCTTAAGTCCAGGACGCATGTTTCTTCTTAAAAATTCTATCAATTCGACTTCCGTCAGCGCGACTTTTAAAGGATATGCTAGGCTGACCATATTATAATAAAAATCGACAAAAGCCTCTTTGACTTTTTGTTTGCGGTTATCCAGAGGATTTTTTATGTCGTTATCCAAACGTCCATCTTGAAAGCAATGTATAAATCCATTTTTAAGATCAATCCATGAACATTGTGGATTCAGTCCAAGTAAGATCCAGTAGTGCTTCCGAGGTATACCGTGCAATATGGAACCCAATCATGTACTAGCAGATCGGTCGAAATACCATGAGTTTCGGCCATCAGTTCAATCCTGAAGAAAATTTTTTGCATGGTTATACTACTAGCGGTTCCGTCAAAAGATATATTCCACTTCTGAACATCAGCAGTTAGAGAAAACGGCTTTTTCCCAGTGTAGAACCAAAATAGCGGTCTGGCTGAAAGTTTACAGTCGGCTGAGTGTGAAAAACTGAGTTTGCTCCAAGGGGAATTGAATTACTACGACCGAACTGCGGCCATCCGAAATTATTATTTATAACATCTACAGATTGGCGCATCTCATTGTTTATATTAGATTGATGAGAAAAAATATTGGGTGTGTTTTGGTTCATCGTCAGATAGGGCAACTGTGCAGTTGTTGAAGGCATCTGATTATCAGACCGAGAAGATATAACAGAATTAGGTACTGAGTCGTATGGAATAGGTTTGTCTGTTTTAGATGGTGTACTGGTAGGATGTGCTACAAGTTGAGGCTCGTTAGAAACTGATGCTGCAAAATCAGATTTGAATTGGGGTTGGTTTATTTGTTTTAAATTTGGAGGGCTTTGTCTTGAGACACTTTTGCGAAATGTTACTTGTTTCGGAACTTTTTTTGAACGAGATATGTTAAGGTTATCAAACGATTGAGTTGAACTACAAGAATCATCGGAATTCTTAACATCTTCTTGATCTTTAGCATACTCTTCTATGTGGAGAGCATTCAGAGTTTCTAAAGACTCATCGTGTGACGAAGCATTCTGCAGTTTAGGAATAAGTTCTAATAAAGACTGACATGCCGCGGTTAAATTGGTTACTGAACTTTGAACAGTTCTGGATGTGGAAATACGAGCTAACCGTAACAAAAGATGATGATGCAATCGGGAAGTTATAACAATAAATGGGTCGGTATCTAAATCTGTTCCTGCTTTGAGATTTTCTTGTAAAATAGCATGAATAGACCGTAACTTATTTGTGCAAAGGACAACTTCTCTCCGAGGTGCTTTTATTGGTTGTATATGAGCGCGAATTGGTTCCAAATTAGGTTGCTTCGCTTCACTATCTAAACATGATTGCAAATCAGTTATCAGCGTCAATATTGGACCTTTTAAATTTCTGACTTCACATTCGATGTGAAACTCATCAGGTTCTAAATCCTGACTTCTTAGTATACGCTCCATGTCGTTTTATTGTTAGTTGTTATTATAATGAAGTAGAAATAAAAGTTTAGAACAACAAGCTGTACACAACCAAAAGGAATCAATGAATAAATATTATGTTAAAAGGTATTTGAACCTTTAAGTAGCATAATTTAAAAAAAAAATTTGGAGAACACTTTTGTAAAGTAACACGACCAAATGATACGCAAGTTAAGTTGAGACTGATTTATTGTACCTTACAATGTTATATACATGTATTATGGTTACAGGGCTGTGCACTATAATTCATATCGTGACATCCCCTTTTTTATATAAAAAAATTACAAACTTATATATATTACTGTTACTATCGTAACATATTTAAAACGAAACAAAAATTATTTTTACATATTTTTTTTTTTTTTTTTTTTTTTACATATTTTTTTACTTCAACTGATATGCGTATAAGCATTTTTATTAATCTTAGATCTAATGAAACTTAATTAATTTTTTCTTTTCAAATTTATTTTTATAAATCCATTCTAAGTACAGGTTTAATCGTTCTACCTGATCTGGTCTGATAAGTATTTCCTTGACGAGGTTGGGTTAACACAGGATCAATTTGAGTACTGGTGGATAGTGAACTATCTCTTTGTACAGATTCATTGTTCGTGGTTGATGTTAATGAAGTGTTACTTGTAGTTGTCGGTTCCGGGTAAGGATAATTGATTAATTCTCTTCGATTAGATAAGGAAGCTTTGGTTGGGTAAACGTGATGAGTGTTTCGACGATACAGACGGTCATCATCGGTTTTTACTATCACGGATCTCGGGAGATCTGAGTGTTGAATAACTTTTCCACCTATCCAATTTCTCGGTCCGGTTTGAACTCGTACGTTTTGGTTAATAGCTAACGGCTTTCGTTCTTTAGAATTTTTACTTCCATACTCTTTTTGTTTTTCTCGAGTTAGTCCTAGGTTGTGTTGCACATTTTTAACTACCTTGGGTTGGAACAATTTTGGATTAACTGACATTTGAGTCCTAGTAATACGACTAATTAGTCTCTGATTTGGAGATCCTAATTCTTCACTACTGTGGGTGCATACGGCAATATCTCGAATATTATTCGCTGCAGCCTAGCTGGCGCATTTTGAAGGACCTTTTTAAAAATAGACTCAAGTGGTTTGTGATCTGTTTCAATCAATAAAGTTTTCCCGTTTATGTATTCGTGAAATTTCTTACAACCGAATCTAATCGCTGCAGCCTAGCTGGCGCATTTTGAAGGGCCTTTTTAAAAATAGACTCAAGTGGTTTGTGATCTGTTTCAATCAATAAAGTTTTCCCGTTTATGTATTCGTGAAATTTCTTACAACCGAATCTAATTGCCAAGGCCTCTTTCTCTATTTGAGGGTAATTTTTTTCGGATGGCGTAAGTGCCTTAGACGCGTAAGCGATTGGATGGTCTTCTTGAAGTAGGACGGCACCTACTGCTGTGCTACTTGCATCGCAAGATAAGACGACATCCTTTCTTACGTCATAAAATTGCAATACTGGCGGAGAACTCAAAAGTTTTTTAATTTTTTCAAAAGCTTCTTCTTGACTGTTATCCCATTTGAATTCGATCTGTTCTAACAACAATCCACGCAAAGGTGCTGTAATGTCAGAACAATTTGGGATAAATTTTGACACATAGGTAATCATTCCTAACAGTCTTTGAAGTTCTTTTATGTTTGATGGTTTTTTAATTCTGTTGATTGCTTCTATTTTTGATTGGTCAGGGCGAGTACCATCTTTAGAAATAACATGGCCTAAGAACTTTAGGGAAGACTGGTCAAATAGACATTTTTCTTTATTTAACTTTAACCCAGCTTTCGTTAATGTGTCTATTACTTTACGCGTTCTAACGTGAAGTTTTTCTTTTGTATCCGCGTGGATTAAAATATCGTCCATAGCATATTCTACACCGTCTAACCCTGCTAAAAGTTGATCCATTAGTTGTTGAAATACTTCAGGAGCAGATGCAAGCCCAAAGGGTAGTCTCAAGCATGTATATCTGCCCCAAGGAGTAGAAAATGCCAGGTATTTCTGGGTTTTTTCGCTAACTGGTATCTGCCAAAAACCCTTTTTACAATCTAACAATGTAAATATATTTGAACCGCAAAGTCTGGTTGTAATTTCTTCTACGGTCTTGAGTGGATAGTGACGTCTTAATAACCATTTATTTACTTGCGACGGGTCTATACAGATGCGCAATTTTTTGTTTTTCTTAACTATGACTAAAGGAGACACGGCTAGTGATGGCTCCTCGACTGGTTTTATTACTTTTAACTCTACCATTCTATCTAGCTCACGTTTCACTTCATCTCTTATCGCATACGCAATACGTCTAGGAGGAAATATATCAAATGTCGCATTTGGTTTAAAATCGATTTCGTATATAAAATTTTTCACGCATCCCTGACCTTCAAATATATTTTTATCAACGTTTAATTCATTTATTTGAGGGTATTTTCGTACGACTAAATTTAGTTGTTCACAGGCTCGTTGGCCCAATATTGGCGCTGTGTCTTGTTTGACGATCTTAAAAGTTAATTCATAATTAATATTATTTACTAAACAAGGGAGTTTTGTTTCACCTTCTACTTTTATCTTTTGGCCACTATAAGTGACAAGCTTGTTAGTGGGAGACCTACGAACCTTCGCGTTTAATTTATGAGCCAGAGTCAAGTTTATCACGTTACATTGCGCTCCTGTATCTAATTTAAAATTTACAATTATATTTTTAATTTTAATTTTTTGATGCCACTTACCGGCTTGACTTATCGAGCTGACATTTAATATTTCTAAGCTATCAACGAAAAGTTCTTCGAAATTATTCTCATCTAAATCACTTTCCGATTCTTCGTCAACAACGTTTATGTTTCTGTTCTTATTTCTTTTATTCCGACACGCGACCGGTAGGTGTCCCTTCTTGTTGCAAACCGTGCATTTTGTATTAAATGCGGGACATTGTTTCTTACCGTGCTTCGTTCTGCATCGACGACAAAAAAAAATTTTATTTTCGGCTTGATTTTGATCAGAATAATTTCGAACAAAAGTCGTATTTGAATTAGGTTTTAATTTACTAAATTGTTTAATTACATGAACCTCTTCGTTATTTTTCATCGAAGAAATCTGCTTTGCTGTTATTTCCTGTGATCGGCATGCATTGACAGCCTTTTCTAGGGTTAGGTTTTCATCGGATAGTAGTCGTTCACGTACTGCTGCAGATGCCATACCTATTACGATTTTATCGCGTAACAGTTCGTCTTCTATATTACCATATTTGCATTTGATTATTTGCGATTTACATTTGGTAAGAAAATCATCAAATTGTTCTCCAGAATGCTGCGACAACGTGTTGAAAATATATCTCTCGTATGTCAAATTCACTTTTGGTTTAAAATTGGCGTCGAATTTAGCATACAAATTATCAATTGTAATATCGGCTTCCTTCATTTTAAATGTGTCGAATATATTTAGCGCATCCGATCCAATGCACGACAAGAATGTTCCAGTTTGTACATCTTTTTCTTTTTTCGTCAATTCAGTTGCCGCTGCATAATATTTAAATGTTCGTTTCCAGGAATTCCATTCCTCTGCCATATCACTCTGTGTACAGTCCAGTTGTCTTGGGGAGCGAAGTCCTTCCATTTCGAATATTATTATGATGAGTCTCAATTCGTTTAATTTTACTACAAACGATTTATGTTTTTTACACTCTTGAGTAACGAACGATCGAAGTCGTTTTTTTTTTTTTTTTCTTCGTGTAGCAGACGTATTGTTGTACTTGCGTAATTGGCGTCCCTTTTTTTTTATATTTTTTTTTTTTTTAATTTTATTTTTACCTTTTTATTGGCGTTTACATTTGTTACCTTTTAATAATTTTTATTTTATTTTATTTTTTTGAGCGTGGTTTTTTATTTGTTAAATACTCAAAACTTTTATATTAATTTTTAATTATTATTATTTAGACCCCACATCTGACACCATGTAAAGTAACACGACCAAATGATACGCAAGTTAAGTTGAGACTGATTTATTGTACCTTACAATGTTATATACATGTATTATGGTTACAGGGCTGTGCACTATAATTCATATCGTGACAACTTTAATTAAAAATAAAATAATAATCGTAAAGATAATTGTAAATTAAATTCAAATATAAATTGATAATGTAATAAATTGATAAATATTGAACTAGGATGAAATTAAGTAAGCCTATAGTTGGAATTTCATTTAACTTGTAGGTGAGATGTTGATGCTTTTCTCGGTTGAGATTGAAAAGAAGTGTAAAACGGACAGAGATTCAGAGGGCTGCAAATTAAAGAACTCTCAATACTCTTGCACGTACGGTGACATCGACAATTTAAAAATTAGAATTTACTGCGATCGAGAGAAATTTTGAGTTTTTGTGATATAATTTTCGATTTATAAATAATAATTTTCTTTTTTAAATGGAAATAAACAGCAGTCAGTTTGTAAGATTATAAACGGCAGTTAGTATCCAAAATTTGTTAAAGAAATGGAAATAAAATTCAGACATTGCGCAGTACATATTAAAATTTTTGAAAAATTTAATTATTAAAATAAATTGAACTACAAAACTTTAAATTAATTTACTTTTTAAAACTTTAAATTTATTATCATAATTTATTTATTGACACGCCACCAAAATATAATAGTTACCAACTTAAAAACAATAAAATATAGAAAAAAAAACGCATCATGACGCGTTCGTCACTCACTCAAAATAAAGCTACAATCATAATACCAAAATATGACTCGAGTGACAATACACGTGACGGTGATCAGTGAGGTGAGGTGACATTCATAATAGAGGTATTAAGTCACCAAGCTACAGTTTAGTCTAAGTACGCAGCGGGTATTTCGAGTGCTCGACAAGGACAATCTTATGCGATAAATCCTAAGAAACGGGAAATCGGGAATGAAAATCGACATCTGAACCAACAATATTTGGATGATCAAAAACTTCTTGGTCCTTCGGTGTTACCTCAACATGTCCATTTTCAAACCAATGTATCACCCCATCATCAAGCTAAATTATCTTCAGCTACACAGGTGCCCATAATAGCACAAGACGCATCAAAACCAATTACTTTGTATCCATCCGAAATGACTCCAAATGGCAAGCAGCCATCAAGTGAAATAAACTACCTTATCAATTGGCCTGACAGTTATAATCGGATGCCGTACCCTAACTACTTGCATCCATAGAACGTGAATTCAATCCAAACGCCACTACCAGTGCGTATTCAGATGACTTCAGTATCTCAGCATACAAGGTATGATATTCACAAATGGAACATCTCATTTGATGGAATTGCGAGTAGCACACCTGAGGAAAGATTTTTTTTAGAGTAGAGCTAATGGCAGAAACGCATGGTGTACCAAGAGAATCACTTGTGTACAATATTGGTCCATTATTGCAGGGTATCGCTCGCGAACACTTCGAATGAACACATCTTTGACCCCCTGTTGGAGAGCACAATTCATGGACCAAACCCATCTTCCGTGTCAGTACTATAGGCTGGCATGGAGCTATGCAATGCACAGATGGTTCTACGTAAATCGGACCTATAGCCGTACGTCATAGATTTGGCTGTAATGGCGTAAGGTAAACACGTAAAAAAGCGAACCGCGAAAGAGTTGGAAGTGCCTCGAGCCCCGAAACAGATTGTAGAGATAAAAACAAACAAACATAAGAACATTAAAAGTTGACCTTTCAAGATGGACATTTTCCTTAAATTCGACATGACTATATGCTCGCACTGTCGCTTTATTTTATTTTGAAACTCTGTAAAGAGAAGCATTTCTTGGATGTTCTTGCTCGGAATCGCTTGAGCTTGAACTACTGCTACTGTTAATAAGGCGCGCACAGGAATCTTGAACTAATTCTTTCTGAGATATAACAAATAAAATAATGTTTATAGTGTTAAACACAAAATGTATAAATATTTGAGTGTTATTTATTGCTATATATTTACCAATAATTTTTTAGCTACTTGTTTATTTTTCGATATAGTGTAAATGTTTGATATATTTGGAGCTTTAAAATTAATTTTTTACAATTATTAACGATTTAAATTTAAATCTATAGTATTAAACGAGCAATAATTGTATGTATATATATTTGTTTATTTTTTCTCGAAAACGGGACTATAATTTTTTCTGAAAATTGGCATACTACCATTTTCCGGTGTGAAAAAACAATCTAGATAGGTCACGACTTTGAGAAAATTCGATTATGGCCTTAATTTTGGAAAAACGTTTTTCATATGAATGACGTCACAAATACTTTGAATAAATTTTTTCGATCAAAGTAACCACTTGTCGTTATTGAATTTTTGATTGAATTTTTTAATTTTGATTTCTCTTTACCCTATCGCATAAATTGCAATTCAAACGCAATGCACACTCGATCAAAAAATATAATGATATAAAAATAAATAATATTCTGCAAGGAAAACAGGTTGAAATTGTGGACAGTATTTTACGTGCAGCCAATGACTCTAACTATGTTGAAACAAAATGTTTTTCATAGATGGACCAGGCGGTACCGGTAAAACCTTCGTGTATAAGGCCTTATATACTTACTTTGTGGCCAAAATCGCAAAGTAAAATGTATGGCATTTACTAAAATCACTTCAACTCTATTGCCTACTGGACAAACATCACACAAGACATTTGGTCTGAAAGTTCCGCTTTCGTCAGATTCAATTTCCAGCATTAAACCTGGTTCAGTCAAAGCTACAGAACTCGCTCAAGTTGATGTTTTCCTTATGGATGAGGCACCGATGTTACCAAAGTATGGTTTACAAAATATGGATCAGTTGTTGCGGTCTATTGGAAATGCAAAATTTCCATTTGGAGGGAAAATTTTAGTCGCTGGAGGTGATTTCCGTCAGTGCTTACCTGTTCAACTCCGAAGCAACCGTAGTGAAACACTCGATTTGTCTATAAAAAAAGGTCATCTCTGGAAGCATTTCAAAAATTTTTCGTTAAAAAAAATATGCGTGTCGATCCGGAACAGGAAGCATTCGCAAAGTACATCCTGAAACTGGGAAATGGAAATCTTCCAAAAAATGATTCCAATGAAATCGGATTACCTGAGGATATAATTTCCAGTGGTAATTTAATCGAAGAAGTATTTGGAAATAGCCTTGCGAATCTAAATTACGAAGGAATGAAGGAACGTATTATTCTCGCGCCGCTGAACAAAGAAGTCAGTAATATTAATGCTGAGATCGTCGGTCGTCACCCAGGAGAATAAAAATCAAATAAAAGTTTTGATTCTGTAAAGGATAAACAGGAAGGAGGTATTGAATTCACGCCAGAATTTCTTAATTAGATTGAAATTGCTGATTTGCCACCCCATGAATTAAAACTAAAGAAAAATACGATAATTATGCTAATGCGTAATTTAGATATTTCGGAGGGCATGTGCAATGGAACACGCCTGATTGTTACCGAATTATGTAACAACGTAGTTAAAGCAAAAATAATTACTAGGGAAAAAGCTGGACAAGAAGTACACATTCCTCGAGTTACGCTCGACTCCAGTTAAGGTCAACTTGGATGTACAATACAACGACATCAATTTCCGCTTCGACCAGCGTTTGCTATTACCGTGCATAAATCTCAAGGACAAACGTTCGAATTTGTTGGCGTCGACTTGCGTACACCTGTCTTTAATCACGGTATGTTGTACGTAGCATTTTCCCGTGTTAAACGACAAAATAGCTTGATAGTTCTGTTACCACCTGAAAATGAACGTCACACGTATCATGTTGTGTGGAAAGAAGCATTGAACGCTCCTGATCTAAATTCTATAAGTCTTGATATTAACAGCGACGATTTCCCAGTCGAATAAAATAAATAAAATTAAATTAAATTAAAGTTGTTTTGCGAAAGTGTTTAAAAAAATTGTCTTCCTTTTTCCGAGCAAAGCTCGGTCCCCGGAACTATTTTATAACGCAAGCAAAGCAACACGAATTTTATAATTTTAATTACACTTTAATTAAAAATAAAATAATCGTAAAGATAATTGTAAATTAAATTCAAATATAAATTGATAATGTAATAAATTGATAAATATTGAACTAGGATGAAATTAAGTAAGCATATTGTTGGAATTTCATTTTACTTGTAGGTGAGATGTTGATGCTTTTCTCGGTTGAGATTGAAAAGAAATGTAAAACGGACAGAGATTCAGAGGGCTGAAAATTAAAGAACTCTCGATACTCTTGCACGTACAGTGACATCGACAATTTAAAAATTAGAATTTACTGCGATCGAGAGAAATTTTGAGTTTTTGTGATATAATTTTCGATTTATAAATAATAATTTTCTTTTTTAAATGGAAATAAACAGCAGTCAGTTTGTAAAATTATAAACGGCAGTCAGTATCCAAAATTTGTTAAAGAAATGGAAATAAAATTCAGACATTGCGCAGTACATATTAAAATTTTTGAAAAATTTAATTATTAAAATAAATTGAACTACAAAACTTTAAATTAATTTACTTTTTAAAACTTTAAATTTATTATCATAATTTATTTATTGACACGCCACCAAAATATAATAGTTACCAACTTAAAAACAATAAAATATAGAAAAAAAAACGCATCATGACGCGTTCGTCACTCACTCAAAATAAAGCTACAATCATAATACCAAAATATGACTCGAGTGACAATACACGTGACGGTGATCAGTGAGGTGAGGTGACATTCATAATAGAGGTATTAAGTCCCAAGCTACAGTTTAGTCTAAGTACGCAGCGGGTATTTCGAGTGCTCGATAAGGACAATCTTATGCGATAAATCCTAAGAAACGGGAAATCGGGAATGAAAATCGACATCTGAACCAACAATATTTGGATGATCAAAAACTTCTTGGTCCTTCGGTGTTACCTCAACATGTCCATTTTCAAACCAATGTATCACCCCATCATCAAGCTAAATTATCTTCAGCTACACAGGTGCCCATAATGGCACAAGACGCATCAAAACCAATTACTTTGTATCCATCCGAAATGACTCCAAATGGCAAGCAGCCATCAAGTGAAATAAACTACCTTATCAATTGGCCTGACAGTTATAATCGGATGCCGTACCCTAACTACTTGCATCCATAGAACGTGAATTCAATCCAAACGCCACTACCAGTGCGTATTCAGATGACTTCAGTATCTCAGCATACAAGGTATGATATTCACAAATGGAACATCTCATTTGATGGAATTGCGAGTAGCACACCTGAGGAAAGATTTTTTTTAGAGTAGAGCTAATGGCAGAAACGCATGGTGTACCAAGAGAATCACTTGTGTACAATATTGGTCCATTATTGCAGGGTATCGCTCGCGAACACTTCGAATGAACACATCTTTGACCCCCTGTTGGAGAGCACAATTCATGGACCAAACCCATCTTCCGTGTCAGTACTATAGGCTGGCATGGAGCTATGCAATGCACAGATGGTTCTACGTAAATCGGACCTATAGCCGTACGTCATAGATTTGGCTGTAATGGCGTAAGGTAAACACGTAAAAAAGCGAACCGCGAAAGAGTTGGAAGTGCCTCGAGCCCCGAAACAGATTGTAGAGATAAAAACAAACAAACATAAGAACATTAAAAGTTGACCTTTCAAGATGGACATTTTCCTTAAATTCGACATGACTATATGCTCGCACTGTCGCTTTATTTTATTTTGAAACTCTGTAAAGAGAAGCATTTCTTGGATGTTCACTGTTATTTATCACTGTTTTACCAAAAAAATTAAATACATATTTTCGAACGAATACTTTTAACTTACAATTTCCACCCAGAAATTTTATTAAAGTGCAGGTGTTCACATTTCTTAGAAATTCCAAATATATAAATAAACAAGCAAGAGTTAAACACGTCAAATAATACGCAGCTTTCTAAACAAAACGCTGTATACATATACGCACCACTACTAAGGTATTTAGCTTTCGACTATTTTCGCATATTTCGAAGGGAAAAACGATAGCTCATTTTTGAGTTTAGCTTTGTTATAACGGGTGATTTTTTTGTGGTTAGGATTTTCATGCATTAGTATTTGACAGATCACGCGGGATTTCAGACAAGGTGTCAAAGAGAAAGATGCTCAGTATGCTTTGACATTTCATAACTGAAGCCGAACGATCTGCCACAACGCCGAATTTTCAGTGAATGGGCCCTAGAAAAGTTGGCAGAAAATCCGCTTTTTTTATCGACAAATTTTGTTCAGCGATGAGGCTCATTACTGGTTGAATGGCTACGTAAATAAGCAAAATTGCCGCATTTGGAGTGAAGAGCAACCAGAAGCCGTTCAAGAACTGCCCATGCATCCCGAAAAATGCACTGTTTGGTGTGGTTTGTACGCTGGTGGAATCATTGGACCGTGTTTTTTTTGTTGCCAAAAATGGAAGAACTGAACTTAGTTGACATGTGGTTTCAACAAGATGGCGCTACATGCCACACAGCTCGCGATTCTATGGCCATTTTGAGGGAAAACTTCGGAGAACAATTCATCTCAAGAAATGGCCCGGTAAGTTGGCCACCAAGATCATGCGATTTGACGCCTTTAGACTATTTTTTGTGGGGCTACGTCAAGTCTAAAGTCTACAGAAATAAGCCAGCAACTATTCCAGTTTTGGAAGACAACATTTCCGAAGAAATTCGGGCTATTCCGGCCGAAATGCTCGAAAAAGTTGCCCAAAATTGGACTTTCCGAATGGACCACCTAAGACGCAGCCGCGGTCAACATTTAAATGAAATTATCTTCAAAAAGTAAATGTCATGGACCAATCTAACGTTTCAAATAAAGAACCGATGAGATTTTGCAAATTTTATGCGTTTTTTTTTAAAAAAAAGTTCTCAAGCTCTTAAAAAATCACCCGTTACTTGGGATATTTGACAAAAAAGTCGAATTTTGTTTTACTTGGGAGTAACTCAATTAACGGAATAGTAAGTCAATATATGTTCAGTCTCAAGTATAACAAAATTCGACTTTTTCGTCTAATATCGAAGTAAAAACTTATAGTTTCGACTTTTACATAGTTTTGCTTTCGAGTTAGAATAAGATTTCGTATGAAACGCACCTATGATGTTCAAAAAAAACACACTAATTGTTAAGGAAATTGAAATGTTTTTTATTTAATGTGAAGTACAATCGATACAATTAAGTTCTGAATAAAACGTCATTCAAATGGTCTCCACGACTTCTTGTACAAGGACGAATTCGATGAACCCAATTTTCGAGCACTTTCTCTCATGAAGTAAGTCATGAATGTCATGTTCAATATTGACTTTTAAAGCTTGAAGAGAGTTTGTTTTATTACTAAAGACCAATGACTTCAAATAACCTTACAAGAAATAGTCTAATGGTGTTAAATCACAAATTCTTGGGGGCCATTCAATATCACAATTTCTTGAAATAAACGAATCTCCAAACTTTCTCGCAATATTTTAATTATTGAACTTGCTGTGTGGAACGTCTTGTTGGAACCAAATGTTGTCAAGCTCAACTTCTTACAATTTCGGCTGTAAAAAAGTTGTCATCGATCTATACCAATATCCATTGACAGTAACGGTGGTACCAGCTTCATTTCGAAAAAAATACGAACCGATGATTCCACGAAAAAGCGCACGAAAAGTTGCAATTGGAGAATTTTGATAAAAAAATCTGAATACATAATTTCGTTATTTTGATAATAAAACTGAAAACATAATTTGTAACCCTACGTTTACATTATTGTTTTCGACTATTGTTTTCAATGTTAGATTGTTGTTGCTGTTTTCCCATATAAAAAGTTATCGTTTCTATTTGAAAACAATACTCGAAAACAACAAAAAGATGTGTTGTTGAAATTCATAAACCTATGGAATTTGACGTTTACTAAATAATTTTATCTGGGTGTGACAGTTATTTTTTCTCCGATAGGTATCGCATCTTAGGTTTTCCAATTGTCAATAGCAGTCAGATTTCTTATTGTGCGTTCGGGAAAAATCCGATTCAATATTGCTTTTAGTTTCATAATGGCACGGATTTATTCGTAAACGAAAAAATCCGATGCGAATTTATTTCATAATATACCCCGTGAGAAAAGCGAAGCCGTCGTTTTGTGTGTGCTTACACAAGCCTGAGGGTTTACTATAATACATGCATACCATGTTTCCATTAACCGAGTTAATTTAGGTTTAGGTTTCGTTGAGTTAATAACATGGCGGCGCTAATCCGTATCGTTTCCATGAACATTTATAGAATAGAGTTAATTTGACAGATGAGTAAAAGTAAAAAAAACCAATTCAATATATTTTGTATTACATTTACGATTTCTTGTGTTTCAATGAGTGAAGTTTTCTTGTATTTCAATGAGACAAGTTTTGATCACATCTAAAAACAAAAAACAATATAAAATTAAATATCAAGCAAACCTAACTCAAACGTATTGGTTTCGTTGAGTTAATTTGGGTTTAATGAAACTCCAACCTAATCTGCGTTTCCATTCACGTAAACCTGAGTAAACTTAGGTTAACTCTGTCACGGAAACATGGTAACATACTAAATTGGTAAAAAATACTAATATAATAATTACTAAATTAACTTAAAAATAAAAACCGACAATAAGTTGATGATAGGGTAAATCCGTGTCGAATAGGGTAAATCCATGTCGAATAGCGTAAATCCGAGTCGAATTTTATTACATAATAGAACCCCTAGTCATAGGGCCATTCTGGTTTTCTCAGGGAATTGGGAATTGTTGACGTTTTTATAACAGTTGGGAATTATTTTTCCCAAAAGTGTATTCTGGCTATTGGGAAAAATATTTCGTTTGGAAAAAATAATTCCCAATTATAACAGTTTTGACGTTTATTTTTCCCTATTAAAATTGTTGGGAATTCATATTTCTTATGGTAAAATACTCATAATCATAATACTAGAGCAAAACCGACTGTAGTGTGTGTGTTTCACACAAGCCTGCTTCTTTTTTTTACACGAGCATAATCAAACGAAAATATCAACCTTTGAGTGTGTTGGTAAACGAAAAAGTCCATATAAAAAAAACTCAAAATTTGACGTTTCTCACTAACACTACTTAAAGTCTATTTCGAAAAACAGACGCACACCACAAAAGGTTGAGTACTTTTATTCTCTTTTCCATCTCACTAAACTGATAAACGATTGTCAAATTTGACGTTTCTCACTAACACTACTTAAAGTCTATTTCGAAAAACAGACGCACACCACAAAAGGTTGAGTACTTTTATTCTCTTTTCCATCTCACTAAACTGATAAACGATTGTCAAATGAGGTGCGTTCGTTTGTACTGAATTAACTGAATATATATTGAGTGACTATTCCGTCAATTGAGTTACTATTCAGATAATTAAGCTACTGAAGTGAATTGATCGTTCGTTTGCAACAATTCAGATAAATGTCAAATTATTAAATTCGTGTAGCTTTGCTTGTGTTATAAAATAATTTAAAATTCAAATCATTAATAATATTAAGAAATTAATATTTAAATTTCAAAAATGTGAACAGAGAGTTTATTATAAGAGCAACTGTGGCTGCTATCGTGCTTTATAATTTGTGTAGCAGGGAAGATGACCAAGTAGAGGAGTTAATAACTGAAACGCGGGACCAACCACAATATTTTGAGAAAGAGGACATTACTCGGAATACTCGGACCAGTAGTCGACAACAGTCATTTCTACAGCTATTTCCAACTTCAAATTAATGTTCAAATTTGTAATAAATAATAATTAATAAATCATCTTAATACTTATAAATATATATTTTAATTTAATATCAAAAAATTTTAGACTTCATACAAAAATATCTACATTTTTTCAATTATTTCAACAATTCAACTTTTTCCTTTCTTGAATTTAATAATTCCTTTTCGTTACCCGATTTTTCTTTAAGCCTTTCACTTTTAAGTTAATAGCATTCTTCTTTTGAATCAATTTTTCTCTTTCTTCGATTTGGTGCCTAAAGTAATAATAATATAATAAACAAAATGTCAAAAAACAAGAAAAACAATTATGTGATTTATCTACACAAGCAAAAATATTATTCAGATAAATCAGTTGCTCAATATTTTTAACTGAAGTGAAGCGTACCAAACGAACGCGCAAATCAATTCAGTAATTCAGATAATTTAGTTAATTCAGTTAATTCACCACAAACGAACGCACCTATGGTAATTTTGAAAATGACATATATGCAATGACAGCTTCATTTATGCAAAATAATTTTATTTGATTTTATAATAAATGTAGATTGATTGTTGTGTAAATAAATGTAATAATATTGTGGATAGTATACACAATAGTATAATATTGTGGATAATATCGAGTGAATCTTGTTTGTTTTGTGTAAATTCGAGTAGGATAGGTTTGTGGTTAGGTTTTCAAACATAAATAAAGTATATATGAGTTGCATAGGAATCTATTTTGATTCGAAATTCATAAATGGTTTAATAAAACTTTTATCTATTTACATTAGATTTTATTAAATTATGTTTTTCGAGTTAAAATTTTCATGTCTTTAGTGTATCATTGCGTGAAAAAGTTTGTGTAGATTTTTCATGTACGTCACGGTATGAATGCTTAAATGTAATAAAAGATAATGTCCTGTTTAAAATTTGAATATTTTAAACTGTTCTGGAAATCGATCTTGCAATTAAATCATAATTTCTGCGGTAATTTAACTCAAGTTTTGAAGTCAATATAGTTTGTTAAATGATCGTTGAGTTTGACACAGAGCACGCTCATTCGTTTTTATTTTACATTTTTTGTACATTTTTACTCAATAATACTTAGGTGGTGTGCGTTTGTTTATTATTTTTATACTGTATTCGCAATCGTATACGAATAGAAGAATATTCACTAATACCGCAAAAGGTTGATATGCTTCTACAGCATATGTATGCATAAAGTTTGGCTTGTGTGAAACACACACACTACAGTCGGTTTTGTACTAGAGTATAAATTTAATTTTTTTTTATTATTTCTTAAAAGCAAAACACCCATTTTTTTAAATTTGGTCTTATCTGCCCTAAAATATAAAAAAAATAGCTCATTCATGAATACTAATAATCATAATAAATAGTGAATGTAGAAAATAATTCCGACCCAAAAAAATTGTTACGTTTTCGCCGAGTGGTTATTCTAATAATTTATCCGGTTCGATCACTGGATTGTGAATATTAAACTCGCAATGATTAAATTTCAATTAAATTTATTTCCCACAAATATTACACAACTATTTCACAAATAATTCACTAATATTTATTTTCACTATTATTTTACACAATACTTATCACTACTTTTATTTTAACGTGAAATTTTATCACTTCCCGATATTAACACTTCGAAATTTAAAATTGAACTGTTTCGTAACTCAAATGTCTACACGTATTTATACGACAAAAAGGCTTGTAGTACATTCCATTATTTTGCTTCTCTACACTTCTCGAATTTTCGTTGCGTCGTATTTGGTTCGCTCCGCCTATTCCATTATTTATTTTAACTTTGTTCGTTTATGTAAACATTTGGTTACAGGGTAATCCCTACTGTTATAATTTTCTTTTTAATTATCACAGGTGACATCTGTGATTCGTGACACTACCCTCCGCCCAAACCTGTTCGTCCCGAACAGGATCTAGATCTCTTCCTCTATAGAACGCCAGTCGTTCCAGGTGTACAACCTTGGGTTTTCCTCGTACTCCTCTTTGGATCCTATAGATCACATCATTTATTCTTGTTATGACCTTGTACGGTCCCTCCCATCCAGGTTGTAATTTCTGCGATAACCCTTTCTTACGTTGTGGGTTGTGAAGCCATACCGATTGACCCTCGTCAAATCCTTTATTGTTTGCTCGTACATCATACCGAGCCTTTGTTTTATCACTTGACAATTTGATTTTCTCTCTGACAAATTCGTGTATGTTGTTGATCTCCTCTTTCAAGTTGTCCACATATGCTTGTCCACATTTAGCTGATGATGGAACCGCTCCAAATTTGAGATCGCCTGGTAGTCTTAAATTGTTGCCAAAAAGTATTGTCGCTGGTGTTACTCATGTTGTGTTATGCACCGCCGATCGATAAGCCATTAAGAACAATGGAATACCTTGATCCCAATGCCGCTGGTTTTTATCCACTGTTTTGGCTATAAACTCCTCCAATGTGGCATTGAAACGCTCCACCATGACATCAGACTGTGGGTGGAAAGGTGTTGTCCGCGTTTTATTAATTCCCAGTAACTGGCACATCTCCTGGAAGACAACCGATTCAAAATTCCGCCCTTGGTCGGAATGTAGTTCCATTGGTACCCCATAACGGCTTATCCAATTGTATACCACTGCATTGGCGATTGTGGTTGTTTCCTGATTTGGAATCGGGTATACCTCTGGCCACTTACTGAAGTAGTCCATTACTACTAAAACATATTTGTTGCCACTATCGCTGGTTGGAAATGGTCCTGCAACATCTATGGCAATCCTCTCAAATGGTGCTCCCACATTATATTGTTGCATCGCTCCACGGCTCTTCTTTGCCGGTCCTTTCACGGCCATACATTGGTCACACTTTTGACACCATTCAGCCACTGCTTGTCTACATCCTGCCCAGTAGAACCTTTCACGTACCTTGGCTAACGTTTTGTTAATTCCTAGGTGGCCTCCGCTTGTTCCTCCGTGGTATTCCTCCAATATTTCCGCCATCCTGATCCTCGGTACTACTACCAACGATTGCTTTGTCTTGGCATCGGAGCTCTCCCATATTCGCTTTAAGCAGTCGTCTTCCATGGTTAAACTATCCCATTGGGCCCAATAAGCCTTGATAGTTGGGCCTTTATCCGCAATATCACTCCATGTGGGACGATGTTATTCCTCCATGAATTTGATCAATGCATAATCTGGATCCTCTCGTTGCTCTTTGGAGATAACATCGTTGGTCCATTCATTAGCTGGCAACACTTTCATTAGTCTGATGTCGACGATGTTTTCTTTGCTTTCCACCCGACCACAATGTTTACAATCCACTCTACATGGCCGTCTTGACAACGCATCCGCATTTCCATGATCGTTTCCTTTCCGATGTTGGATTTCGTAAACAAAACTCCCCAATCGCTCAATCCACCTTGCTACTTGTCCTTCGGGGTTTTTAAACTGAAGTAGCCATGTCAAGGCGCCATGATTAGTTCTTAATAGAAATGATTGGCCATAGAGGTATTTCCTGAAATGTTCCACACATTTCACTATGGCCAACAATTCTCTTCTTGTTACACAGTAGTTCCGTTCTGGCTTCGATAAGATCTTTGAATAATATGCGATGACACGTTCCTGTTCATCGATTTCCTGTGACATCACACCTCCCAAGCCATAATTGCTTGCATCCGTATCCAAAATAAAACGTTTATTCGGAACCGGATACGAAAGCAATGGTGCTGTACATAATCGCTACTTCAGTTCATTGAACGCTTCCTCGCGTTCATCACTCCATTGGAACGGCTTGTTTTTCTGTGTCAGCTCGTGTAAACTCCTTGCGATGTTGGCAAATCCTGGCACAAATCGTCGATAATATGTGCATAGTCCGATGAAACTTCTTAGTTCATGTAAATTCTGCATTCTTGGCCAATCCTTTACGGCGGAGATCTTGTCTTCATCTGTATGAATGCCGCTTGTTGTTATTTTGTGTCCCAAATATTTGACTTCATCCCGGAACAATACACATTTCTTCCGACTTAACTTCAATCCTGCTGATTGGATTCTTTCGAATACTTCCTCCAAGTTTTGTAGATGTTCATTGAAGTCCTTGCCCATAACGATGATGTCGTCCAAATAAACCAAGCATGTTTTCCAGTGGAGTCCTGTTAGTACGCGTTCCATTAGCCGTTCGAAAGTCGCGGGGGCGTTACAAAGTCCAAATGGCATGACATATATTGAATTGCCATAATCCATTGCCCACACTGAACGCTGTCTTTTCCTTATCTTCGTCTCCAACCTCCACCTGCCCATAACCGCTCTGCAGATCCAAGGTTGAAAACATCCGTGCTCCTGCCAATGTATCCAGTGTATCGTCGATCCTTGGTAACGGGTAACTATCCTTTTTGGTAACTGTGTTGAGCTTCCGATAATCAACGCAGAATCGCATGCTTCCATCCTTCTTTTCCACCAATACTACTGGTGAACTCCATGGACTCGTTGACTGCTCAATTACTCCCGATGTTTGCATATCAGTTACCATCTTATCCACTTCTGCTTCAAATCTGCCACTTTTAAGACCATTAATTTTATCTTGGATATTCACAATCCCACCGCTGCCACCAATTGTTACGATTTCGCCGAGTGGTTATTCTAATTATTTATCCGGTTCGATCACTGGATTGTGAATATTAAACTCGCAAAGATTAAATTTCTATTAAATTTATTTCCCACAAATATTACACAACTATTTCACAAATAATTCACTAATATTTATTTTCACTATTATTTTACACAATACTTATCACTACTTTTATTTTAACACTTCACTTTTTATCACTTCCCGATATTAACACTTCGAAATTCAAAATTGAACTGTTTCGTAACTCAAATGTCTACACGTATTTATACGACACAAAGGCTTGTAGAACATTCCATTATTTTGCTTCTCTACACTTCTCGAATTTTCGTTGCGTCGTATTTGGTTCGCTCCGCCTATTCCATTATTTATTTTAACTTTGTTCGTTTATGTAAACATTTGGTTACAGGGTAATCCCTACTGTTATAATTTTCTTTTTAATTATCACAGGTGACATCTGTGATTCGTGACACTACCCTCCGCCCAAACCTGTTCGTCCCGAACAGGATCTAGATCTCTTCCTCTATAGAACGCCAGTCGTTCCAGGTGTACAACCTTGGGTTTTCCTCGTACTCCTCTTTGGATCCTATAGATCACATCATTTATTCTTGTTATGACCTTGTACGGTCCCTCCCATCCAGGTTGTAATTTCTGCGATAACCCTTTCTTACGTTGTGGGTTGTGAAGCCATACCAATTGACCCTCGTCAAATCCTTTATTGTTCGCTCGTACATCATACCGAGCCTTTGTTTTATCACTTGACAATTTGATTTTCTCTCTGACAAATTCGTGTATGTTGTTGATCTCCTCTTTCAAGTGGTCAACATATGCTTGTCCACATTTGGCTGATGATGGAACCGCTCCAAATTTGAGATCGCCTGGCAGTCTTAAATTGTTGCCGAAAAGTATTGTCGCTGGTGTTACTCCTGTTGTGTTATGCACCGCCGATCGATAGGCCATTAAAAATAATGGAATACCTTGGTCCCAATTCCGCTGGTTTTTATCCACTGTTTTGGCTATAAACTCCTCCAATGTGGCATTGAAACGCTCCACCATGCCATCAGACTGTGGGTGAAAAGGTGTTGTCCGCGTTTTATTAATTCCCAGTAACTGGCACATCTCCTGGAAGACAACCGATTCAAAATTCCGCCCTTGGTCGGAATGCAGTTCCATTGGTACCCCATAACGGCTTATCCAATTGTATACCACTGCATTGGCGATTGTGGTTGTTTCCTGATTTGGAATCGGGTATACCTCTGGCCACTTACTGAAGTAGTCCATTACTACCAAAACATATTTATTGCTACTATCACTGGTTGGAAATGGTCCTGCAACATCTATGGCAATCCTCTCAAATGGTGCTCCCACATTATATTGTTGCATCGCTCCACGGCTCTTCTTTGCCGGTCCTTTCACTGCCATACATTGGTCACACTTTTGACACCATTCAGCCACTGCCTGTCTACATCCTGCCCAGTAGAATCTTTCACGTACCTTGGCTAACGTTTTGTTGATTCCTAGGTGGCCTCCGCTTGTTCCTCCGTGGTATTCCTCCAATATTTCCGCCATCCTGATCTTCGGTACCACCACTAGCGATTGCTTTGTTTTGCCATCGGATCTTTCCCATGTTCGCTTTAAGCAGTCGTCTTCCATGGTTAAACTATCCCATTGGGCCCAATAAGCCTTGATAGTTGGGCTTTTATCTGCAATATCGCTCCATGTGGGACGATGTTATTCCTCCATGAACTTGATAATTACTGCCAAATCTGGATCCTCTCGTTGCTCTTTGGAGATAACATCGTTGGTCCATTCATTAGCTGGCAACACTTTCATTAGTCTGATATCGACGATGTTTTCCTTGTTTTCTACCCGTCCACAATGTTTACAATCCACTCGACATGGTCGTCTTGACAATGCATCCGCATTTCCATGAGCGCTTCCTTTCCGATGTTGGATTTCGTAAACAAAACTCCCCAATCGCTCAATCCACCGTGCTACTTGTCCTTCGGGATTTTTAAACTGAAGTAGCCATGTCAAGGCGCAATGATCCGTTCTTAGCAGAAATGATTGGCCATAGAGGTATTTTCGGAAATGTTCTACACATTTCACTATGGCCAACAATTCTCTTCTTGTTACACAGTAATTCCGTTCTGGCTTCGATAAGATCTTTGAATAATATGCGATGACACGTTCCTGTCCATCGATTTCCTGTGACAACACACCTCCCAAGCCATAATTGCATCCGTATCCAAAATAAAACGTTTATTCGGAACCGGATACGAAAGCAATGGTGCTGTACATAATCGCTGCTTCAGTTCGTTGAACGCCTCCTCGTGTTCATCACTCCATTGGAACGGCTTGTTCTTCTGTGTCAGCTCGTGTAAACTTCTTGCGATGTTGGCAAATCCTGGCACAAATCGTCGATTTGTGCCGACCATCTTATCCACTTCTGCTTGTTTAGCCAATGGTAATCTTCTTGGCGCTTGTCGAATAGGTGTTGATGTTCCTGTGTCGATCCAGTGTTTAACCATATTTGTTCTGCCATTATCTTCCGGTGCACCACAGAAAATGGACATATATTTTTGAAGCAACTCCTTTGCTGCTTGTTTTTCTTTTGGTGTTAATTGTTCCGTCCATTTCTGTGTTAGTTCCTCCGTTATTTTCCGTTGTCGTTGGTCCTTGGCCTTTACACACGGATTCGCCTCCTCACATTTTATAATCGTGGATACTTCCTCACCTCGGCCGATGATAGTTCCCTTTTTGATTGTTTTTGTCACATCCGATAAATTAAGAGCCCTTATCGGAACTCGTCGCCGGTCGTAGCTTAATGGTTAAGAGAGATTCTCATCACACCGCGGTCTCGAGTTCGATTCTCGCCGCTGACCAAAAATTAACATGCCACCGGATGACATAAAATGCGGTTGTGTGTAAAAACATTCGTTGGGCTGACCACCTACAATGTGCACCAATCGTTAAAATGGTTCATAAGGTCTCAGTTGAGACGCGGTAAGGGCCGTTTACGGCCTCTAAGCCATAGATTATTTTTTTTTATCGGAACTCTAAAGTCACAATCCGGTTTAACCAAAGCTTTTCCGATGATAATTTCTTTGGTTTGTAGCTCGTCACTGTTGGCTTCCACAACCCACAACCCTTGTGTTCCAGGACCTCCATCCAATTTCCCCCAAACAACCGTTTCCGAGTGTGGTGGTAGCTTCGTCCGATGATCCAATGTTATCCTCCTTACGACTGCCTGCTTCCCGTTGTTCAGTTGCAAAGGCAGTTCGACATTACCGTAGCTCAATGTTTCCCGTCCGACATCCAATACGAATCCATTTCGCTTCATGAAGTCCATTCCCAGGATGGCCTCATCCACAATATCCGCAACCAGAACTTCATGTCGAAAACTGTTGTTCCCGATTCGTATTGTCACCTCCTTCTTTCCTTTGATAGCCGCACTATCGCCTGACGCCGTTTGTAACTTGACCCCTTTCATCGTCCGAACTCCATTTGTGATGAAATCTGGCTGCACAATCGTTCTCGTTGCTCCGGTGTCCAACGTTATTATACTGGATCGCCCCTCTACTTCTCCTCGCACCATCAAGCTATCACCACCTTTTGCCAATCTGGAAATGGGGATGAAGATTATGGAGCATTTGGTTGTGGGAGTCAGCTTTTGCTCCTCAAAGCTGACTCTTACTCGTTTAACGCCTTCGTTGTTGTTTGGCGTTCCTCCTCGGCTGGTATTTTTCGCTCCTCCGGTGGCCTTCGGTACATCGGCGATGGTGTTCTCGCCCGTTTGCGATTTATCTCCCAGCATTCCCTTGAGATGTGTCCTATTTTGTCACAAACCCAACATCTGATTTTACTAGTTCCATCCCGGAATCTCGTTGTCCGCCAGTTATCCGCTGGTTTGATGTTATTGCCCTGTTTGTGACTGATTGCTGGTTCCACTTCCACACGACGTACCTTGACTGCTGGTTTGATGATGTTGTTTGCAGTCTCGTTGGTAAGTACACACGCGATAGTTTCCGCAAACGTTGCTTTTGGAGACAATACAACTGCACGTCTCGTATCCGGATCCCGTATACCATCGGTGAAAGCGTCGATCTGGATACGCTCGGTGTATTCTCCTGCCATGTTGTAGTGGGCGAGGTGCACTAACCGCTCTATATCAGCCGCATACTCCTGGAGCGTCTCTCCAACCCGCTGACATCGTCCCTTAAACTCCATACGATGTACCTCCCGTCGATGATCTCCTCCATATTTGCGCTCCAACGCCAACATGATTTTTCCGTAGTCTTCCCGTTCGTATTCCGGCACGATTGGTAGGAGCTCCGCAGCACTGCCTTTTAGCGTCACAATTAATGCTGCTACCCGATCCTCTTCACACCAACCATTCCTTGTGGCCGCCATTTCAAACTGGAGTTTGAAGATGTTGAATGGTGTGGTTCCATCGAACGTTGGTGGCTTCAATTTAATCGAGCTGGTTGGTCGAGTAATTTGAGCGCTGCCGTTGGTTTTTAGATCCATTAGCTCCTTTTCAAGTTTCTGGAATCGTTGATCGGTCACCTCGATTTGTTGATCTAATTTGTGATCCATTTCCATTTTGATGGTATCGACTTTTGTGTTCAACGTAACGGAAAGCTCTCGAAACTTCTCGTTGACACATTTTTCTTGCTGCTCCAACCGTTCGATGATGCTCTCTTGACCGGTTCTCATGACCTCCTGTTCCGCCAACAATCTTTCTTGATCGGCTCGCATCTGCTCCTTTAGGTCGCTCTTCAATTGATCTTGGCCGCTTGTTATTTTTCCCTCGAGGCCGCCGATCATTAGCTCCTGTTCAGCACGCAATGCCCTTTGCTCGGTAATCATATCGAGTTTTAGACCTCCAATCATTTGCTGCATTGCGGCCATTAATTGCCCCATGTCGAACGCTCCTGGTGTTGTTGGAGTGGTTTCCCGTACGGTGACATTCTCGTCTTCCGCTGTGGTCGTTGACTCTGTAGTCACTTCAATCGCTTGCACCTCGGTTGAATCCGGTGCCCCAAAATTAAATTCAAGTTGATCAGGGTCAACATTTTCATCTAACAAAGCAGTACGGAGTCTCAACTGCAACTCATTTCGGTTGCCCGCAGTTGGTAGATTTCGTAGCCCCAACTCCTTCTACAAATCTGCCACTTTTAACTCCATTAATTTCATCTTGGATATTCACAATCCCACCGCTGTCATCAATTGTTACGATTTCGCCGAGTGGTTATTCAAATTATTTATCCGGTTCGATCACTGGATTGTGAATATTAAACTCGCAAAGATTAAATTTCAATTAAATTTATTCCCACAAAAATTACACAACTATTTCACAAATAATTCACTAATATTTATTTTCACTATTATTTTACACAATATTTATCACTACTATTATTTCAACACTTCACTTTCACTTTTTATCACTTTCCGATATTAACACTTTGAAATTCAAAATTGAACTGTTTCGTAACTCAAATATCTACACGTATTTATACGACGCAAAGGCTTGTAGAACATTCCATTATTTTGCTTCTCTACACTTCTCGAATTTTCGTTGCGTCGTATTTGGTTCGCTCCGCCTATTTCATTATTTCTTTTTATTTTGTTCGTTTATGTAAACATTTGGTTACAGGGTAATCCCTACTGTTATAATTTTCTTTTTAATTATCACAGGTGACATCTGTGATTCGTGACAGCACCTATTTTTTTTAAATTTGTTATTCATCCGTCAATATGTGCAAGATGAAAAAAACCATGTGTTACGATTTCGCCGAGTGGTTATTCGAATTATTTATCCGGTTCGATCTCTGGATTGTGAATATTAAACTCGCAAAGATTAAATTTCTATTAAATTTATTTCCCACAAAAACTACACAAATATTTCACAAATGATTCACTAATATTTATTTTCACTATTATTTTACACAATATTTATCACTACTATTATTTTAACACTTTCACTTTTTCTCACTTCCCGATATAAACACTTCGAAATCCAAAATTGAACTGTCCCGAACCTCAAATGTCTACACGTATTTATACGACGCAAAGGCTTGTAGAACATTCCATTATTTTTCTTCTCTACACTTCTCGAATTTTCGTTGCGTCGTATTTGGTTCGCTCCGCCTTTTTCATTATTTATTTTTATTTTGTTCGTTTATGTAAACATTTGGTTACAGGGTAATCCCTACTGTTATAATTTTCTTTTTAATTATCACAGGTGACATCTGTGATTCGTGACACTACCCTCCGCCCAAACCTGTTCGTCCCGAACAGGATCCTGATCTCTTCCTCTATAGAACGCCAGTCTATCCAGGTGTATAACCTTGGGTTTTCCTCGTACTCCTCTTTGGATTCTATAGATCACGTCGTTAGTTCTGACCTTGTACGGTTCCTCCCATCTAGTTTCTATCTTCTTTGATAATCCGTTACTTCGTCGTGTTCCAGTTCCTCCATCCAATTTCCCACAAACAACCGTTTCCGAGTGTGGTGGTCGCTTCGTCCGATAATCCAATGTTATCCTCCTTACGATTGGCTCCTCCCCGTTGTTCAGTTCCAAAGGCAGTTCGACATTACCGTAGCTCAATGTTCCCCGTCCAAAATCCAATACGAATCCATTTCGTTTCATGAAGTCCATTCCCAGGATGACCTCATCCATAATATCCGCAACCAGAACTTCATATCGAAACCCATTGTTCCCGATTCGTATGGTCACCTCCTTCTTTCCTTTGATAGCCGCACTGTCGCCTGTCGCCGTTTGTAACTTGAACCCTTTCATTGTCCGAACTCCATCCGTGATGAAATCTGGCCGCACAATCGTTCTCGTTGCTCCGATGTCCAACGTTATTATACTGGATCGCCCCTCTACTTCTCCTCGCACCATCAAGCTATCACCACCTTTTGCCAATCTGGAAATAGGGATGAAGATTATGGAGCATTTGGTTGTGGGAGTCAGCTTTTGCTCCTCAAAGCTGACTTTTACTCGTTTAACGCCTTCGTTGTTGTTCGGCGTTCCTCCTCGGCTGGTATTTTTCGTTCCTCCGATGGCCTTCGATACATCGGCGATGGTGTTCTCGCCCGTTTGCGCCTTATCTCCCAGCATTCCCTTGAGATGTGTCCTATTTTGTCACAAACCCAACATCTGATTTTACTAGTTCCATCCCGGAATCTCGTTGTCCGCCAGTTATCTGCTGGTTTGATGTTATTGCCCTGTTTGTGACTGATTGCTGGTTCCACTTCCACACGACGTACCTTGACTGCTGGTTTGATGATGTTGTTTGCAGTCTCGTTGGTTAGTGCACACGCGATGGTTTCCGCAAACGTTGCTTTTGGAGACAATACAACTGCACGTCTCGTATCCGGATCCCGTATACCATCGGTGAAAGCGTCGATCTTGATCCGCTCTGTGTATTCTCCTGCCATGTTGTAGTGGGCGAGGTGCACTAACCGCTCTATATCAGCCGCATACTCCTGGAGCGTCTCTCCAACCCGCTGACATCGTCCTTTCAACTCCATACGATGTAGCTCCCGTCGATGGTCACCTCCGTATTTGCGCTCCAGAGCCAACATGATTTTTCCGTAATCCTCTCGGTCGTATTCCGGCACAATTTGGAGTAGTTCCGCAGCACTTCCCTTTAACGCCATAATTAATGCTGCTACCCGATCCTCTTCACACCATCCATTTCTTGTGGCCGCCATTTCAAACTGAAGTTTGAATATGTTGAATGGTGTGGTTCCATCGAACGTTGGTGGCTTCAATTTTATCGAGCTGGTTGGTCGAGCAATTTGGGTACTGCCGTTTGTTTTAAGATCCATCAATTCTTTTTCAATCTTCATGATTCTCTGATCTGCCACCTCAGATTGCTGAAGGCTGCGAGATTCAAACTGCTCAAGCTTACGCTCCATTTCTATTTTGACTGCGTCAACTTTTGTGTTCAACGTAACGGAGAGCTCTCGAAACTTCTCGTTGACACATTTTTCTTGCTGCACCAACCGTTCGATGATGCTCTCTTGACCGGATCTCATGGCCTCCTGTTCCGCCAACAATCTCTCCTGATCGACTCGCATTTGTTCCTTTAAACTTTCTTGTCCGCTTGTAATATCGGTTTTGAGCCCACCGATCATCTGCTGCATTTGTAGTTGCGTCTGAACTTGCATTTGTTGCATAGCAGCCATTAGTTGCCCCATGTCGAAACCTCCAGATGTTGTTGGAGTAGTTTCTTTAACGATGACATTCTGGTTTTCCGCTCTGGTCGTTGACTCTGTTGTCACTTCAACCGCTTGCACCTCGGTTGAATCCGGTGCCCCAAAATTATACTCATGTTGATCTGGGTCAACATTTTCATCCAACAAAGCTGTACGGAGTCTCAACTGCAACTCATTTCGGTTGCCCGCAGTTGGTAGATTCCGTAGACCCAACTCCTTCTTCAAATCTACCACTTTTAAGTCCAATAATTTCATCTTGGATATTCACAATCCCACCGCTGTCACCAATTGTTACGATTTCGCCGAGTGGTTATTCTAATAATTTTATCCGGTTCGATCTCTGGATTGTGAATATTAAACTCGCAAAGATTAAATTTCAATTAAATTTATTTCCCACAAATATTACACAACTATTTCACAAATAATTCACTAATATTTATTTTCACTCTTATTTTACACAATATTTATCACTACTTTTATTTTAAAACTTCACTTTTTATCACTTCCCGATATTAACACTTCGAAATTCAAAATTGAACTGTCCCGTAACTCAAATGTCTACAAGTATTTATACGACGCAAAGGCTTGTAGAACAATCCATTATTTTTCTTCTCTACACTTCTCGAATTTTCGTTGCGTCGTATTTGGTTCGCTCCACCTATTTCATTATGTCACGAATCACAGATGTCACCTGTGATAATTGAAAAGAAAATTATAACAGTAGGGATTACCCTGTAACCAAATGTTTACACACGAACAAAGTAAAAAGAAATAATGAAATAGGCGGAGCGAACCAAATACGACGCGACGAAAATTCGAGAAGTGTAGAGAAGAAAAATAATGGAATGTTCTACAAGCCTTTGCGTCGTATAAATACGTGTAGACATTTGAGTTACGGGACAGTTCAATTTTGAATTTCGAAGTGTTAATATCGGGAAGTGATAAAAAGTGAAGTTTTAAAATAAAAGTAGTGATAAATATTGTGTAAAATAAGAGTGAAAATAAATATTAGTGAATTATTTGTGAAATAGTTGTGTAATATTTGTGGGAAATAAATTTAATTGAAATTTAATCTTTGCGAGTTTAATATTCACAATCCAGT
This sequence comes from Tipula lateralis, assembly GCA_963932295.1. Taxonomy (NCBI): domain Eukaryota; kingdom Metazoa; phylum Arthropoda; class Insecta; order Diptera; family Tipulidae; genus Tipula; species Tipula lateralis. Next base: position 76,031,940 of record OZ010736.1, on the reverse strand, counting down.
GATCGAACCGGATAAAATAATTGAATAACCACTCGGCGAAATCGTAACAATTGGTGACAGCGGTGGGATTGTGAATATCCAAGATAAAATTAATGGACTTAAAAGTGGCAGATTTGAAGAAGGAGTTGGGGCTACGGAATCTACCAACTGTGGGCAACCGAAATGAGTTGCAGTTGAGACTCCGTACAGCTTGGATGAAAATGTTGACCCAGATCAACATGAATTTAATTTTGGCGCACCGGATTCAACCGAGGTGCAAACGGTTGAAGTGACAACAGAGTCAACGACCAGAGTGGAACACCAGAATGTCGTCGTTAAAGAAACTACTCCAACAACATCTGGAGGTTTCGATATGGGGCAACTAATGGCTGCTATGCAACAAATGCAAGTTCAGACGCAACTACAAATGCAGCAAATGATCGGCGGCCTCGAAGTTAAAATGATTACCGAGCAAAGGACATTGCGTGCTGAACAGGAGTAAATGATCGGCGGCCTCGAAGGGAAAATAACAAGAGGTCAAGAAAGTTTAAAGGAACAAATGCGAGTCGACCAGGAAAGATTGTTGGCTGAACAGGAAAGCATGAGAGCTGAACAACGGCAAGATCGAGAACTCGTTCTGGAAAGACTAAACCAACAAGAGGAAACTGTCAACGAGAAGTTTCGAGAAATGGCTACGAGATTTAACACAAAAGTCGACACCTTCAAAATCGAGATAGATCAACAGCTTGAAACGGCAGACCAACGAATAATGAAGATCGAACAAGAGCTAATGGATCTCAAAACCAACGGTAATGCTCAAGTTACTCGACAAACCAGCTCAATAAAGTTGAAGCCACCAACGTTCGACGGAACCACACCATTCAACATCTTCAAACTCCAGTTTGAAATGGCGGCTACCACGAACGGTTGGTGTGAAAAGGATCGGGTAGCAGCATTAATTGTGGCGCTAAAGGGAAGTGCTGCGGAGCTCCTACAAATCGTGCCGGAATACGAACGAGAGGATTACGGCAAAATAATGTTGGCTCTGGAGCGCAAATACGGAGGTGACCATCGACGGGAGCTACATCGTATGGAGTTGAAAGGACGATGTCAGCGGGTTGGAGAGACGCTCCAGGAGTATGCGGCTGATATAGAGCGACTAGTGCACCTCGCCCACTACAACATGGCAGGTGAATACACAGAGCGTATTAAGATCGACGCCTTTACAGATGGTATACGGGATCCGGATACGAGACGTGCTGTTGTATTGTCTCCAAAATCATCGTTCGCGGAAACCATCGCGTGTGCATTAACCAACGAGACTGCAAACAACATCATCAAGCCAGCAGTCAAGGTACGTCACGTGGAAGTGGAACCAGCAATCAGTCACAAACAGGGCAATAACATCAGACCAGCAGATAACTGGCGGACAACGAGATTCCGGGATGGAACTAGTAAAATCAGATGTTGGGTTTGTGACAAAATAGGACACATCTCGAGGGAATGCTGGGAAATTAGGCGCAAACGGGCGAGAACACCATCGCCGATGTACCGACGGCCACCGGAGGAAAGAAAAGCAGCAGCCGTGGAGGAACGCCAAACAACAACGAAGGCGTTAAACGAGTAAGAGTCAGCTTTGAGGAGCAAAAGCTGACTCCCACAACCAAATGCTCCATAACCTTCATCCCCATTTCCAGATTGGCAAAAGGTGGTGATAGCTTGATGGTGAAAGGCGAAGTAGAGGGACGATCCAGTATAATAACTTTGGACACGGGAGCAACGAGAACGATTGTGCGGCCAGATTTCATCACGAATGGAGTTCGGACGATGAAAGGGTTCAAGTTACAAACGGCGACAGGCGACAGTGCGGCTATCAAAGGAAAGAAGGATGGAAGCATGAGATTCTGCGTTGATTATCGGAAGCTCAACACAGTTACCAAAAAGGATAGTTACCCGTTACCAAGGATCGATGACACACTGGATACATTGGCAGGAGCACGGATGTTTTCAACATTAGATCTGCAGAGCGGTTATTGGCAAGTAGATGTCGCAGACGAAGATAAGGAAAAGACAGCGTTCAGTGTGGGCAATGGATTATGGCAATTCAATGTCATGCCATTTGGACTTTGTAACGCCCCCGCGACTTTCGAACGGCTAATGGAACGCGTACTAAAAGGACTCCACTGGAAAACATGCCTGGTTTATTTGGACGACATCATCGTTATGGGGAATGACTTTAACGAGCACCTACGTAATCTAGAGGAAGTATTCGAAAGAATCCAAGCAGCTGGATTGAAGTTAAGTCCGAAGAAATGTGTATTGTTCCGGGATGAAGTCAAATATTTGGGACACAAAATAACAACAAGCGGCATTCATACAGATGAAGACAAGATCTCCGCCGTAAAGGATTGGCCAAGACCGCAGAATTTACATGAACTAAGGAGTTTCATCGGACTATGCACATATTATCGACGATTTGTGCCAGGATTTGCCAACAGCGCAAGGAATTTACACGAGCTGACACAGAAGAACAAGCCGTTCCAATGGAGTGATGAACACGAGGAAGCGTTCAATGAACTGAAGCAGCGATTATGTACAGCACCATTGCTTTCGTATCCGGTTCCGAATAAACGTTTTATTTTGGATACGGATGCAAGCAATTATGGCTTGGGAGGAGTGTTGTCACAGGAAATCGATGGGCAGGAACGTGTCATCGCATATTATTCAAAGATCTTATCGAAGCCAGAACGGAACTACTGTGTAACAAGAAGAGAATTGTTGGCCATAGTGAAATGTGTGGAACATTTCAGGAAATACCTTTATGGCCAATCATTTCTATTAAGAACGGATCATGGCGCCTTGACATGGCTACTTCAGTTTAAAAATCCCGAAGGACAAGTAGCACGGTGGATTGAGCGATTGGGGAGTTTTGTTTACGAAATTCAACATCGGAAGGGAAGCGCTCATGGAAATGCGGATGCATTGTCAAGACGGCCATGTCGAGTGGATTGTAAACATTGCGGACGGGTGGAAAACAAGGAAAACATCGTCGATATCAGACTAATGAAAGTGTTGCCAGCTGATGAATGGACCAACGATGTTATCTCCAAAGAGCAACAGGAGGACCCAGATTTGGCAGTGATTATCAAATTCATGGAGGAAGAACGTCGTCCCACATGGAGCGATATTGCAGATAAAGGCCCAGCTATCAAGGCTTACTGGGCCCAATGGGATAGTTTAACCATGGAAAACGGATGCTTAAAACGAACATGGGAAAGCTCCGATGGCAAAACAAAGCAATCGCTAGTGGTGGTACCGAAGATCAGGATGGCGGAAATATTGGAGGAATACCACGGAGGAACAAGCGGAGGTCACCTAGGAATCAACAAAACGTTAGCCAAGGTACGTGAAAGATTCTACTGGGCAGGATGTAGACAGGCAGTGGCTGAATGGTGTCAAAAGTGTGACCAATGTATGGCCGTGAAAGGACCGGCAAAGAAGAGCCGTGGAGCGATGCAACAATATAATGTGGGAGCACCATTTGAGAGGATTGCCATAGATGTTGCAGGACCATTTCCAACCAGCGATAGTGGCAACAAATATGTTTTGGTAGTAATGGACTACTTCAGTAAGTGGCCAGAGGTATAACCGATTCCAAATCAGGAAACAACCACAATCGCCAATGCAGTGGTATACAATTGGATAAGCCGTTATGGGGTACCAATGGAACTGCATTCCGACCAAGGGCGGAATTTTGAATCGGTTGTCTTCCAGGAGATGTGCCAGTTACTGGGAATTAATAAAACGCGGACAACACCTTTCCACCCACAGTCTGATGGCATGGTGGAGCGTTTCAATGCCACATTGGAGGAGTTTATAGCCAAAACAGTGGATAAAAACCAGCGGAATTGGGATCAAGGTATTCCATTGTTCTTAATGGCTTATCGATCGGCGGTGCATAACACAACAGGAGTAACACCAGCGACAATACTTTTTGGCAACAATTTAAGACTACCAGGCGATCTCAAATTCGGAGCGGTCCCATCATCAGCTAAATGTGGACAAGCATATGTGGATAACTTGAAAGAGGAGATCAACAACATACACGGATTTGTCAGAGAGAAAATCAAATTGTCAAGTGATAAAACAAAGGCTCGGTATGATGTACGAGCGAACAATAAAGGATTTGACGAGGGACAATTGGTATGGCTTCACAACCCACAACGTAAGAAAGGGTTATCGCAGAAATTACAACCTGGATGGGAGGGACCGTACAAGGTCATAACAAGAATAAATGATGTGATCTATAGGATCCAAAGAAGAGTACGAGGAAAACCCAAGGTTGTACACCTGGAACGACTGGCGTTCTATAGAGGAAGAGATCTGGATCCTGTTCGGGACGAACAGGTTTGGGCGGAGGGTAGTGTCACGAATCACAGATGTCACCTGTGATAATTGAAAAGAAAATTATAACAGTAGGGATTACCCTGTAACCAAATGTTTACACATACGAACAAAGTAAAAAGAAATAATGAAATAGGCGGAGCGAACCAAATACGACGCGACGAAAATTCGAGAAGTGTAGAGAAGAAAAATAATGGAATGTTCTACAAGCCTTTGCGTCGTATAAATACGTGTAGACATTTGAGTTACGGGACAGTTCAATTTTGAATTTCGAAGTGTTAATATCGGGAAGTGATAAAAAGTGAAGTTTTAAAATAAAAGTAGTGATAAATATTGTGTAAAATAATAGTGAAAATAAATATTAGTGAATTATTTGTGAAATAGTTGTGTAATTTTTGTGGGAAATAAATTTAATTGAAATCTAATCTTTGCGAGTTTAATATTCACAATCCAGTGATCGAACCGGATAAAATAATTGAATAACCACTCGGCGAAATCGTAACAATTATTTATTTTTATTTTGTTCGTTTATGTAAACATTTGGTTACAGGGTAATCCCTACTGTTATAATTTTCTTTTTAATTATCACAGGTGACATCTGTGATTCGTGACACATGAAAAGGATACTCTAGTGGCGAACATATAAAACTATGTGTTTCAAAGAGGGGAAATAATTCCCAGCACACCAGAGTACACTTTTGGGAGTTGGGGAATTAAATATTGGGAATTATTATAGTTGAGAATTGGGAAAATTGTTTCCCAATTCCCAGGGAAAACCAGAATAGGGCCACAGATATATTGTGTGGTTAAATTGTTCTTCACATAAAATAATAATTGCGTGAATAAAATTTTACCTGTATTTCATATATTCAAGATTCATTCTTATTTTATCTTTCAGAAGTTTTTAGAGATTAGCAAATGTTTTGCAATATAATTATTGTATTATATTCATTGGGAAATTAGTTATTAGAAAAGATTTTCTTTTAAAAATTTATTTTTTTAAATACAATAAAAATTACCGAATTATTTTTATAAATAAAACATTTGTTTGTGGTATTTTGTATCATAATAATAATATATAATACAGATTTATGGTTATAATTAACTATTATCATTACAAATAACAAATATGTCTGTATTAATTTTTTTCTTTAATAATAAATTATCAAACAAATTTATACAATCAGCATTTTTCATGTGATCATTTCAAGCAAACATAAAATATTAATTTAATTTATATTAAAAAGTAATCATTTGAATTAATCAATTGTATTTTTTTAAATTATTTATTCTTATCACAAATAAAATCAGGCGATTTTTTATTTATTAATTTCTTTTCATAGTTACATTTTCAATCAATTAAATTAAAAATTAAATTATATTAACATAATTTCATTTCTTAATCACTAATGATATATTTTATAGTTTTTTTATACATATTTTTATTATAATATAAAAACCTGGGTTGTTTTATACCAAATATATATTTTTATTTTAAAAAAAAGTAAAGAATCAATGTTATGATTACCAGTACCAAAATAAGGTAAAAATTATTGTATTCAATAAAATTGCTTGATTAACTAAAATAGTATATAAGTAACAATTTGTTTAATACAAAATAAATTTGTTTAAATTAATG